>CM053784.1:273954290-274354290 GCA_028749045.1 Cupressus sempervirens | reverse complement strand
TTAAAAATTATGATATATGTCATCCGACACATTTGGTGAGTAAAATATCCAGATATTTGTCCTACCTCACTATGACAATTGGTTTAAGGGTTTGGGATTTGGACTTGAGAATTTATCTCCCTTCTCTTATCATTGAGATAATATAATAGGGTACGCTCATCCTGGCAATTCAAGGAAGTTGATACTCGATACCTACAACCTACATAAAAACCATGCATGTACATACAATATATATATAATGCTAAGCTAAACAGGCAATGGCAAGAAGTGGTGCATCGTGTAGATCCTGACTAGAAGGTGACTACGACTCCCTTCCTTAACCACATCAGAAATGCCATACAATAAGAGAAAACACGCACACCATACACATGCAAGTATGGGGTAAGTATCCATAATAAAGCACATGAGATAATAAACCATCTAACTAATCATCATCAATAACTAAAAGCAATACAATGATCATCATCCATACATGAAATGTAAAGTCTAAATGATCTCATCATATACCAACTGAATCCATAACATAATATCTTATAGTCTCAAAACAATACCACTAATCCATCAACATAAAAACTAGTCTAACATAGTCTGATAATAATAGCAACATTGTCCAAAAAGATGTGAACAAGGGTAGGCACTACATCCACCCCCCCTTGGATTAGGCTTAGTTTTGGAAGCCTACAAACAAGTAGGGATATAACTCTCATAATCTAGCTGCATCCTCCCATGTAGCTGAAGAATCATTAGTAGGGTCCCATTGGACCCTTACCTACTTGATGGTTCAACCCCTGAGGGTCAAATCCTACTGCTCTAGAATATGAACCGGCTCCAAAGCCAGCTGCCCATCCTCTACCTGTAATGAATTCCAATCAAGAACATGTACAACATTAGATATATACCGCCTAAGTACTAAAACATGGAAAACATCATGAATGTGAGCTAGGTTGGGCAGTAGAGCAAGGCAGTAAGCAACTGGGCCAATCCTCTCTAGAATCTTGAGTGGTTCCACAAAGCGAGGTGCTAGCTTAGAACCCTTTTCATATAGGATCAGACTCCTTCATGGATGCACTCTCAAGAAAACCTTATCTCCCACAACAAATTGCTTATCTATCCTATGAGCATCAACATACTTCTTTTTCCTATCCTATGTCGTAGTCAAGTGCTCATAGATACGCACTACTTGTTACTCCATATCATGAAGCATCTCAGGACCCAACAGGATGAGATCCTAAAGACTGTCCCAACTCAATAGTGTACGAAAAGGACATCCATATAATGCCTAAAATGGTGCCATGCCAATAGAACTGTGGTACCCATTGTTGTAAGAAAACTCCACTAGGTAGAGATAGTCCTCCCAATGTGTCTGCCTATCCATCACATACATCCATAACATATCTTCCAAAACCTGATTCACTCTCTCTGTTTGACCATCTATCTCTAGATGATATGCTAAACTGAAATTTAATTGCACTCCAAGCTCATGCTGCAAAGATGTCCAAAATGCAAATGTGAAAATAGGATCCCTGTCAGAAATGATCTTTCAGGGAATACCATGTAATCTCACAATGTTACGCATGAAGATATTAGCTACAGAAGCTACTGCGTAGGAAGACCTAATTGGTGAAAAATGTTCCACCTTAGTCAACCGATCAACAGTGACCATGATAGCATCATGACGACGAACAGTCATAGGTAATCCTACTATGAAATCCATGGAGATGATATCCCACTTCCAAGAAGGAATGAGATTTGGTTGCAAAAGTCTAGCCGAGTGTTGGTGTTCTGCCTTAACTCTTTGACACTCAAGACACCTAGCCACATAATCAGCAATGTCTCACTTCATCCCAGACCAAAAGAACAAACATCTCAAATCAGCATGCATCTTCTTGACACTTGGATGTGCTAAGTAAGGTGTACAATGGGCCTCTGCTAGAATCAAGGTGCAAAGCTCATCCAAAAATGGCACATAAATCCTCCCCAAATGTCTTAGAAGACCATCTAACTCTCGAACATAGCCTACAAACTTACCTTCCAAAGTTCTTCTTGAATATATTTCTATGCACACTTCCTAATACCAAGAATCTATAGGAAGTGCCTAAAGAATTTGACTCCTCAAATCTACACTAAGAGTCATAGATGATACCACATGTCTCCTACGAATCAAAGCATCTACCACCACATTCTCCTTTCCCTGAATGTACTTTACCTCAACATCATACTCACATAGAAATTCCATCCATTTCCTCTGGCGAGCAGTCAAATTAGCTTGAGTGAAAATGTACTGAAGACTGAGATGATCATTGTGTAGCTCAAATCTATGCCCCAACAACAAATGTCTCCACCTTGTCAAAGAATGAACTACTGCTGCCGGCTCAAGATCATGTGTAGGATAATTTAGCTCATGATCCTTGAGCTTGCATGATTCATAAGCAATCACCCCTCCATTATGCATCAAAACTGCCCCAATCCCTTCTAGAGAAGCATCTATACACACCATGAAATCACCTTTTGGATTAGGTACTGCTAAGATCGGTGCATTGGTCAAAAGCTCCTTGAGTTTCTGAAATGCTTCCTCACATTTCTCTATCCACACAAACTTCTTTCCTTTCCTCTGAAGAGAAGTGATAGGATGTGCTATCCTAGAGAAATTTTAGACAAATCTGGGATAATAACTAGCTAGGTCCATGAAACTACGAATCTCTAACACATTAGTTGGTGTAGGCCAATCTATTATCACCTGAATCTTTGCAGGGTCCACTAAAATACCATCACTTGAAATGACATGCCCTAAATACTGAATCTCCAATTTGAAGAATTCACACTTAGCTACATTGGAATAAAGTCGATTATCTCTTAAACACTATACAACCAATCGTAAGTGTTCCTCATGCTCCTTCTAAGTCTTAGAATACATCAATATATCATCAAGAAAAACAAGTACAAACCTATCTAGTTAAGATCAAAACACACCATTCATCAAATTCATGAAAATTGATGGAGTATTAGTCAACCCAAAAGGTACCACTATGAACTCATAATGCCCATAGCGAGTTCGAAAAGTGGTCTTGTGAATATCAGCTTCCTTAATGCAAAGTTGGTGGTATGCTGACTTAAGGTCAATCTTGGAGAATACTGTAGCTCCCTTGATCTGATCAAATAAGTCATCAATCCTAGGTAAAGGATACCTGTTCTTAATAGTCACCTTATTCAACTATCTATAATCAATACAAAGGCGCAAAGAACCATCTTTCTTCTTCACAAAGAGCACTAGAGCTCCCCATGGTGACACACTAGGACGAATCCTCCCTTTGGCCAGAAGTTCCTCTAGCTAAAGATGTAACTCACCCAATTCTTGTATATTCATACAATAAGGAGCTTTAGAGATAGGCTCTGCTCCAGGAATCAGATCAATACTAAAATCGACGTCCCTCTTTGGAGGCATGCCTGGAATCTCACTTGGGAAGACATTTGCATATTCCTGTAAAACTAGGTGATCTAATGTTTTGGGATCTTCCTCATCAAGATCATTTACCATAATAGAAAATATTTGACATCCCTTACGAAAACTCCACTTCAATTGCATAGCAGAAATCATTCGCAGAGATATAGGCCTTGGTATCCCAACTATCTTCACATCATTCCCTTGATCATCTTGGCACATAATAATCTTCTTCCTGCAATCTATACTAGCTCTATGAGATCCAAGCCAGTCCATACCCAAAACCACATCATAGGAACCAAGGGGTATGACTTGAAGATCCACTATAGTATCAAAACCTCCTAAGCTAAGCCCACACTTATGAACTATAGAATCTGTGGAGATCTTAATACTTGAGGCTAGTTCCACTTGCCAACCATGATCTTGCTTCATCACATCCAGCTTACACTTAGAAACTATAGATGGTGAAATAAATGAATTTGTAGCTCCTAAATCAAACAATACTAAAATAGATATACCTTGAATATCACCTGTGGTCTCACCCACTATTCCCTCATGATCTACCTAATGGTGATCTACTACTGCAAATACCCTATGAGCTCTACCTGCATCACCAACTGTAGGCTCTGAAGCTGTAGGCCTAGGTCTTGAAACCTAAGGTGCCCACTGTGGACATTGAGCTGCATAATGTCCAATTTGACCACATGAAAAAAATTCTATATTTCTACCAGATCCTTTACCCATAGGTGGTGCATTTGATTGCTGACGGTTTTTCTTGCTGACAAAAGACTGACTACTCTGAGCTGGCTAATTGGGCTGATTTTTTTTATTGCGTTGAGCATTATGGTTGTTCTTGGAGTTAGAACCTCTGTCACCACCTTAAGCCCGAGAATTCGATCCCTTCTGCTACTGAGACTACTGTTGATACTGTTTCCCCTTAGAAAAAGAAGGCTTCTTGTTACCACCTGAATTGTAGTTGCCTTTAGATCCTGATGCTGTTGGTGCTCCTACAAAACCTCCTTGACCAAGGTTGACACTTTTCTCAACAAGGATAGCTCGACGTACCACATCCTTGAGGGTTTTTGGCTCAAATACCTTGACACCCCCAATTATATGGTTGTTCAAACCCCTAATAAAGTGTTGTGTCAACTGAGCTGAATTTTCACTAAATCCTGAAAAAAACATGAGCTCATAAAACTTACACTCATACTCAGTCACTGACATAGTATACTGTCTGAGATTATGAAACTCATTTTCCCTTTGCTGCTTCCATTACTCTAGTAGGAATCATTCGCGAAAACTTTCTAAGAATAGTTCCCAAGTGACACTGCTCATATCGATTCCCAGCTTCTTCTCCTCAATTGTCCACCAAGTGGCCCAAAAATTCTCCAAACTGGTGATCGCAAATCTTACCTTAACATTGCTATCGAAATCTTGCATGGAAAAAATCCTCTTGAGGGAAATAAGCCACTGTTCAGCCACATAACTAGAACCTTGCCCATTGAAAGGCTTGACCTTGGATCTCGAAAGATCCTTCATCTGAGTGGACACAATGGACCTCTGTCAATCCTTTTGAGGAATCCTAGATCTGGGTCTAGGACTCCTAGATATATATATATATATGTTTAAAACTATTAAAAGTTGACAATGATAATAATGTTTTATTAACATCATAAAAATTGAATGAAAAAATTCCAATTCAAAATATTTTTCTTTTAAAAACAAAACTTGTGGCACATATAAATCTGACGGCGATTATTTTATACACCGCGGCACATTGCGTGTGTGGCCTACAGGTCGCACGTACTGCAGGTCATAGGTACTGTAGACCGCAGTGTACCCCTACGATACCACAGTCAGCATGTTGCTATCGGTCAGGGGTGGGGAACGGGTTCGTCCCACCCCTTATCAAATTTTTAATTAATTTTTTTTTATAGCATTTTTAAAATGCTTTCCTCCAATATAAATCATGATGCGATTTTATAAATTCGCTTGTTGCCATATATGTCATTCGACTTTTTCAATTAAATATATATATATGTATACATATGTATATTTGTCTGTGTGTGTGTGTGTGTGTGTGTGTGTGTGTGTGTGTATATATATATGTATATATATGTGTGTATATATATATGTATATGTATATATATATGTATATGTATATATATATATATGTGTATATATATATATATATGTATATATATATAAATGTATATGTGTATAAATATATATATATATATATATTTGTGTGTATATATATGCAGAGTTTTATCAAGTATCACAGCATATAAACATATATATATATATATATATATATATGTTTGTAGATTTAAAAATATGAACATGTATATTTTACAATGAACATATACACAATTTATTTAAAGGTTTCAATTTTTAGAATTTTCCTATAAACTATTTGATCTCTAAATTTACCCAATAATTCATCTACTGGATTTGGCTATAAATTTAAACCCTAGCCTTGTAATCTCTTCAGATCTACGCATATAAGGTTTCTCAAATAAATTTTAACTACCCGTATTGTGAATGCATACAACCAAAATAGAAAAATTCTCAGAAAACACATGGAAGACACGAAGAAGATAGGAAGTGCAAGATGCAGAAATAGCATAAGTAAAATCACAAGAGTCGACTCGAATTCTGATGCTAATTCACTTTTCCTCAAAAAACCCACAGAGCAAGCTCCTCCCTTCTCCAAAGTTATCGAGTCCTCCCATGCTCCAAAACACTCTCCAAACACTATGTCTAAGCTTCTAGGAATGGCTAAATATAAAGAGCTCTCATGAAGCACCTAGAATGTCTCTAGAAACAACTAGAAGGTGTCACCAACTAAGCATGTGTCTATTCCAACCTTCTAGATGAGTCATAAGGTTGCAGACACCATGTGCTTAATTGGTGCACTAACCCTCGTGTTGTTGACATATGAGGAATAAAAAGGTGCATTTACTCCTAGGCAAGCTTATAACTCTTATTTAATTTTTATATAACTTTTATTATTATTATTTATTTATTACTTTATTATTATTTTATAATTATTATTAATTTTTTTAATATCTAATTTTCTTTTATTTAATTCTTTTTCTCAATTAATTCTCATTTAATTAATTATAATCAAAATATCAAAGATCATGATATTATATTAATTTTCTCTAAAAAATTAATTTATTAATTAAATCTATTTATTAAGACTTAATTAATAGAAAATTCACCATATACCTCCAAGATAAAATATGAAAACCCATCATAGAACAATTCACACAAAATCAGTCTAAAGGGTTAAAAATTATGAAATATGTCATCTGACACATTCAATGGGTAAAATATCTAGATATTTGTCCTACCTCACTAGGACAATTGGTTTAAGGGTTTGTGATTTGGACTTGAGAATTTGTCTCCATTCTCTTATCATTGAGATAATATAATAGGGTATGCTCATCCTGGCAATTCAAGGAAGTCAATACTCGATACCTGCAACCTGCATAAAAACTATGCATGTATATACAATATATATATATATAATGCTAAGCTAAACAGGCAATGGCAGGAAGTGGTGCATCGTGTAGATCCCGACTAGCAAGTGACTACGACTCCCTTCCTTAACCACATAAAAAATGTCATACAATAAGAGAAAACTCGTACACCATACACATGCAAGTATGGGGTAAGTATCCATAATAAAGCACATGAGATAATAAACCATCTAACTAATCGTCATCAATAACTGAAAGCAATACAATGATCATCATGCATCCATGAAATGTAAAGTCTAAATGATCTCATCAGATACCAACTAAATCCATAACACAATATTCGATAGTGTCAAAACAATACCACTAATCCATCAACATAAAACTAGTCTAACATAGTCTAATAATAATAGCAACAATGTCCAGAAATATGTGAACGAGGGCAGGCACTACATAAATCCTCTTGGTACACCCAATATTTCCAACAAGTTGCCAAAGAAAAAAAGATGAAATCTAAGGCTCAAGAACTTCCTTTGTCTACAATTCAATTGATATTGCTTGGTCTATACAATCATTTCATTTTTTTAAAAGCCTTGTGAAGGTAGGAAAGGGACCAAATGTAGAAGGCAATATTTGACAAAGATGAGGAAATTGAATCATTGAAGTAACAACTTAAGAAATAGAAATAACAAATGAATAAAGCTTTAGTTTGGCTGACTAGGTAATGGCCTGTAGACCACCACCAAGGGTGTATACTATTTGTTTGAAGGAATAGTTTTTGTTATTTCAATTGATGATGACAATGAGAGATATTTATTGTGAATTCAAAAATGCTCAAGATTTTTATAATGTGTTAGACTTTTCCTTCATGGTAAAAGAATTTGTTTTTAATAAGGAAAATAGGTTTTGAAGGGTTCTTGAAATCCTTTACAACTAAAAATATATTCATTGAAGCCTATACCAAATAAAACAACTCAAGGAGAAATGGATCACCAACCAAAATAAGGTGACCATGGTGGCATCATAGATAATATAGTATAGCCACAAAAATAGGTTTTAACCAGGCTCCTAAAATAGCATGTTGAAAAGGGGAAAAATCCCCAACCATGACACACTACAAAAGAAACAAGGTGAAATAGGTCACCAACCAAAATAAGGTGACCATGGTGGCATCACAGATAACAAAGTACAATACAACCAAAAAAATAAGTTTTAATCGAGCTTCTGAAACCCTATGTTGAAAAGGGGAAAGGCATCCCCAACCATGACATACTACAAAGAACCATAGGATGAAAGAGCCCAGGAGAGCCAAAAAAGGACAGAAGCTTCAGGCTTTCCCTTTTCAACCCTTCTTTTGAGAATATAATTCCATATCAAAATTGGAGGGCTTGACCTTTTTTCCTTTTACTATGGTCCATCCATCCTCCACAAAACATATAGCCTTTTGCCACTCAAAGTCAACAACACCACAGCCAACCCCTAAAACCCGTATAGCCAAGGAAGAGACCACAGGAAAGGAAGTGACAATAGAAACTAGAGACAAACTAGAAGCAACTTGAGAAGGAACCATAGGAGGAACCATCATAGCCCCTAAAACCCTCATAGAAAAGGAAGAGATCATAGAAGAGGAAGTGACAATAGAAACTAGAGATGGACCAACAACAACCTGAGAAGGGGCCACAGGAGAAATTGCCATTGAATCACTAGTAATCAGGGTAGTAGAATCTAGAGATAGACCAACTACAACCACATAAGGAATTACAAGAGGAGCCTCCTTCACATTGCCAAAAGTAGAATCTGAAAGAGGGTCAGCAGGCGAGGTCACCCCCATTGGGACACTAGAAAGAATAGCCCCAATTTTGAACCATGTAGTGAACATCTGATACCCCTTTCCACCAAGTAGGTGACTTCTTCGATCTAGAATCAAAGGATCATTTGGCAATAATGTGACCAATCTTTTGGCATTTCCTGCAATGGAAGGGGATACCCTCATAGTCAAGAAGTTGATTCCAAGAGTCATGAGCGGTAACCAACAACATCTTTTTAGGGAGTCCTTTGGAGACATCCATCACCACAAGAATATGAGCATACATCATTCAAGCACATTTGAAGATGTTGTATCAATCAATAAAAAATCCCTAAGGGCCTCCCCCATGGCCTCAAGGATAGAAGCCAACCAGAAGTGAAGGGGAAGAATTGATAACCTAACCCACATTGAGATTTTATCAAAGGATTCCATCGATGAATCAAAATCCTTATATGAAGGTTTAGCCATCAAAGGGAACTTCTCCCGCCATGAGAAACCATAGCACAAAATGGTGTTTCTATCTTTGATGGTAGCAAATTTTACTATGAAAAAACCCCTTGCTAAGGGTAAATCAAGGCTAATTTTGAAATGAGGAGCTTCCATACATGAGAGATCTAGGTGTGCAGATCTAATAGAGAGGGCTAGAAATCCTTGAAACAAAAAATAGCCACTATAGACAAGAAGTCCTCTACATAAGTCTGTTGGAAATGTCGACAGAGTAACTAAGAGGGGGGTGAATCAATTAGCACAAAATAATTTCTTACAAATCCTTTAGATGTCTAATAAAACTAATAACTGTTATCACTTAGTAAACATACTAAAAAATGTTGTAACTCGATAAGTGCACAGTATGTTTAACTTTGGTAGATCTAACATAAATAGTACTAAATTGCAAACATTAGAGAAAGGAAATGAACACAAGAGACACTAGATTTAATTTGGAAACCCAATATGGTAAAAACCACAAATGTAACTAGTTACTAATTTTCACTCTTCTGAAGTAAGCCCTATTAGGAGCCAACCTGGTTAAAGGTTACAAAATGCATTGTTGATTTAATCACCATGTTAGGAGTGGCCTTAAAAGAGGTATTAAAATAATTTAATGGAACTGTCACCTTGTTAGAGGATTTACAAATGGCTATTAAACCAACTCTGTTAAGAGATTTTGGATCACTACTATAATGGTAAGAAAGTAACAATGAAATGATCTGTTTGAGATGCAACTAAATTGTTGAATCTAGATCTTTGTTCTATTCACAAAAGCTTGATCCTTTCTAATCAAATAGCACTTTGCTTCTCCACAAGGATATCTAACCATCCTTCAAATTCACTCACACACTTTCCTTTTCAATCAAAACACTTACATACTCACACACAAATTAGAATATCCTCTTAACCTTTCATATATACCATCCAGATTATCAAGTCAGATCAATTACAAACTATAATGACCAATAATCATTAGCACAATCAGCTAGAATCAATACTTGAAACAATCAAACTTCATATCCCAAATCAACAAAATCCTTTGATAGATGACCCAGCTTGGTAAACACTGATCCTGAAATGATTTCCTATGTTGACCAATAGATGCTTGGTTAACACTACAAACTTGCAAAATCCTTTGGCAACCAAGTGAACTTGGTAAGCATTGACTCTGACCAACTTTCTTTCATCAACCATGAGAAATCGATTAACACTACTTTCTACCATAATCTTCTTCGATGCTCGAGTGAGCTCAATAGAAACTATCTTTGCAAAGTAATCTCCAGGAATACTCGGTAGACAAGAGAAACTATCTTGCTAACCAAGTGATCGCAGTAAGCACAGACTGACAACTAATATGACATTTGTGTAACATCAAAGACCAAATAATTAGGCAATTGTATCCAACAATCTCCCTCTTTTGCATTGATGGCAACATAACATGTCATAGCACAATGAAATTTGAAAACAAGATTTTCTCTGATAGAAAGTTTCTCCTTCTAAGACTTTTACACCACAGGCTTCTTCTCAAAACAAATTTTAGAGAGATATGACAGTAAACTCCCCCTCTTTGACAACATATGCCAAAGACAACATATACCAAATGAGTACAAATGAACCTTAAGTACTTATTCATATGTAATGTCCTCTTGATTATGTAGCATCAACTAATTGATCTTCAACTTAGTTCCTATCAATACATCATTAAAGCTTTACTTAGTGAGCTTTAGATAAGGGAATGACCCTTAACTTACCTCTTAGATACAAGAATGCATCATTAGGTAATGGCTTGGTAAATATGTTTGCAATGTTAGTTTATGGTTACTGATCAAGAAAGTACTTTACATACTTCATAAATTCTTTAGGTCATGGCTGACATTGTGGTTGACATTGCGGCCAACATATGGCTGGCATGTTGTAACCCTAAAGTGGCATAAAATTACTTGTATAAAAGGGCTTAGGGCTAGGTATTTTCCATTAAGTTGTGATGCAAAATTGGTTCTTAAAGTGGTATTGAGCTATAAGGGATTACAGATTGTAATCAGGTTGTAATAACTAGGTTGTAATAATAGCTCAGGGATTGGGTGAACCAAGTTAAATCTTGATGCCTTGTGTTCTTTTGTGTGGGATCTTTTGTTTTCTATTACTGGTTATATTTGCATGTAATTGTTATTTTCTATCTGTAGATTAATCCTAACATGCAATCTATTTTTTTGTATGCATATATTCCCATCTAATTTCTTTGCCCTACACCAATTCTCTAACAAAATGATATTTTATAGCAATATGCTTGGTTTTGGAATGCATCACTACATTGTTATATATGTTAATCGCACTTGTATTATCAGAGAACATGACAACTAGTTCTTTCATCTCAACCTTCATGCCTTCTAACAATTGTTTAAACCAAACAATATTAGAACAATTCATTGCTACTGCAACATATTCTACTTCTGTTGTGGATTGGGATGTGCAATTTCACTTTTTGCTTGTCTAAAATACCAATCTTTTACCAAGAGAATGATCCACCACTTGTACTCTTTCTATTATCCAAATTTCCATCCCAATCAGCATCATTAAACACTTTTAGGTCTAGATTTCCTCCAAGTTTATATGATAGACCATAGTCTTCAGTACCTTTTATATATCTCAAGATTCTTTTGATTGCCATCATATGGTTTTCTCTAGGTTTTGTTGAGAATCTTGCCACTATGCCAACTGCAAGAGCAATATCAGGCCTTGTATGAATTACATACTATAATTTTCCAATCATTGATCTACATAAGGTCTAATCTACCTCTTTTGAATCATCATCTTTGGTAAGCTTTAATCTACTACACATGGGGGTTCCAACTAGTTTTGAATCTTTCATACCAAACTTCTTGAGTATCTCCTTGATATACTTAGACTAACTGATGTAGATACCATTCTTGCTTTGTCGTATCTGTAAGCCAACAAAGAACTTAATCATACCAAACATAGACATTTCAAACTCTTTATTCATTTTCTCTAAAAATTCTTTGCATAGATCATCATTCCCTATAAATAACGTATCATCCACAAATATTTTTCCCAATACAATCTTTTTATCTAGTCCTTCCTTGATGTACAAACTACTATTATTATTAGTTCTTTGAAAACCAATTTGTATAAGGTTGTTTTTTAACCTCTCATACCATGCTCTAGGAGCTTGTTTCAGACCATATAATGCTTTGTTTAATTTCCAAACCATGTCCCTTCTGTCTAGATCAAAAAAACCTACTTGCTATTTGATGTAGACTTCTCCATCAAGAATACCATTCAGAAATGCAACTTTAACATCCATCTAATATACCTTAAATCTTTTATGTGTTGCATATGCAAGTAAGGTCTTGACACCTTCCAATCTTGCAACAGGAGAAAAAGTCTCACCATAATCAATGCCTTCTTCTTGAGAGTAGCCTTTACATACTAATCTAGCTTTGTTTCTTGATACCTTACCATCTTCATTCAACTTATTCCTAAATACCCATTTTGTTCCAATCACATTTTTATCTTTAGGCCTAGGTACAAGATTCTAGGTTTTGTTCTTTTCTATTTTCTCTATTTCTTCATTCATAACCTCAATCCAACTTTTATTTTCCAATTCATCTTTAACATTTCTAGATTCAAAATTAGCAAGTAAACATGTACCTTTTAGCTTAGTTCTCGTCATAGTACCTTCTAATTTATCTCCAATAATCTGGTCTTGTGCATGATGCCTCCTGACATACTTAGCCAATATAGGTTTGTTTCCTCTTGAATGAATTCTACTATCTTCATTTTAAATTTCAACTTCTAGCTCTGGTTGTTATGTCTATGGCTCGGGTCCTTCAGACTTAATAGGCATTGGCTTGATAGCTTTAGATTGTGACTCAGCTCCTTGTGACTCAGTTTGAACTTCTTCCAACTCAATGACTAATGAAGACTTAGGAGTAGAAGTCTCCTTATTTACAGATGTGTCTAGCAACATATCAAATTTGATGTAAACAAATCTCATGTAGTCTTCTAGTTCCTTTTACTTTCTTCTTTAGTCCTTTTTGCAAACTCATCAATTCTCACATATGCACTTTCTATGAATTTATGAATATACAAATTCAAACACCTATATACCTTACTTTTGCAAGAATATCCTAAGAATATACCTTCATCACCTTTTACATCAAACTTGCATTTTCTAGATTCTTTCAAGATATAACATTTACTTCCAAATATTTTTAGGTAACTTACATTGGGTTTATAGCCATACCATAACTCATAGGGAGTTTTATATGAGTTCTTCTTCAACTGTACTTTGTTTAAGGTCTGAACTGTAGCACTAATAGCTTCCTTCTAGTATTTGATAACAATCCATGATAGATCTATTTCTCCTTTCAGCTATTCCATTCTGCTCAAGAGTTCTAGGGGTTAATACCTATCTTTTGATTCCACTTTCACTACAAAAGTTATTGAATTCATTGGAGATGAATTCACCGCCTCTATCTGATCTTAAGCATTTCAATTTTTTCCCTATTTCTTTCTCTACTCTTGCCAAATACCATTTGAATTTCTCAAATGATTCTGACTTTTCTCTAAGATACATAACAATCATCATTCTTGAATAGTCATCAACAAAAGGATAAATAATTTTTCTCCACTATAGCTTTCTATCCCAATAGTCCACACAAATCAATATGCACAATTTCTAAGATATCTTCAGACTAATAGTTTTTGTTTTTAAAACTAGTCTTTCCCATTTTGCCAATCTCACAATTCTTACATAAACCAACATCTGGTTTCTTCAAACTAGGAATGCCTCTTACTTTCCTAAATTTCCTTATATTCACCATGTTATCAAAATTTACATGACATAACCTTTTGTTCCATAACCAACTTTGTTCAACTTGAGCAATAAAATAGGAGCAATTACCAAAATCAAAATAAAATAAGTTACCTTTCATTTGTTTTCCTAATCCAATTAGTTTTCCTTTGTCATCTAGAAGTCTTTCCTTGCCATGCATGAATTCCACCTTGAATCCAATGTTGATTAGCTGTGCCACACTCAATAGATTATGTTTTAGTCCTTCAACCCAATAGACATTATCACATACAAGTTCTTTAGTTAATGAGATTCATCCCCTCCCTTTTATGCAACAAGGTTTATTGTTTCCAAACCTTACACTAACCCCATCATAGTCTTCAAAGTGTTCAAATTTTTTTTTGTCACCAGTAATATGATGTGAACATCCACTATCTATGATCTATGTATCATTTTTTCTCACATGAGAGATAAGTTCCATCTTATCTTCTTCATCCTTAGATTCATCTTTCACAGCAATATAAACTATTTCATCTTCACTATTATCAAAATCCTTATCCATAAAAAAAAATTATTACCTTTATCCTTGAATGATTTATGAACTTTGAAATCCTTTTTTCCATTGCACTTGTGACTCTTCTTTTCATCCTTATCTTTTTTTGGGAACTTGGCAACAATATGACCAATTTCTTCACATGAAAAGTAGATAAAGGGAACTTTACCTTTATATTTTCCTATCCTTCAAGGTCACTATTAGAACTTCCCTCTAATTTTTCTTCACTTTCTGACTGAATGTCCTTAATTTTCTTACCTTTCTCCTTAAGTGAAAGCTTGGCCTTGTAATACCCTAAAATTGGCTCATTGTCATGATACCAATTCTGGTCTATTTTGATCATTGCTAAAGTCCTATTTCATTAGACACATTCTTGATCTAACTAGCTACTTGACTTAATTGTCAAATGCAGAAGACCCTAATCTGCATTCATCATATTTCTTATTTAATTCCTATAGTAAGTACTCATATTAGTCGCATTAAACCTACTTGATTTAATTATAATTTAATTTAAAGTATTTATATTTTATTAAATTAAATTATCTCCTAAGGCTAATGTACTATGGGATTAAATTTATTTAATTTAATAAATACGCCTATCTTGATTAATTAAATGTAATTATTTAATTAAATGGGAAAGGTATTTCTAATTAATTAAAGAAAATTATTTAATTAAATGGAAGGCTATTCTTTAATTAATTAAACAAAGTTATTTAATTAAATAGGAGTAATTCCTAATTAATTAAATATAGTCATTTAATTAAATAAGAAAGTGAATGAAATTATTTAATTAAATAGAAAATATATTTATGAGAGCATATCTCATTTCATTAAATTAAATATCTCTCCAAAATCCTTCTTCAGTTCAAAAAGGGAAATTTCCAATTCACTATTGATCAAAAAGGAATTAAATTAGTTAACTCCTTATTCTACTCAAATTAAATCAGTTAACTCCTTATTCTACTCAAAAGAAATTAGTTAACTCCCTCTAATTTGGGAATCTTCCTTTATGACTGAACTTCATCTTCAATCCTGACCGTTGATTGAAATCAATATCAATCGTCAGAGGTTTTTAGGGAAATCTATATAAGAGACACTCCTCTCTTCATTTTAGGGAGAGGTTGAAGAGAATTCACATCGAATTACTGTCAAATTGCATTCTCATTTAATCTCATCGAATTCTCATATAGATTTGATATGCATATTCATCTAGCATAATCTCTTTTACATGTTTCTAGATTAAAATGCATTTCTTATTCTAGATTAAATTGCACAATCATATAGATTATTTGCATCTCATTCTCAAATCATTTGTTCATAGAGGGTCTGGTTGCTTAAACACCTCAAATTTGAGGATATCTAATAAGAAAATCCCTCTAGATAGAAGGCAACAGGTCATCTTGCAAGTTGATTCTTAGATGAACAATCCAATATTTATTTTAGGATGAATTCACAAAAAATGATTGTGTTGAAGTGTGTGTGAATCCTGAGGCCACAATTCATGCATATAGGCCTCAAATACAAATTCAATATTCTTGGAACTTGGAACATAATTGTCAACTAAGTGAACTCAGTGAACATTGACTCTGACCAACTTTCCTTTATTAACCATGAGAACTCAGTTAATACTGCTTTCTATCATAATCTTCTTTGATGCTCAAGTGAGCTCAATAGACACTATCTTCACAGGGTAATCTCTAGGAATGCTTGGTAGACAAGAGAAATTATCTTGCTAACCAAGTGAGCTCAATAGGCATAGACTAAAAACTAATATGAAATTTTTGTAACATCAAAGACAACACATAATTAGATAATTGTATCAAACAAAGTTGATATCTCCTCAATTATTTTAGTCACTAAATCAAGAAAATTCAGGCTCCTAATGGCAGCAAGCTCAACAACATAGAGTCTTGCGCCCCAAAATTAACTACCAGAGCCACCACTGATTCTAGCCTCATAAGCAGCTACATCAGCATAAGAAATGGTTGATCTACCTACAACACCACTACACTAAGCAAAAGCCACTCTAGTAGGATCAGCCATTGAGGAACTGCCAAGGCTAGTTGTAAAAGCAAGGGCTGGACTAGGATCATAAGCCCTATCCTGAGAAGTAGTCGAAGCTGCCACAGGACCAAAAGCTCAAACAACCACCATAAAGCTAGATGTAGGAGCCATATCTAGACTCATAACTAGATGCACGAGCTGAAGCCAGAGGCAGGAGGTAAAAAAATTTATTAACCCTTGGTTGTAAGAACTATAGGTAAGAAGCCCCACTATTTCACCAAGGGTCAATGGAAAAACATTCTCAATTTTTTTTGTGAACTCTATTTGCATAATTTCATAATTTCACATGAGACAGAGTGGAACCTTCTATTTTACATAAGGGATGTTCACCTAAGAGCTTTAATGTCCTGGATGCATAATGAAACAAATTATGATAGGAAGTTCGATACCTATAGGGATCTTGAGAAATCTGAACCATTACCACTCTGGGCTAAATCCCATAAGCCTTATGACCTTTTGAGAGATTGGTTTAGATTAGCCTGTGGGAGACCAAAACCAAAAATTAGGAAGAAAGTGTTTAAAGAAAGGGAAAAGGTTTATAGATAATACCAAACACTTCCAAACTTTACATAGCAAAGAGCAATTGCAGGGCTTACAAATTGATGGAATCGACTGCCAAAAGCTTTCAAAAAGGATAAATCACATAGCCCTATCAATTTTGAGGCAAAAATTATTATAGTGTCTAAATATGTGCAACTAGAAAGAAAAAATAGAAAAGAGTTATGGATGCCATTAACTTTTTAGCATCCTAACCTTCTTTGGCCTCTGTATGAAAATAATGCTACTAGACTAGACCCATTGTTTGAAGAACACTTGGGTGAACATTGGAGATGCACCAGAAGATATTTCTATAGTTTTAGAAGTGGGAAGCAAGGGAAGACTCTAGTGGGAGATTTTAGAGTCATGGCAAAGAAATACAATGCTTGAGGACAAGCATTGGCATAGTAAGGGGCAGATGATGAGGCACATTAATGTCTCAAATTTGATATAGTTTTATATTTTGAACTTACTCTTTGAGCATTGTGAAAATAATTTCGAACACATTTGTTTTAAATATCTTGTGAACTTATGCTAGATACGGCCAGAACTTATTGAATCGATGGATAGTGGCTATGACATAATATGCTTAATATTATACATAGAATGCAGTATTTCATATCAATATTTTAAGTTATGTTCTAATATTTGAATAAGAGTAGAAATGTTTTCATGCATATGTGTTTTGGATGTTTCTAATTTTTAGGAAATTGAGAAGTGGCACAAAGAGTGCTGATTACTGTATTAAGTGAAGAAGATGATGAGGACCGATCATGGCAAAGGAGTTATTCTAAGAAAAACTAGGAAGACCCAACTCTATATATTTCCTATGAGCTATTATTATGTTGTTTAATCAATTTTCTATGTCATGGTTGACATTCCACCTTCTTTTCTAGCGATGTTTGTTTTCAGCTTTTATGTCATGTTTTTAATAAGTATCTAATCCTCTATATAATGGATTTCGGATCTTTTTGGTAGGGAGGAGAAAAATTAATGAAAAAACCAACATTAGTTTAAGATTTGGGAGTTACTCTTTTTTGTTCTTCATGAATTATTCAATGAAGTAAACAAAGAAGGATTCTAATGAGAGAGTGATTTTGGAATACCTATTGTGTTCTTAGTTAGTTGAAGCCAACCAAGTGGGCCCACTTTGGAGGTGGAATAGATTTAGATAGAGTAGATCCATTTCTTGCAATCTCTTATTCTAAGATAGATTTACTATATTAGTCCTATAGCATTATTACTATGAAAGTTTCTACAACACTAGTGGGAAATGATCATTGTGGATGTTTGAATAGTTAACTAGTTTAAAATTCATTTTCTAAAGTTTTATACAATTATATATTGTTATTCCAAGTGTGTCTACTATTCTTTAGCATTAGTATAGATTTTTTTCATGCATTTTACCTTGCTACAACATAGGTGTTAAGACTCTTAAACAAGCTTAGTGCAAATATCATGCTGACCTAGTTCAAGTCCTACATCCCTAGGTTGACAATTCAAGTGTATTTCATGATGGAATGGATAATTTTCAAAATGGACATAGTATCTTGAGAGTAATAATGGTGTGATTACCTTCATCTATTATGGAAGCATACACAAACTATGGCCTTGGTAGTGAAAAACTAGCAACTTGGGGTTATGTCAACTTGATGCTTAAACTTTAAAGTAGTTATGGATTTATATTAAAAAATTGTAAGAAAAGAATCTGTAGGAAGCTGAATGTATTTTCTAAACTACTAGGCTTTATCTAAAGAAAAAAAATGTTTGGTTAAAATTTTGGATTTCAATGCAATAGTACAAATGTTCCAAGACAAAAGTAAGAGGTAGGTGTATGTTTGACTATCGTAATCAAAATCAAATGATTTTTTTTATAATAGTGCCCTGATGTGACTCATATTTTTGGGAATTTAATTCTAAATCAATAATTAATTATGAATTTTATACTATGTCATTTCCATAATATAAAAACTCCTATGTTTGAGCACCTTAACTATTTCAAAAAAATGCAAGAATGCACGGAGCTATATGGGTTTAAAGTAAGCAATTACAGGGTTGGTCAGGAATGGAGAGACTTTTCTCTCATTTTTGAGGATTTGAAACCAATAATGACTATGCTTAACTCTTTGATCCCTAGTAATAATAAGGATGAGATGGTCTAGAGGGATAATCCCAATGGAAGTTATTCTATTACTTCTAGCTACAACTCTCTCTGGAGTTTAAAGGAGAAACCCCCTTGGGCAGATGCCTGGCTCATGGGCCTCACTCCAAAAATAAAAATATTTTATTGGCTAGCCCTTCAGAACTAAATCCTAACACAAGATAATCTCATGAAGAGAGGCCATGTTATGCCCAGCAGATGCTCGCTCTGTAAAAACTAGTCTGAGTTGGGAAATCATATCTTCATTCAATATGACTTTTCTAGGGAGGTGTGGAGTTCTCTTAATCAGGATATGGAGATTCTCTGGTGTTGGTTGGATAACCTTATTGACTTTTTCAATCATTGGAAAATCCTTTGTAAAATTGTTGGCCAGCAGGATAATTTTGTTGGGTTTTTGCCTCACTTCTACTGGAGCATCTGGAAGGAAAGGAACAACAAAATTTTTAGGGATATAGAGGAGTTGGCAATAATTTTGGGAAGGAAGATTTTGAAAAACATAAAAGAAAACCTTCAAGTGATGAAGGAGGGGGAAGTTGATATAGGGGACAGGAAGACGGTTAAAGAAAAACATAGGATGCCAGATGGATTCTACCCCTGGAAGGGTGGTCAAAATCCAACTTTGATGGCACTTCTAAGGGCAACCCAAGACCCTCTGGAAGTGGTGGAATTATAAGAAACAATTTTGGGGAGGGGATTGTGGCCTTTTCTCTCCTGCTTGGTACCCAGACCAACCAATTCGCCGAAGCTAGAGCTACGTGCAGTGTGGTAAAGCTAGCTTTTGAAGCTGGCATTTTCAAACTTTAGCTTGAAGGGGACTCCAAAAACATAATTAACAACATTAATGGAATCTCCCCCCCCACCCTTGTGGCCAATTTCAAATATAATTGATGAGACACATGTTGCCCTCACAAAATTTGAGAAGGTCTACGTCACTCATGCATTTAGAGAGGCAAACCTAGTTGCTGACTGGTTTGCTAACAAAGGGGTGGGAACAGACAAAAAGATGACCTGGCATTTCGAAAAATATTTTTTGATGGAGGCTAAGTCACTAATTGAGCTAGAGAAAATCCACGGAAGTATGGGTCAATCTAACTATTATCATGTTTAATAAAGAAAGATTGAATGTTGGTACGAGCTATAATAAGTTTTTTGGTTGTCGTAATCTCAAGGGATTTTTTCCATCATTTTGACACACTTGGAGGATCGTTATCATTTTTACTTGCTATTGTTTTAGAGAGGCAAAGGATCATGAACCCAATAATAAAAATAGAGCCAAAATCTTAGCTGGAAAAAATTTGCAGAGATTGGGGCTCATGAGAATAGTTGAAGAAAAAATGGATGTCATGACTAGAGAATGGAGCAAAAAGGAGCCAGTGGGTGAAGTGGAGAAGTGGAAGAATATGGGCAAAGTCTGGAAAAAACTAGAAAAGGGCGAGGTTATGAATTTTTTTGAGAAACTCCATGGTTTTGACCCTGAGGTCACCAACATCATGGTGAACTCGTGGAACAATGGCAAGGTCAAAGTGAATGGGGTTTCTTTCCAAGTCATAGAGGAGGTGGTTGCAAAGGTCACTAGTATCCCTATGGAGGGTTTTAAATTCTACAAGGACAAGAAAATTTTGTCCAATGCAGTCAAGGAGTTCGTGAAAAATTTTGCAGAGATGAACAAGTTGGAAAAGAAAGAGTTTTTCTATGTGACGGAGACTATAAAGAAGTTTTGGAGGTATGTTTTATATGCCCTCATTGATTATGTTACCCTGGACCCTAGGTTTGATTGGGTCAAAACTCACCATTTTGTGATTTTAAATCATTTTTTCCATAAGAGTAGAATTTCCATTCCCTTTTACCTTCTCACTTCTATGAACAAGGCTATCTCTAGTTTCAAGAAGAAAGCCACTGTTAACCCTGCTTTTCATGAGGGTTTATTGCTCCTCATCCATGAGCATTTCAGAGCTCAGTCTATATGCAAAAACCCTCCTCAAGTTGAGGATGTTGACAAAGGAAGCTCTAGCTCTTCTTCAGACTCTGATGACATTGAAAGAATTAGCTCGGAGGAGGAGAATGTTACCTCCAGAAAGAAGAATAAAGGTCAAGGCAGGAAATAGTCCACAACTACAACTACCAGCAAGAAAAGCCCTAGGGATCACGACCAAGCTCAAGCAAAAGAGAGTTATGCTAAGGAGAAGGAGGAAATGGATACGAATGATTCTAACAATGAGTTAGAGGAGGAGTTGGAAGAGGAGAAACTTGGGAAAAAATGGAAGAGGGAGGTAGCGAGAGTTGAGGAGACTAGAAATCAGAGGACGGATGTTATTCCTCTTCCCCTCTCCCCTGCCCAGTCTCAGCCTCCTTCAGAGGAAAAAGTGAATATCATCACTGGTGAGAACGAGGGGGAAGTGTAGGTCAATAATAGAAGAAAGGCTTGGAAAAACTTCAATGTGAGGACTGCTACTATGGGGATTTTTAGGGAAGTTATGAACCCTCAGATCCTTGTGGACAATCTAGAGGAGCCTAGGCTCAATGAGCTCATAGACCCAGCTATCCTGGCCATTTCAGACAATGCAAGGGAGACTGGAATGAACCTTCTGAATAATGCCCACAGTAGTATGATTGAAAACTTCAGATCAATCAAATGGCTCTTCCATGAGTTGGAGGAAGTTAGAGAAAAGGTATCCCAGATGGAAAGTACTAAGAAAAAGAATGGTATTGACAGCCAGGAGGACTAGGATAACAGAGAAAGCTTAAATGAAAGGAGAATTAGAAATCTTGAAAACTAAAATCTCAACCTGGTAAGTCAGATGATTTCTCTCCTGAGTTCAATGAATGAGAACATCCAATCCCTAGCTGGTAAACTTAAGGACACGGGCTTCCTGGTGGAGGAGGGAGGATAGAACAGGGAGAAGGTCAAGCCGGATGATGACAAGGCCACAACTAGTACATTCTCCAGTATGGATTAGGGCATGGAGAAGCTCCAAGATCAAATGGCTAAGGAGCAACAAAAGATAGTCGAGGCAACTTAGACTATGCAGGAAATGGAGAAGATTACTGAAGACTAGTTTTCTTGTCTTTTGTATTTTCCTCTTTCTAGCTTTTCGCTTTTGGACAGGCTTTCTATAGTCTATTTTAATTTATTTGTTTTCTGGCCTTTTTGTGGGCCTTTGTTATAGGCTGGGCCTTCGAGATTTTTTTAGTTGTTGGACCTATATTTTGGCTGGGCTTCTTTTGCTTATTATCAGCCTTATTTTTCATAAAACTTATGGGTTTCAAGATCCCTTAAAACCTATTTATCTTATCAAAAACTATTTCAAAAAAATTTAACATTTTTTTTTTCATTTTTTTCCTATAGTAGTCAAAGCATAGAATGTGACACATAATTTGGATTTCAAAATTTTTATACAATTTGAAAGTTATAGCTATTAATTAATTAGCATGCCAATCAACACTTTGAGGCTAACTCTATTAGAAAATAAGTAATAATTACTTACTAAATACATAATTTAACATAAATTATATTGATGGAAAGATAAGAATGTTCTCAAGAAACCGTTTTCTTTTCATCAAAGTTGGATGAAAAAATTTCATCAACTACATGGTTGAAGTCAAAAACAAACAATAATAGGCCAAAAATACAATTTTGGGACATTTTTTGTGTTGGTCGTGGAGGGTTGGCATCCAAAGAAAAACCACACCTAATTAGGAACCCAATAATATTAGGTACTCATTCCAAAATTAGATGCTCATTCCCTAATCAAATATCCTTTCTCAAATTAGATACCCAATTTTCTCCAAAAAAATTAATATTTACTATTTTATTCTTTTTTGGAAAAAACTTACAATTTTTTTTTTCATTTTCATTTGATAACAATATGGCCCCTTTATAGGTTCCTTTGTATGTTTGTTCAAGGGTTTAGGACCCTAACCATACATATAATGGTTCCAAAGGATAGGGGTTATAGTGTACCTTTTGACACTCTTCAACCCATTTCATCACAATATGTGTGCTTATGGGTCATAGGAACCCTAACCACATAAATGATGTGATCTAATGGCTCCAAAGGGGTCATTGAATACCCTATGAGCATTTGTGATCCATTTGATGATATTAATTGTTCTTAGGGGTCAGAGGGTACTGTATTACTTCTTTTGACTCATTTGAACATGTGATATATGTGGGGTCATAGGATAATTTATGACTTTATTCAACCTATTCAAACACATAATGTATGTCCCTAGGGGTCCTAGGACCTCTAGGGCATATGTTGTCATATAATGCATCGAAAAGCATCATAGGGTACTCTATGAACACTTCATTTCATTCCAACATGTGATATATGTTCAAAAGGGTCCTAAGACCCCTAGGAACATATGTTCTCATTTCATGAGTCAAAAGGGGTCATAGGGAATCCTATGACCCAATTAGAAAAATTTAAACACATGATATATGTTACTAGGTGTCCTAGTGTCCCTAGGAATATATGTTGTCACATAATGAATCAAAAAGGTTCATAGGGTATTGTACAACCCCTTTTGACTAATTTGATCACATGATATATGTTCTTAGGGGTCATAATATCCCTAAGAACATATGATATCATTTAATGGGTCAAAAGGGGTCATAGGGTACTCTATGACAAAATTCAACCTATTCAAACATATAATGTATCTTCTTAGTGGTCTTTGGACCCCTAGGATCATACATTGTCATATAATGCATCAATAGGTATCACAATGTACCATATGACCCATTTTAATCCATTTAAACACATAACGTATGTCCCTAAGGATCCTAGTACCCATAGGAATATACGTTGTCATAAAATGGGTAAAAAGGGATCATAGTGTACCTTATGATACCTTTGAATCCATTCAAAGACATGATGTATATCTCTAGGGGTCCAATACACCTATGAACATATTTTTTCATACAAAGAGTTGATCAGGGTCATACGATTCTCTCTAACCCCTTTTGACTCATTCAAACACATGATATATGTTCCTCATGTCCTAGGACCCCTAGGAACATATATTATCATTTAATGGGCCAAAAGGGATCATAGGATGCAATATGTGCCCTTTGGACCCATTCAAATACTAATGTATATCCCTAGGTGTCCTAAGAGCCCTAGGAACATATGTTATCATAAAATGGGTTGAAATAGGTTGAAGGGTACTATATAGCCCCTTTTGACTCATTCAAACACATTAAATATTTATGACCCCTAGGAATATATCTTATCATTTAATGGGTCATAGGGAACCTTATGACCCCATTCAATCCATTCAAACATATGATGTATTTCCCTAGGAAGATATTTTGTCATATAATGGGTCGAGAGGAGTCAAATCATACCATATAACCACTTTAGATATAATCAAATACATGATATATGTTCCTAGGGTCCTAGTACCCCTAAGAACATGTGTTGTCATACAATGGGTTGAAAGGGATCCTAGGGTACTCTACGAGCCTTTTTTACTCATTTGAACAAATAATATATATTCCTATGAGTCTTATGGGTTGTAGGACCCCTCAAAACATATGTTCCCTCCTCAAGGTTGCCACGATCTTCCATATCATGGTATACTACGAATGGGGCAATCAGAGCATAAGGTCTTGATCATGTCTTTTGCTTGTTTTCTTTTTTGCTTGTAGGTTACCCAGTATTGGTTCCACTCTGATTCTTTCAAGATTCATGTGTGACGCTAGGGCAATCCTTGCGTGATTGATTCAGTCTGTTAGTCCTCTGGATAGTTGGTGAAAAGGCCTTGATGTTCTTCGTAACCTTGGCAATTAACCAATAGTCCTATAGCAAATCTAGTGCTCAACTACCTGGTGGTACTTCTCTTTGAAGTATCCCCTTGCTCAAAAAAAAGCTTCAATGGTTTCCCTTCATCTCCATTATCCCCCATCCATATCCAGCATCTGTCTCTCCTACCCCATCTTATGCATTAGTATCTCTTTGAATCACTCCTCACCTTTAGCTTTAGGGATCCACAATCCTAGTCTTAGGGATCCACCAATCCAATCAATCCACCAAGCCTCATCTTTTGAGCTCCACAATCCTAGTCCTAGGGATCTTCAAAACCCATCTTTTGCCAATCTGACTCTTTGAAATCTAGTCGCATCAGCTTTATCATCCCATCATCCATCTCCCCATCCTAGATTCCTTTTATAGCGCTCTGCTCCTTCATCCTCCACCTTCCCTAAAGTCTTAAGCTTGCTTCCTCTTGTGCATCTGATTCTCCTTTATCATTCTCCCGTAGTGAGAGTTTGAGCTAACTAAACCTCTTCTTTTAAGCCAATCTGAGTCTTCTTGCTCATCTTGGATTCTTGTACTTTTCAAGAAGTCATCGAGCCTCACTTTCTCTCCCTCTCGCCTTGTTGAGGGGGCATCTCACAGTCCCTTCTCTCCTCTTCTGCTCTAGCCTTGGGCATCTTATTTTCTTATCTTTGATGCCATTCCACTTGCGGCATCACATCAAAGAGGGGAAAAATGTAGACACCTAAAAACCTTTAGAAAATAAAGTATTCTTATTTTCTGAAAAATTCCTGATGACATCATCATTTATTAATTAATTAATTATTTAATTAATTAATTCATTTTTACGTCATTAAATCCCTTTATCTTAATTAAAAATATTTAATTAAGGAATCCCTCCCAAAAATGTTTAAATCTTATTTAAACATTATTTCCTTATTTATTAATTATTTAATTAATAAATTGACCAAAAAACCCAAAATAAATAAAATATTTATTTTTTGCCCAAAACTTGGCCAATTTCCTTAAGACCACTAACCTCTTCCAAAATCTTCTAATCCTTCTTTAATTTTGATTAAAGGCTAATCCCATCATTTCCTACCCCTAATCCCAACTCAAAATATTTAATTAAGATTAAATATTAATCCTCATGTTTATTAAAAAAGTTTTAATAAATATCTCCTCAACCCAAACCCTTGAAATAAATAAAACTTTATTTATTTCCTAAAAATCTAATTTATCCTCATCCTAAGAAGTTCTAGACTCTTCTAGAAAGTCTTCATCCTCATCCTAGGAAATTCTAGACTATTCTAGAAAGTCTTTATCCTCATCCAAAGTCTAGACTCTTCTAGAAGATGTCTTTAAACCATATCCTAATCCCCTCCTAACCTTTTCACATTCTCTAAACATGGGTTAAGACTTACTAACCCAAGCCAAAGTTAACAAATATCTCCTCTTTCACCCACCCTCATTAAATGCCATCCACTTGCCTATCCCTAAGCTAATCCTCAACCATCCTAATCCATCCTCTAATCATTTTCACAATCCTAAGCAAGCTTAAAACCCTCCTAATCAAGCCCAAGTCAAAATTTCTCTCATCTCCCTCAAAATATCTCAACCATAAAACTTTATGAAGCCCACAAGGTCATAAATGACTCTTCCAAGCCCTTTTATTGCTCTTACAAGCCATTATGAGGGTCTTTATGAAGATTTTATCCCTTGAGCTTCCTTTGTTGACTCATCCTTCCCCTTTCCTCCATCCTCTCACCCTGTGACATGTGTCACTCCCTAATTGGCTATAAGGAAGCACAATCCATGTGCTCTCCTCTCATGCAATCTGAGCCCTCCATGGGCTTTTTCCCATCCTTGCATCTTAGCCCTCAATCCCTCAAGCCTCTTGCCTATAAATTGGATCCTTCTCCTTTGCAAAATAACACAATCCATGAAGTAAAGTCATAATGCCATTTTGAGAAGCCATTTTACATCAAAACCATACACTCACACCCAAATTCTAACTCCATTTGAAGCCATTTTTGAAGCATAAGCTTGAGCATACATCCTATCTATTTAGACAAAGCTATTCAACAAGAGAGCTTCTCATTGAGAAAGCCCATTAATGGCTCATATTCTCAATTGAGAGTTCATATTAGTCTATCTTGAAGTTTATGAATTTTGTTTAGTTTGTAGAAGCTTTATTTAAATTTGGTTTCTATTAGCATACTAACATTGCTCATATACATTTTGGCACGCCCGCTGGGACCCCGCATGGGTCATCTTCATTACCTTTTTTAGTCAAGTTTTGTATGTCATTTGTTGATTTTGGCTAATTTTTCTTGTTTTTGTGATTGGTATGATTGTATAAATTGGTTTTGTAGGTCCACATGAGCATGAAGAAGACAAAGGAACTCATAGTCTATCTCATAGTATTTGCAGATTTTTGAAGCTTGTAGGTGGACAAAGCACTTGGAATTTTTCTTCCTCTTCTTGTCTATATTCTTCTTATTCCATCTACTTCTTCTTCTTATTCTTGTGGGAGATCTTGGACATTTTTTTTGAAGGAAGCAAAATCATACACACTTCTTTTTAGTGCTTAAAATGAACCCCCAAATCATACTTAAATCCATTAAAAACTAAAAATTTGCCAAAAAAAAAAAAAATCTTTTAACAAGTGAAACTAAACCAATCCAATCATTTGCATCCTTGCAACATCAAGGTTTTAGATGCATTCATTCAAAGTTAAGAACACTTCATTTTTGGGAATTTAAAAAGAACTTCAAGTTTCCATTTCAAAAGGTTCAAAATCAACACTAAGTGCACACTAAAATCTAAATCAAACTCAAAGCATCAATCAAGGATAAAATGAACCTCATTTGCAAATATTTTAAAGTTCTTTTAAAAATCTCATGAAAACTAAGAGTCCTAAATGGTTGCCAAAAATTGTCCTAAAAGCTTTTTTATTTGTTCCAAACAAATGTCTTGTTGCAAAATCTTGAATGTTTCTTAGGTTTTTCATGCATCAAAACAATTTAGGAATGTCATTTTTGAGCTTAAAATATGCAAACTAGAACACAAAATCTTGAATGAAAACCAAAGTCCAAAGAGTCATTTTCACTTTTGAGTCCAAAACAATCTTGAATGATCTAACGTTAAAACAAAGCACTTCAAAGTTCTTAAAACAACACACAAAATCTCAATCTTGAATGCTCAAAGGAAAAAACTTGAATGTTTAATCACTTGTCTTTGAATGCATGTTGCTAAAATCACTCTTGAGTGCCATGGATTAAAATCAAGTTTGTTTTTTTATGAATGCATGATTAAAACAACAAATCCAATCTTGAATGTCATAGATCAAATAATCATCTTTTGGGGCATAAAAAGAATCCACATTTTTGAAATCTTCTAAGTTATAAAAACTAATAAAGACAATTTGAGTAAGTTTGTAGTTGGACTCACCCTCTTTAATCACCCATCAATTTAACCATTGGTTGCAATCTCAGTGCCATCTATGGGGATGGGTCTACCTAAGAGGGTGTTAAGTGCTCCACAAAGATCAAACTCCACTCACTTGGGTCTTTAGTAGCTTTTCTAAGTTAGAAAATTCTTTGAATGCGCATTAATCTCGCTCACACTTCATTTGGGCATAAAAATTGGACAAATCTTGACGTGGAGGGCCTCCGAGCGTGTGCTTGGCAATCGAGTTTCACACATCTTTGTTTTGGGCTTAAAAAAAACTCACACTCAATCTTGAATGCCTAACAATCAATGAACATTGCATGGTTTGGATGCATTTTCAATGATGCTTGCATTTCTTATGTTGACAATCTCTCGACTTTCATTATGCTGACGATGCTGTCAAATTGGAATGAACATTGTATGCCATAATCACAAGTGTCTTCAATCATAGCTTACAAAATCCAAATCATCAATTGGAATGAATGTGTGTCTTTTAAAACCAAGATCATGTATGTGGTCTTGTTTTACACTTTTTAGTAGGCCTACTTGGGGATTTCATCACCCCTTGGGATGACCTCAACTCCAGCGTTTTGACAGAGTATAAAAATTAGGAGGTGAATCCAAAGACACCTCTCTTGGAATCAAGATTTTGTCACTCGGGCTAATCCTCAAGGAACTTTATACCCTTGAGAAGTGAAAGAGGAGAAGTGGGTTACTGCTCCTCTTGGCTGTGTGACATCTTTTTGGTTTCATCTACAGATTTGGGCCTCACGTACCTTGCATATATCGAGGACTCCCTAGCTAAACCAAATTTCATCCTTGTAGAAAGCTTCCTAGAATGTTGGTGTGTTTGACGTGCTTGCTCCAAACTTTTGTTTGCTTGTTTTTTCATAGCTTTTGAATGAATGTTTGCCAACTTTGGTCAAAATCCCAAAAAAGCAAAAATCTCCCAGCTCAAGGCATACTTAACGTAGTCGCTACCTCATCAGAAATCATCCTAGCTCCCCCACTGCAACTGAATCTATCTAGTTCCTTACTTTAGAAAAATCCCAAATCCAAAGTCTCTCCAAATCATCCCCCCCAACCAGCTAGCAACCCAATCCAAAATCACACCCAAGCCTTTAGAAAGTTGTTGTCATTCTGCTAGAATTTTCTATCCAATCAATCTAACCAATCCACCAGCCTCAATAAGGTTATCCCTTTGACAAAGCTTTGTCTAGGGTAATCTAGCTTTGTCAGTTGTTATCCCTCATCACCTTGAGCTAAGGTTGGGATCCACAAGTGGTCAATCTCATGTCATGCCCATAGGATCATTAGTCTATCCTTAAGTTGACACAATCTCCACCAATCCAGCGCATAGGAAAGCAAAAATCTCACTTTTTGATAGCATGCCCTTGAAGTCTTCCATCCATAGGAAAGCCAAAAATCTCTAGCCAATCCTCCTTAGGTTTGTCATACAGCTTTGACTCTCCCTAGGAAATCCTTCATCAGCCAATCCAAAATCTGCGCTTAATCCAAATCCAACCATGAGATTCCGTGTTCATCCATATGCAAGACCCCATCCCCATCTGACTCATCATCAAAACATGAAATCCCAAACCTATCATGATGTGTTCAGTCATATTTTCCTTGCTCCCGGCACCTCCTATTCCAATGATGATGAAAATCTTGTTGACTATAACAGGTATATTGAAAGCCTTAGAAACATTCCCCCACGCATCCCCCAAAATCCAAGAGTTATTCCAAACTATCTAGTCATGCCATCTAATATCCCAGCTTCTCCTCCATCACCCAATCAACCAAGCTTCCAATCTTCCACCCTCATCACACCAGCTATTCCTATCAATCCACCACCTCCACCTCTGACACACGAGTCTCCAAGGAATCTCCTAGAGGAAATACAAGAAAAGCCACCTCCAATAGTCAATAAGCCATGCCATCTAATCCAACCATGTGAAGTAGTCAGTGATGAAGCTTCCCCATCTATAATATCATCTCCATCTCCCATAGCTACCATCCCCATACCATCCATCAAATTTCTTAAAATCCTTCCACTTCCCACAAGTGTCAAAATCCCACCACCCATCAAATCACTCCAAATCCCATCCACATCTCCTCCTCCAAGCATTATCCAAATCCCATATAATGAACCTCATGCATCCACTCCCATCCATTCCTATCAAGATCTTGTCCAAAATTATGTTGAAATATCCTCCAATAGAATAGCAGATCCTGCCATCCCACTTATTCCCCTACATGATCCACTTTTACCATCCCCTCCATATCTAAATCCTACCATCTTACTTACTCCATCTCAAGATCCCTTTCCCTCATCCCACCCAACTCAAGATCCTATCCTCCCATCTCCTCTGCTTCATGATCATACATCTCCCATAATCCATGATGATAGATCCATCGAAAAAGAACTAATTATCATATCCGAAGCTCCAACTCCTTCAGCTAGTAATGGACTCACATCTTGTGTTCCAAATAATGAACATCATATTAAAAAAAGAAATGAAAATGTATTTCTAGATGTTGGTATCCCCGCTATTCCTGCATGTTCCCAAGTCCTTCCATCTCCAGCCCAAAGTTCCCATCCATCTTATTCCACATCTATTTTGGGCCCTCATCCTACTCCTTATCTCCAACCCTCCATTTTGGGTCCATATATCCCTTATCTAAATCCCACACCCTTTCCATCCATTTTGGGTCCTTACATACCTAATATGAATCCTTTATCCCCTCCATCTATTTTGGGCTCATATCCTTCCTTCCCTCCATCCATTTTGGGCAATTATATCCATCCATATCCTATGTTCCAATCTATCCTTCCATCCCCTCAAATCCACCAGCTAGATCATCAAAGGCACTCACCCTTGAATCCCTTCCAACCTTTAAACCCTATCACTCCATCAATTATCCCTCCATCCCCTCCATGCTCTTGTTCCCATCCCATGGCTAATAGAAGCATATTGGATGCCAAAATACAAAAGCATAAATCCAAAAATCCTAAAAAATCCAAGTCTCAACATGTCCCTTCTAAAATACATGTTCAAAACAAGAAACATTTAATCCCAATCAAAGAAAAAGTCAAGAGGCCACAAAAGCCCAAGCTAAAAAAGTCAAAAATCATGTGGATACCCAAGATGCTCATAAAAGAAATGCATCTCAAAGAAAAATCTCAATTGGTATCCATTCATGCTACTCAAAAAGCCTCATCCATCCATCCTTCATCCAAATCCCCATATAAGCATCCTTCATCCCCCAATCCACTTTTAGTCCATATGCTTCTTAATTTCCCATCCTCCATCTTCCAACTCTACTTTTAGTCCTTATCTTTCTCTTCCTCCATTTTCTCCTCAACCTCGCTCAAAACCATCTTTCCCACTACTTTATCACCTCTCAAGGTGTGTTCCAATGATGATCTTTCCATTTTCCTCATCCATTTACCCACAAGCCTTATGTCTTTGCATCCATTATCTGTCAAACTCCCACCCACCATTCCACTTGTTCAATCCAATCCTTTTTCATCCATCCTACCAACATCTATGAGCCAAAAATAGTTGAAGAAAGCCAAAATCATTCCAGCTAAGTCCAAAGTCAAAAATTCAAAAAAAAAGTAAAGAAAAATAAAGCGTTCACTGGTGAAAACTTGGCAATTCAAGTGCCTTGGACAAGTACCATGATGAAAACTTGGCAAACAAGCGTCATGCGTAATCTCACCATCCCCAACTTAGCCTATCACCCTCATGCTTTTGGTCATCTCTTGACATCCAACTCCATCTTCCAATCTATACACCTATCCTCCATCCTCCAACTTCTATCTCACACCATCCACTGATCTTCTGCAGCTTCAGCCAATCATCCCAGCTATCATCCATCTCCCTAGCACCTTCAACTTTTTCCATCCTAGCTTCAATCCTATCACATCCATCATAAGACCTCCTTCTGCATGTTATCTTCTGATTGGGGGCACTATATTCCTTAGAGATCTTGTCTTGTCCATCCTCCCTTGTCATTGGTATCTAGCTCTAGGCTATCCTCATGCAAACCTAATGTCATCTCTTTATATCCATCATAATACTAGCTATCTACCATCCTATCCAGCCATCTCATCCTACTCCTCTATCTATCCTTGGTCACAAAATCTCTCATCATCATTGGATGCATCCTACCAAATCCATATCTTTTGCTATCACCCCACCCTTAGCTTTCGCATCTTGCACAACATCGAACCATCCCGCTATCGTATCATCCTGAGCTTTTGACTGCTTGTAACTATCTTGGTCAGCTTCAACTTGTAAATATCTTGGTCTGTTAGCTTGTACATCCTCTTTAGCTTAGTACCATTGTATCTATCCAGCTTTTGTGTTAGTTCCTCCTTGATCAGCATCTTGCACACATCACACATCTTGGTTAGCTATTCCAATGCATCCTTTAGCTAGATTTCCTATCACCAAAGCATTATCTTTCTTAGTTCAGCTTGCCAAATGCATCACTCATCCAAATCCACAAGCTTAGGTGCTCTCCGATAGGTCCTTGCAGGATATAGCTTTCCTCATGTCTGATCTTGGTCCATTAGTACCTTGTCCTACCCATCTCATTGGCAAACAGTTCTCTTTTGGATTTTCGCTTTCTTTTGATTTGGACTCTTCCCTGTTGGGTCTTGAAATATCTTTTCCAAGAAATCTCCTTGTTCCCTCCTCAAGGTTGCCATGATCTTCCATATCATGGTATACTGTAAATGGGGCAATCAGAGCGTAAGGTCTTGATCATGTCTTTTGCTTGTTTTCTTTTTTGCTTGTGGGTTACCCAGTATCGGTTCCACTTTGATTCTTTCAAGATTCATGTGTGATGCTGGGGCAATCCTTGCATGATTGAGTCAGTCTGTCAGTCCTCTGGATAGTTGATGAAAAGGCCTTGATTTTCTTCGTAACCTTGGCAATTAACCAATAGTCCTATAAAAAGCCTAGTGCTCAACTACCTGGTGGTACTTCTCTTTGAAGTATCCCCTTGCTCAAAAAAAAGCTTCAATGGTTTCCCTTCATCTCCATTATCCCCCATCCATATCCAGCATTTGTCTCTCCTACCCCAGCTTATGCATCAGTATCTCTTTGAATCACTCCTCACCTTTAGCTTTAGGGATCCACAATCCTAGTCTTAGGGATCCACCAATCCAATCAATCCACCAAGCCTCATCTTTCGAGCTCCACAATCCTAGTCCTAGGGATCTCCGAAACCCATCTTCCGCCAATCTGACTCTTTGAAATCCTGTTGCATCAGCTTTATCATCCCATCATCCATCTCCCCATCCTGGATTCCTTTTATAGCGCTCTGCTCCTTCATCCTCCACCTTCCCTAAAGTCTTAAGCTTTCTTCCTCTTGTGCATCTGATTCTCCTTTATCATTCTCCCGTAGTGAGAGTTTGAGCTAACTAAACCTCTTCTCTTAAGCCAATCTGAGTCTTCTTGCTCATCTTGGATTCTTGTACTTTTCAAGAAGTCATCGAGCCTCACTTTCTCTCCTTGTTGCCTTCTTGAGGGGGCATCTCACAGTCCATTCTCTCCTCTTCTGCTCTAGCCTTGGGCATCTTATTTTCTTATCTTTGATGCCATGCCACTTGCGGCATCACATCAAAGAGGGGAAAAATGTAGACACCTAAAAACTTTTAGAAAATAAAGTATTTTTATTTTCTGAAAAATTCCTGATGACATCATCATTTATTAATTAATTAATTTATTTATTTATTTATTTATTTTTATGTCATGAAATCCCTTTATCTTAATTAAAAATATTTAATTAAGGAATCCCTCCCAAAAATGTTTAAATCTTATTTAAACATTATTTCCTTATTTATTAATTATTTAATTAATAAATTGACCAAAAACCCCAAAACAAATAAAAATTTTATTTTTTGCCCAAAACTTGGCCAATTTCCTTAAGACCACTAACCTCTTCCAAAATCTTCTAATCCTTCTTTAATTTTGATTAAAGGCTAATCCCATCATTTCCTACCCCTAATCCCAACTCATAATATTTAATTAAGATTAAATATTAATCCTCATGTTTATTAAAAAAGTTTTAATAAATATCTCCTCAACCCAAACCCTTGAAATAAATAAAACTTTATTTATTTCCTAAAAATCTAATTTATCCTCATCCTAAGAAGTTCTAGACTCTTCTAGAAAGTCTTCATCCTCATCTTAGGAAATTCTAGACTATTTAAGAAAGTCTTTATCCTCATCCAAAGTCTAGACTCTTCTAGAAGATGTCTTTAAACCTAATCCTAATCCCCTCCAAACCTTGTCACATTCTCTAAACATGGGTTAAGACTTACTAACCCAAGCCAAAGTTAACAAATATCTCCTCTTTCACCCACCCTCATTAAATGCCATCCACTTGCCTATCCCTAAGCTAGTCCTAAACCATCCTAATCCATCCTCTAATCATTTTCACAATCCTAAGCAAGCTTAAAACACTCCTAATCAAGCCCAAGTCGAAATTGCTCTCATCTCCCTCAAAATATCTCAACCATAAAACTTTATGAAGCCCACAAGGTCATAAACCATCCTAAACCATCCTCTAATCATTTTCACAATCCTAAGCAAGCTTAAAACCCTCCTAATCAAGCCCAAGTCGAAATTGCTCTCATCTCCCTCAAAATATCTCAACCATAAAACTTTATGAAGCCCACAAGGTCATAAATGACTCTTCCAAGCCCTTTTATTGCTCTTACAAGCCATTATGAGGGTCTTTATGAAGATTTTATCCCTTGAGCCTCCTTTGTTGACTCATCCTTCCCCTTTCCTCCATCCTCTCACCCTGTGACATGTGTCACTGCCTGATTGGCTATAAGGAAGTACAATCCATGTGCTCTCCTCTCATGCAATCTGAGCCCTCCATGAGCTTTTTCACATCCTTGCATCTTAGCCCTCAATCCCTCAAGCCTCTTGCCTATAAATTGGATCCTTCCCCTTTTCAAAATAACACAATCCATGAAGTAAAGTCATAATGCCATTTTGAGAAGCCATTTTACATCAAAACCATACACTCACACCCAAATTCCAACTCCATTTGAAGCCCTTTTTGAAGCATAAGCTTGAGCATACATCCTATCTATTTAGACAAAGCTACTCAACCAGAGAGCTTCTCATTGAGAAAGCCCATTAATGGCTCATATTCTCAATTGAGAGTTCATCTTAGTCTATCTTGAAGTTTATGAATTTTGTTTAGTTTGTAGAAGCTTTATTTAAATTTGGTTTCTATTAGCATACTAACATTGCTCATTTACAATATGAGCACTTATAATATGTCCCTAGGACCCCTAGGGTTATATGTTATCATGAAATATGTTGAAATACATTACAGGTTGTCCTATGACCCCTTTTAGCCTATTGGAATAAATAAAATAGGTCCCTAGGGGTCTTAGGGCCCTTACAGAACCATGTTTTCATGAAATGTGTCAAAAGGGGCCATGGGTTATCCTATCACTCCTTTTGACCAATTTGAACAAATAAATTTGGTCCCAAGGGATCCTAGGACTCCTAAGGACATATGTTGTCATGTAAAAACCTTTCAACCCATTCAAACAAATGAAATAGGCTCCTAGCATCCCTAGGACCACTAGGGACATATGTTGTCATGAAATACATCCAAAGGGATCATAGGTTATCCTATGACCCATTTCAACCCATATGAAAAATTATAATATGTTCCTAGGGTTCTCGAGGTCCTAGATTATCATGAAATGTGTCAAAAGGGGTTTAGATTATCATATAACCCCTTTCGACCCATTAGAGAAAATAAAATAGGGCCTTAGAGGTTCTAAGGCCCTAAGAGTTAGAGGACCCCTTTTGACCCCTAGGGACATGTTATCACGAAATGTGTCAAAAGAGGTCATAGGTTATCTTATAATCCCTTTTAACCACTAGAACAAATGATTTAGGTCCTATGGGGTCCTAGGACTCCTAAAGACATTTCTTCTTTACAAATTTAGGGTTTCATCTTTTACAAATTTTACTAACCCTAAGTAGAACCCTATTAAAATAAAAAATTTGCACCCTAAGTAGACTTGCTAGTTCATATGCTTCTATTTTGAAAAAGCTTTAGCGGGCGAATCATTTTGCTAATGGTATATTCTTTTAGGAGACCATTTAAGTTCTTTCTTTTTAGTTTCTTTTTTCCCGAGGTCATTTCTACCATTAGATCTCTTCTAGATCTACAGTGATCATCATGTCACATAAAGAAATTACAAGGATTTTAGCCTATGTGACATGGCGACCATCACAAAATACAAAGATGGTGACGTGAAGTAGAAAGTGGGTGTCGGGTTTTTAATTACTTTGAAATTTTCAATGGTGTGACTGATGTCAGAAATGTTAGCTATCAAAAGGAGGACTGATTGGAATATGCTACATCTTTTGCTACCAATTTTTATAATATCCAATAAGTTTCTATGTCACGACTAGAAAATGCAAGAATCGTGCCGATAGTGACATAGCACCTTGCTGGGAATATCAAAAAGGTAAGAAAAAAATGAAACAGGTACCATAAAGTCTTTTGTTATTAATGTGGTCATCTGATTATGATACATTTTCAAAGGCATTGAAAACAATGATAATGGTGGAAATAGGTAATTTTCCTGGCACCAAAATTTCTTAAGCTTTAACGAGGTCACTATGTCGCAACCAAAAAACCTATGTTTTATGTCAGTAGACACATAGTGCCTCGCTAGAAAATGGAATGCAACAATGGCTTATATTGAAAGGCAAATCCCAAAAAATCCCTCATCAGCAATAAGTCACATAATCATTTTGACAGGTTGGCAGCAAGTAAGAATGTGTATATTTTGTGTGTCGAACTCTTTTAAAAGTGTAGTGGTCACTATGTCATGGTCAGAAAACCCATGTTTTATGACAATAGTGACATAGTGCCTTACCAAAAAAGACAAGACATGATAGAACTTGCTTTTATTGAATGTTGCAAAAGGATTAAAATATTATACATGATTTGCCAGCATGTCAAAAATATTGTTAAATCACATATGATGTGGAATCCCATTCAAATTGAAGATACATGTAAAAGGGGACCATTAGATCAAAGTGCATCTATAGTGGGCACTAAGTCATTATCAAAAATTGCTTGCCTATTAATGGTAGTGACATGGTGACCAAAGGGAGAAATGGAGGGACTCACCACAATCATGTTGAAGCACTAACCAAGTACACATCATCAAATTATAATGAATCAATGATGGTCATTATGTCACATAAGGAAGTTGCTCACTATTTATGCATGGTGACATAGTGAAAAGATGACATGTGTTCGCAAGTACCAGTGGGTCTAGACCAATTTTCCAGTAGTAAAAGTAAGGCTTAGGTAGAGAAATCTTATTGGTTTTCCTTCTAGCTTGGCAAGTAGAAAATGAGTCATCTTTTATTTTATTCCTTAATCATCAAATTTGTTGGGATCGATGATGTATTTTCAAAAATAGAAGGTCATGCCACTATGTTCTCCTTACAGTTCATTTATGAAGATCGAAAGCTCCTTGTGTGAACAAGGCATAGAGTATATGGCATACATCTTGCTATTTCCTTCATATGCAAACAAATTTTCATGCTTCCAATGAGTTCAGAGCTATTAAGCAATTGTGCTTGGTGTGATCAGAATGCAAAAGAATTTCCATTTGTCCACAATATATTGTAGAATTGTAGAGAAAAGGTAGCAAAGAGTCAAGTAAGTTCCTAAATACACCATATATATCAAATTGTTCTAGTTTTATGTGATTTTATTCACCATTCCTCCAAAGAAAGTTTTCTCTAGTCAAGAAGACTATTTATCCAAAAGTATTCATGATGACCTCCTTGAATTATTGCATGAGTCCACAAATGAGTCTACTAAAGTGAAAAAATTAACTTCTCTAAACCCTAGACTCAAAATTGCCATTGGATTGTATGATAAGGGAGATTGGGTCAGAGATGCTACTACTTCTAGAAGAGGGCTCTACCTTTTCAAAAAATGGTTCTCAAAAAGGAAATTATTTGCTGCTCATGGGAACATCTAGTACTTAAAATTGGGAAAACTAATGGTCCCTAGTGTTTTCATGGATTCTGACCTATTAATGACTATTGCCAAAAGTTATGATCTAGCAACTAGAGTAGAGAGAAGAATGGATGGTGAATGTCTTATCATAGTAAGCCCTAAGGAAATTCGAGAAATTTTTGATCTAGAGCCACTATCAGATTATCATATGCCTATTGACCTACTAGATATAGAGAAGGATATTTATCTAAGAAAGATATGATTAGGCAAGGTGCACTAAGGGCACACATAGGCACAATTGGAAACTTTTCAATAATCACAGCATCTATTAGGGAACATTTAAAAAGGAATATTTCACTTCCTAGGCTGTGGAGATATATATGACTCTATGTAGGGTTTTTGGTGAGGATGAGCAGAATGTCATACCTATAAATTTAATGTATATGATGGCTCAAATATCTTCTTTTGATGTTGATATTATTTTTTATTTCACCTCCTATTTAGCAAAAGAAATCCATACAAGCCTAGCTGGAATTGCCAAGGGCAAGGTAGAAAAAACTTCTAGTCACTACTCACTGCTGATGCATATGTCCTTGTTTAAAGGTGTAACATATTTTGGGAAATAAATGGTTTTCAATAGAGAATAGGAGGGAGAAGCTATGCTAGTTTAGTTGTGGAGTGCAGATATGACCTGGGATGTAGAAAATGATACTTTTATTAGATTTGATACGTATTTTACCTCAAGTTTAAGGTGCCTTGTATTAAGTGACAATCCTAGAATCCCTAAGGCATTAATAAATTTTATCAAGCCCATGGATATCCCCTATGGTTTGAAAGTATCACACAATTGGGGAGATATTATACCATACTCTATTTCAACAATTTTTAGAATTTATGGTTTCTAAGGGACCCCTCACGTATTGCCCTACTGGGTGCCTCTAAAAGTAGGAATAGCAGAGATATTGTAGCAGTTGGGAGGATTGCAGGAAATCTATTTGGTAAGAAGACAAAGAGGCTCATTTCCCCCAACTTGTACTGTAGCCCACCATTTTGTAACTATAAAAGGTGGTTGGTTATTTTTATACAAAATACTAGACTAGTATAAGATGATTGTGTCTCATCTCCATTTTTGTGATACTGAGGGATTTTATGATTTGGTTTTTAGATTCAGAGGTAATCTTGATTCCATAAAATATGAGCCTTATTACCTTGAGCATATAATAAGGAATGAATTCTCTTTGTAGGAGAAAATGACCAAAAAGGAGAAGTAGAGGGTTTCTTCAAGAGTTTTGGAACTTATTCATTATTTTGACAAAGATTATAAGCCTCTTGGTAATGCAAAAATTGAGGTAGATAAAATAAATAAACTCGTGATTAAATTTCTTGATATAATGGAAACAATGAATAAGAAGAAACAATTCTTCATTAATGCCTATCTAGATAAAGCCAAAGATGTCATGAGGAAATTGGAATTCACTCCTAATATTGGAATACAATAGTTAATTGTCCAAAAAAGACCAGGCTACAATGTGATTCAAAATAAGAAGGCCATTGTAGACAAAGGCAAGAAAATAATAGGATCAACTAGTGTTGTTTTGGAAGAGAGACCTAATGAGTCCTCGCCCAAGAGGCACAAAATAATAAAAGAACAAGCTTGTCACATTGAGAAATATTCACCTACCCAATCCCCTTTATAGATTGGAGAAGAGCAGCTCACTGGAGAGCAAGTGGAATAGCTAGGGTCCCAAGGGTGAGTATTTATTACCCAGGCAAAGCTAGAAGAGGGAAATCCAAAAGAGCCTATGATGCCAAGCCTTGATTTGATAGTGGTAGATTAAAAAGGGAGAGAATTGGACCCTGTATTAGAATAGGCTAGCCCCAAATTTTTTTTGGATGATGATTTTGTTAAGTCAAGAGTCTTCTATCAATTTGCTTGGAGAAAAAATATAGGTATTTTTGAAGAAAGGTGCAATAAATTGATACCAGAACATCCAGAGATGAAGGAAGCAGATGAACACAACCAAATAAAAGAATAAATGATGTAAGAATTTAAGAACTTGACCCTTGAAGAGGGGAGATAGATGGTAAAAGCATCTGGTATTCTACTACTACCTAATTGGGATATAATAGATGCTTTAATTTTTAATTATATTTCTAATAAATTGAACATACAGGATCATAATAAGAAAGAAATAAAAGGTTCCTCATTCAGTGTAGACCATGTTGCCTTAGTCATTTGGTCAATAAGAAAAGAATCCAAGACTATTTCCTCAAAGCCGGATGATATTGGATTAATGGGAAATATAATTGTCAACAAGGTAGAAGATAAAACTAATGTGGAGGCTGCACATTTGAATGTTGGTACATCTAACCTAGCTTTAGCCATTGTAAAGAGAGATGAGAAGGAAAGATTAGCATTGCAGGACAAGTATGAGAAAGTTTTGGAGGCCTATAATAAAGAATTTCAAAAAAGAATTGAACTTGAAAATAAAATGAGGGCACAGTCTTCAAAGCCAAGGATCACATAACCTCACCCACCAGTGGAACCTTTTAAATCCACTCCCCTCATTGAGATTTCTAACACACCATAGAAGCTACAATATTACACAGTTTAGGATTTTGAAGAGGAGAAGAGTAAACTATGGGCATTGCATGTAGTATTAAATATACAGTATAAGGATAAATTGAGAAAAGCTCTCATGCATTTGGTTGATAAGGTTATGATCAATTATCAAAGGTAATAAACATATGGAAGAAATAAAATCAAGTAATGAGACTTTGAAACCAATTGTCAATAAGTGCAGTAAAAAGAGAAAAGAGGTCACATTTTTATGTTATTCTATCATAAAACTTTCACATAACTACATAGAAAAAACTTATGATGTTACTAATGATCTTCCAGAATTTGATTGCAAAAGAGTTGGGTTACAGAGAAGAATTGTGAGTTACTTGAATAAGTAATAAACTATAAAATTTGACTTATTCCCACTTGCTTTGGATAAGAAGAATAAACTGAAGAATAAAGATGAATGGGCCAAAGAATTAGATGATTTATTTATTTTGAGAATGAATAAAGTCATTAAATGAAAAATGACATGCATGGTGGGCAACCACAATAGAGGAAATGGTGAAGGTCCAATTATTCTTTGATTCTTTAAAACAAGATTTTATTAATATTGATAAAGAGGCTAAGTATGTGATCAAGAAGAAAAATGATATTCTGCAATTTAACTGGCCAAATGACACACTTTTTGACAAGTGGATGGCAAATATTGCTTATGATGAGTAGTGGAAGAAAATTCAAAGTGATAATGATGAGATGGATCAAGATGAAATATAGATCATTGATACACCTATAGGAGATCAAAGGAAAGAGGAGGACAGAGACAAGCAACCAATTGTAGTTGCAACAAAATGATGACATGGTAGTGGAAGAAACAAGAATAGATGTGTTATTATTAGTTCATGATGTAGCAAGTGGAGATCCCTGAGTTGAGGTTAACTTGCAAATAACAAAACAAGACAAGGCATTGGAATCATGGAATCCATAACATTTGGAGATGTAACAAAAGAGGGTCCCACCAAAAGAATACTCTACTGTATAAGTTTTTTGTTACACAAAATTTTGTCTTTTTGTGATAGCTGTCAGGTCTCTATGCCTAAAGCTTGTTGCATCTCACATTAATTAAGTGAGATTCCAAGGCTAGAGAGGGTGTCCAAATTATTGTCTTTCTAAGTCTTTACTAAGTCTGTTCAGTCTATCTTTTCTTGATGAGTACTTTGTGTTATGTTTTCTCTACAATTTTTTGAGAATATATCAATTTGAAAGGATTTGGATGTTTTGTCTTGAGTCATTTTGAGTCTTGTTCAAATGTATACATTTTTTCAAATGGAATTAATACAAATATGAGTTGTCCCCACATCTTTTCTGGCTAAATATTGTCTCCATTTTCTTTACATGGTTATCTTGAGGTTGTATGAGCAAGTCTTATTCAACTAAATGCAATGAAATCAAATTGTATGCCAATTTACTATTTCTTTTAATTCAAATGATTAAGTAAATGCTTTAGTAAAATTGATCCCTGGAATAAGGATTCAGTACAAGCTAAGATAAAAAAAATTTACAAGTATGAATGCACATGACAACATCATAAAGGAATCACAAAGATCACAATGGAAGACTTCACCATAATCCCAACAACCAATGAATCTTTGAACGTCACTAACAAACTGACCAAAATGACCGATGACGAAGAATGCATAACTAAATTCAAATTGAACACATTCTGAATTCAAAATGCCACACAAAAGGACTAAAGAACACCAAAGAGGGTACCCAAAACAACTCCCAAAAAGTTTAGATCAAACCAAAAAGTGGTCCTTGCCCACCTATCCAGGTCTTATCAAAAATCCAGGTGATACTTTAATACAACACTGGAAAGTATTGCACAACATTCCTAAAGAAGGACGGCGACACTTGCAGGGACCAGGCAATACTTCTCTTGAAGGCATGTGATACTTTAAGAGTATCGTATGATAGTTCTTACAAAGAGGTGCGATACTAGAAAGTATCACATGATATTTCTCTGAGAGGCATGCAATAGATACAGGTTATGCATGACACAATTTCAATGGGCCTATGATACAATATTGTATTGCACCATACTGATAAATGGTCACCCAGGGAACTCAAGAGACACTTAAAGACAAACAATAAACTAAAACTAAGTTCAAAACCTCCACACTGGGGAGTACTGGATCCACATAGATCAAGGAGCGAACACTCAAGTGCATAAACAACAAGATGCCATGAAACAGGAAAGAGGAACATCTATGCACCTAAACCAAAGCAATAAATAATGTACTAAAAGCATTATCACAGTGAACATGAGCAACATTGCAATGTACAAAAATAACTTCACAATAGCCAAACAACCAAATTGAGTACACGGTTCCTCCCAACCGTCAATAGCATCATAAGACCATCATGGATCCTAGCCATCCCCCATGCGTAACATCTCAAGCCACCAATTATATTTCCAGTACTATTGTAATAGGGATGTCACTACTAAACACATGCTACAATATAAGCATAAGAAAATCTAACATGCTAGTAATAGAGCATAAGATAATCCTACCAGTAGATAATATCACCTATCACTTGCTAACATCAATAAGCAATAGATATACCAAAAAAGAAATTTACATCATCTAAACACATGCTGAACATCATAATATAGGAATGCATCAAATAAATAAACATCATCTAAACATGATATCCAAGCATTCCAATGAAAGCACAAATCACAAGAAAGCCTACTCTGAAACCCAAAGTATCAAGTGAAAACATCGAACAATGGTCACACTAGGATAAAAGATCATCTTTGTACATTAGTCCCTCATAGTGGTAGAGGCAGCTACACCTCCCAACCATGTGGCACTCATAAGTCCACATCCACCATGCTGATGGAGATCATGATCCAACCACAAACACACCAAAAACAACATATATGGCTAACACTCACGCCAGGCAGTATGATGGTTGTAACCAAGAACCTAAGATAATGCAAGTAGTATAGGTCCTAGTGAAACATTCATAAGGCTACTAAGTAGGGGATGACATCATGGAGAGTCACTTGGCATCGAAAATCCCAAGCTCAGATTGTGAAAATTTAGCATCCCTCAATGGAATAGCTTGGCACAACATTTTATTATCTTAAGTTTTATTACTATGCACACATTTTATTTAGTTATCACTTATTTAAAATATCCTATCCTCCACGAACCCTTTGGGCACAATGATCACTAGGTTGTGAGATAGAAGCCCCCTCCATATGCTACCCTACCCTACCCATGCTCATCCTACAACAAGTGCCTGTGGGCATGCATACTCCCTTCACAACCCAAATGACCATAACTTCTAGAAGTACCACGAAAGATCGAGACCCGCAAGTCCTCCAAAAAATGTATGTGTACATACTTTTTTATGGTGTACCACCATCATGAGGATCATAACACAAGGATTGGATGAGAACAAAATGCAAAATAAAACACCCAACTAAAAGAAACATGTGAGGATGGATTCAATACAAATCCTAAAGCCAATAAAACCATATATCTTAAAATCACTCAACCGGCCTCAATCCGAGAGAATGGATTCTACACAAATCCCAATGATGCAACAAGACCAAACATCATGAACTCACTTAACTGGCCTCAATCCGAGAGCATGGATTCTACATGAATCTTAGTGTCCAAGAAATAAAAGAAAAGGTCCAAAAGAAACCATAACAATAGGTATAAAATCACTTAGCCAACCACAAAGTTAGGAGTATGGGTGTGATACATATCCCAATGCAAACATAAAAGTGCAACAATGATCTAATTGATGTCCAAATAGATAATCTTGGTCCACAACCCAACTCATGCCAAAAAAACTTGAGAAAATTGGGTGGCATGAAAAATGAGGTAAAAACCCCAAATTTTGGAAAAACTTCAAAATTAAAACCCATTTGACCTTTGGTACAAAAACCCAAAAAATACAAAAATAATTGAGTTCGAACACCATATGCAAAAATGGCCAACATAATGGTGCAAAACCCCAAACCCTCATCCCAAAAAATAGGGAAACATTCGTACCCACTCAACTGGTAGAACTAGCATATAGAAACAGAGGGAAACACTAGTTCCCACCCTCCAAACAAATGGCTACCAAAAATAGAAGTAGAAACAAAATCAAAATAATAAAATAGGAAAGCCCTACCTCACAACCAAAAGGGAAAAATAGGAATCTAAACCATAAAATAAATAGCCCACAAAAGTAGCTCAAAATCGTGACAATCCAAGGTTTCCTCTAACTAGATCCAATGAGCTCAACCTCACGATGATCATACGCCCGTAGCTCCCACAATGAACAAAATAGTAAATCCTCATGAAGAGGATTTTGGGTTTTACTCTCCAACTTTCTAATTCAAAAGTGAGAAGTGAGAAATTAAATTCCTTTTTAGATATTTATTCACTTTTTGAGTGAATAATCGATTAGGGTAAATAACTAGCCAACCTAGTTAAACCCTGAACTAACACAAATGAAAAATAGGCTATTCCTATAAATATGAATTCATCTATGGAAAAGCTACAAGAAATTAAAATAAATCACTTAAAAACACCTAAAAACCCAAAAACACATAAATTTCCTTAACAACTTTCATGACAATGCGAAACTCTAAATGCACAGACACACTCACTGGTCAAATCACATAATGAAAATGAGTTTAGATTTAATAATCACCAAAAGGTTTAATTTAACAATTAAAATAAGGATATGTTGACCATATAGGGATGACATTGGTAAAATATGAATAGCTGAATCAATAACTCTATGTGCCACTACTAGGGATATAAATCCTACGCACTAAAAAACACGATCAAGTGCAACTGCATATAATAACATAGCCGAACAAATAAATGCATTAAATCACCTAATTTAACCATTTATTGAATTATATTAAAATAATATATTTACATCACTCATGATTGCATAAAGCATAACAACACAGGAATGAAGTAAATAACCATAGCATTAAATCCATGACATAACATAATCAGTGATATGTCCAAATATGGGATAACTAGATATCATCATAAAACACACTGTCATCTAAAAATGGCATCATCATGCAATATGACCCCCAGGTCATCTCAAAAGTAAAGCATAACATAAGTAATAAAATATCTCTCAGATCAAAACATAACAAGTAAATATCCACAAGACATAACCAATGAATCCAACTTGGATAACCCATTTCTAATTACTTAAGAATTTAATAATGGTTGTTTAAACAACAAAAAAGGTCATGTAAAACACATAGGTGAACACAATCATAAACATGACTAACCATTGCTATAGGAACCTAGTCTAAGGTAGCAAGTAAAAAGTACACAGTGCAATCTCTGCACACATCTCAAGGTAATCATAGAACAACATCATGATAACACATCGATCTTGGTAACCACTAGCACAAACCTTAGTGAACCATAAATCACATCATAATCTCATTAATTAGCCAAAAGCATAATCAAAGCAATTGATATAGAAACATAAATCAAATCACCTCAATGGTGTAGACCACTCACAGTCACAAGCATGATCCATCACAACTAAAGATCAACAAGGTTGCATTCATGAGGATGACTTACAGAACTCAAATGGGTAAGGCACTACATCATCTCCCCCAAAAAATAGCCTCACTCCTAGAAGCCTGCAATCTAAGAATGGAACCTAAAACACATCAAGAACCAAAATCAAAATTGAGTAATAGGAATGACTCAACAAACTCTCCACAAGTCAAACTCAATCACTCCAATGTTCTCAAACCATCTTGTCAACCCCCAAATAGGTCAAACACAAGAGAAAGGTGTCACACTAACACAAGATCCTCCAACAAGGAACCTTCTAGGTGCTAGGAAAAATTCATCTAGCCAAAAGTCAACAATACAAGGTAAGAAGAACACCACTCTACCTTGTCCACAGGTGCCCAACTAAACATACACCTTCCACATGACAACAAAATCTGGTCAAAACACTATGCACTTCCAACAAGAGTTGGAATCATGGGGAATAACCATCCCAAAATTCCCAAGAATACCATCATATCACACATGATCATTCTAGAATCCATGTAAACTCACCCTTTGAACAAGAGGATGATAGTTTACCTACAAAATCACACACTCCAAAAAGGATACTCACCACTACCAACCACCAAGCATAGGAGCACAGTGCCCTTCCAAAGGAGAAAAGCTCAACTAAAATGGGAACTAGGGTTAGACAACCCAACCAAACAAAATGTCACCTTTCCACAAGTTACAAATACTTTCATCAATGGACACAATCGTGCAAAATATTCATACCAACTCATAAGATGGTAGCATGTGTCCAACAATACCATGTCCCTCTAGCACCATGCTAGGAATACTACACCCAACCTACCACTAAACTCAATCGCCAGCCCCAAGTCAATGGTCAATGAGAAAAATTGACTGAGATAATCCTTTTGAAGAAACAAGCTTAGGGAGAAAGAAACTATAGGGTATAGCACTGAGAGGGAGTCTCTCTCAACCTCAACACTAAATCAGCCCAAGACATGTTAGGAAATTCACAACTCCCCCAAACATCAACATACTCATCTAAAAACACTAACTAAGCTAGAGGCATAACCATGTTAGCCTACTCTCTCAAGGGAGAAAAGGATACAAAGATGCGCCCAAGTCAACATCCAAAAAGGAGAATCTAGACTCATCAAAGAACTAGGTCACTCTCAAATGACAAGGCAACATCAACCTCAACCAAGGAATGCTCCCAAACCACACTTCACCTCACAAGGGAGGTTTTGTGCTATAGGAAACACACAAACCCCAACACAAACTCGAGCAAGTAACTAATAGATTATGAAGACTAGATAACTCTTCCATTACGAATAACATGAAGAGTTAAACTTCTCTAATGCCCATAAATATGATATGACATGATTGAATTGGCCTTTACTCAATAAAAGTGTACTCAGAACATCAACCAACAACTCCAAAAGTGCAAATGAGATTCTTGTTGTTCCCTAAGAGAAACTTTGCATTAGCACAGTCTCGCATGAAGTTTCTCAACAAACTAGGCAAGAAAGTGCAATGAACTAGGTGAGAAAGTGCATGACCACCAATTTCTCACATGAAATTTCAAATCAGCAAAAAACTATCTTCACTTCAAAGGCCATAACTTCCATGTCCAGACTCTAATTGACTCCATTCAAAAATCATCAGAAAGATATTGACAAGGACTACAACATGATTGAGCTAAGAAAGTCCTAAGATCTAAGAGTTTGAGTCACCACTCAAGACAAAACCACATAGGTAAAAACAACAGTCTTGATCACCAAGACAAGCAATGGATGGAACATCCAAAACCACTCAAGAACACACATGCCCAAAAAAACATAAGACATGGAATGAAAGATAATTCACACACTAAAACCATCACTACTTCTCTTTCATAATTTCATTAATTAAACATAATATAAGCACTAATGCACAATGAAACTAAAAGGTTTTCAAAGAAAGGGTTCAAGAGTCACTTACCATAAAACAAGTGCATATATTTTCAATTTCTTTCAAAATAACATTATGTTTACTCATCTTTTAAACCATACAATTACATTAACAACTTAAATCTATCAAAGATACACTAGTATGTTCTCCATGATATTATCCCTTATATGTACTACCAGAGGTTCGAGATGAACATGGTAGAGTCACAACACACAACTAGGCAGTAGTTAAAACACATTAAGAATAGTCATCATGAACCAAAACAAAATCTCAAATGGGGAATGGTCAATTCCAAAATAAAAAAGGATATCAATTCAACAATAATTCAAATGTGACAACTGTCATAAAGAGAGTGACAGAGAAAATTTGATGACTACTCCAAGAGAGAAAAATATTGAAAACCAATACTCGCCCAACAACATGAGGAAAATACCTCCAACCAAATAAAATAAGGCATCAAAAAAATCACATCACATGTGAATACTGAGAAGAGTCACACAAGAGGGATAAATCACCACACAATGCTAAGGAATACATCATCCTAGCAACGTTAGAGAACACATTCACACACACCAAGTACTATACCATCAGTGACCTGATTCATATGCATACAACAATAATTTCCTTAATTATTTTCCATGTAATGAACCATTTAGATATTCACCAATTTAATGCAAATTTCCATAAGCTTAAGAAGTAATGAGATTGGGGACTTAAGTAATTAACCCAAGGATATAATTCAAACCTACTTCTTTGCAATGGTTCATGCAATAAACACTTACTTCTCAATGAAAGGAACCATTTCATTACTATAATGACAAAACATAGAATCACAAAGAAGATTCATTTATTTACATACAATTAGGAGAAAATAGGGAAACAATGCACCTAACTCCACAAGGAGCAATGAAAGAGGAACTCAAAGCCAATACATGGAGACCAATCAGTGGTTCCATCCAATAGGATCACACAAGCAACCAACCAAACAAGGCACATTGATTCTATCTACAAAACAAGGGAACTTCCTTCTCCTCACATAGATCTAGTAACATCTACTGGACAAGCATGTCCATCACAAGTAGATACCAATGCAACAAAGATCTTGAGCTCTCACCAAGACACTTACACTCACACAATGCAACAAAAACCATAAGGGCAACATAAATGTAGAGATCCCAATGTTTGAACATGGGCTCTGATACCAGATGTAATGCCCTGCCTAAAGATCCTTGGAATAAGGATTAAATAAAAGCCAAGGTAAAAAAAATTTACAAGTATGAATGCACATGACAACAACATATAGGGATCACAAAGATTGCAATGGAAGACTTCACCACAATCTTGACAACCAATGAATTTTTGAACTTCACTAACAAACTGACCAAAATAATTGATGATGAAGAATGCATAATTGAATTTGAATCGATCACATTTCGAATTAAAAATGCCAAACCAAAGGACTGAAGAATACCTAAGAGGGTACTTGAAAAAACTCCCAAAAAGTTTAGATCAAATCAAAAAGTTCCTATTGCCTGCCCACACAGGTCTTTGCAAAAATGTAGGTGATACTCTAATACAGCACTGGAAAGTATCGTGTGACATTCTTAAAGAAAGAGGATGACACTTACTAGGATTGGGCAATACTTCTCTTGAAGGTGTGTGATACTTTAAGGGTTTCATACAATATTTCTTACAAGGAGGTGCGATACAAGAAAGTATCACACGATATTTCTCCAAAAGGCATGCGATAGATACAAGGGATGCATGATACAGTTTCAATGAGTGTGCAATACAATATTTTATCGCACCATGCTGATAAATGGTCACCCAGGGAACTCAAGAAACACTTAAAGACAAACAACAAACTAAAACTAAGTTCAAAACCTCCACACCTACTAGATCCAAATAGATCGACGAGGGAACACTCGAGTGCACAAACAACAAGATGCCATGAAACATGAAAGAGGAACATCTATCCATCTAAACCAAAGCAATAAAGAATGTACTGAAAGCAACATCGCAGTGAACATAAGCAACATCAAAATGTATAGAAATAACATTTGAATAATTGAACAACCAAACTAAGTACACAAGTCCTCCCAATCATGAAGAGCATCATAAGACCATCATGGATCCTAGCCATCCCCCGTGCATAACATCCCAAGCCATCAATTAGATCATTGATACTATCATAATAGGGACATCACTACATGCTACAATATAATCATAAGGAAATCTAACATGTAGTAGTAAAGCATAAGATAATCCTACTAGTAGATAATGTCACCTATCACTTGCTAACATAAATAAGCAATAGATATACCAACAAAGAAATTCACATCATCTAAACATAAGCTTAGCATCATAATATAGGCATGTGACAAATAAACTAACATCATCTAAACATGATATCCAAGCATTCTAGTGAAAGCATAAATCACAAGAAAGCCTACTCTAGAACTCGAAGTATCAAGTGAAAATATCTAGCAACAGTTGCACTAGGATAAAAGACCATCTCTGTATAGCAATCCCTAGCAATGGTAGAGATAGCTATTACTTCCAACCACATGGCACCCATAGCTCCACACCCATTGTGCTAATGGAGATAATGATCCAAGCACAAGCACACCAAAAATAACATCTATGGCTAACACTCACACTAGGAAATATGATGGTTGTAACCAAGAACCTAAGATAATGCAAGTAGTATAGGTCCTAGTTAGACACTCAGGCTACTAAGTAGGGACTGACATCATGGAGAGTCAGTTGGCATTGAAAAGCCCAAGCTTGGATCATGTCAATTTAGCATCCCTCAACGGAATGGCTTGGCACAGCATTTTATTATCTTAAATTTTATTACTACTCACACATTTTATTTAGTTATCACTATCATGTCCCCTTTTCAAATAATTAAAAAAAAAAATCTTTGCTAAGGCAGGCAGGCCCAAGAAAGTGAAGTTTCGGAAAAAGGGGGTTAATCTTTGGAAACCGTTGGACTAATAAATGAAAATTATTATTAAAATAAGTTTCATTAACCTCTCTTGGATGTGAGTTACAGTTATGCCCTCTTTTAAGGGGTTTGGAGGCATTTTGGACTCATTCCAAAACTTGATTTTTGCTCATTCTTTGTTATTCTTCAGAGGCTGCCAAACCTGTGGAGAAGGAGACCCAAGAACGGGAGTTTACAGGTTTCCAGGGAGACCCAAGAATGGGAGTTTGCATGTTTTCAAGAAGGCTAAGGATATGATTTTGAAGCCATTCCATGTGCATGCTCATACAGAGTTTGCCTTTGTGCTGAACAGTGTAGATTTGTGGGTTTTTGGGTGTGTTTTTTGCATGAGTTTGGTGTTTTCAGTTGAGCATTTCATATCAGTTTTGGTTGCTGCTGTATTTTAGAATTTAAGCTATTAAAATAGAGCTGAATATATGTATTGGGATGTGATCAAACTTTTGAGATAGTTTATTAGTGTTGTGTGGTGTTTTCGGGCATTTTTGTGTTAATTTCGGGAGCCCGATGAGCATAGTTTTTGTCCTACATTTGAGAACTGTTGTGTAAAGGTTATATGGATCTGGAAATGTAATTTTGCAGGATTTTATGCTGCTGAAATTTCTGTAAAAATTTCCACTTTCAGATTTATTAATAATTAGTGAAGCTGTGAAGCTTTTGGCACAATTTCTGGCATACCCGATTTGGGGTTTCTTGAGAAATTTGGAGGATCTTTGTGATATTAGTTGTTTGATCTTAAAGATCTGATTAAAGGTTGTAAATATCATACAAAATTAGAAAAGGGACATTTCAGTGGTATCAGAGCCATGATCTTGCCAGCCTGAGGGTTTGTAGAAGTTGCAGGTCAGTTTTGACAACTACCCAGATCTTGCATGTCAGTTTTGACAACTACCCATATTTTGCATGTCATAATTTATGGTTGCATGTTTCTTCTAATCAGATGCATGTTAAAATTTATGGTTACATTCTACTTCTAATCATTTTCATGTTAGTTCTTGGTGAATTTGGTGGTTGTAGAAGTTTGCATTTCAGTTTTGACAAGTACCCAGATCTTGCATGTCAGTTTTGACAACTACCCAGATCTTGCATGTCATAATTTGGTGGTTGCATGTTGCTTCTAATCAGTTGCATGTCCAAATCTATGGTTTCATGCTACTTCTAATCATTTGCATGTTAGTTCTTGGTGAATTTGGTGGTTGTAGAAGTTTGCATGTCAGTTTTGACAACTACCCAGATCTGGCATGTCATAATTTGGTGGTCGCATGTTGCTTCTAATCAGTTGCATGTCCAAATCTATGGTTGCATGGTACTTCTAATAATTTGCATGTTAGTTCTTGGTGTTTGAAGAAGTTATATCCTATTGGGGTTACACTCTACTTTATCTAGAATGGACAGGTATAGTACAGAGTCTCAGAGGGAATGATCTTGGACAATTGATAGCCAGAGTCAAAATACTAGAAAGGATGGTTATTTAGACATTCGAGATAAACTTATGAAAATAAGCCATGACATGTCTAAATAGTTGGTTGAGCACCACCGTATAAATGACATGTTATCTGACCCAGCTAAGGTGGATAAGTTGACTGGATTTTTATTTGGCAGATTTTCTCACAGGACAGATGACACAATTCCCAAGAACTTGCATGAGGAGTTTGAGAAACTAGCTGATAGCCAGGTAGAGGTCTCAGATTCTACTCTGCTACAGGAGGTGGTGGGAAAGGATATCACACAGATTGATAGTAACAGTCAACTTGATACTCAAATTGAGACAATTGTTTACAGGTCGTGAAAGGGTGATGCCACAGGTATTCAAGATGGTATAGTTACAACAGGCAGTGACTACAGTGTAGTGGGCTCAAATGATGATTATGAGGATGTTGTTGTGCAGGATGGTGAGATACCTGGTAGAGATGAGCAGACATTGAGCATTCATGACTTTGCTGAGAAAGAGTACCAGGCACAGTTAGATGCTTCATCACATGAGGTTGAGGCTGGTAGTACTTCACATGATTTGTCCAGCCAGCTAAAGGTGAACAAAGATAGTATTGTGACTTCATTATCTCATCATGACAAGTATGTGGAGTTAGTTGGTATTGGTCATATTACTCAGGTGAGGTGTTTGCTTGAGTTACCAATTGATTCTAGTTTATGGATATGGACTCGAGATTGTTATATTGGCATTTGGGATTCAGTTGACTGGAGATCTTTAACAGCTTTTGGTAGCAGTGTTTGTTTGGGTGCTATCATGGATTTGATTAGCAGATTACACGGTGTTGTCTTTTCTTGTGCCAGTATCTTGTTTGATGTTGGTATTAGTTTTTATACACCAATGTTGGGCTTTGTTCATATATCCAATCGACCATACTTGCTGGAATGTGTTGATGATATTTCATATTTGGCAGTGTGTATAGATGAGTCCCAAGATCATATTGGCATTGATGACATCCAGGAGGATGCAGTGGGCAGTTTTGAAGACTTAGTTTCCTTGGGTATAGAGGAGTTGGACAGCAATACTAATGTTTTTGATACTCCATATGTTGATATGAGCTTTAGATTTAATTCACAGGATATGGATGGTAATACTCTAGAGACTAGTAACTTTGAGGACACTCCTTCAGACAGTGCATCAGAGGAGGTTTGTAGGAGACAGTCAAGCCAGTGCCATCATGTGTCTAATCAGTTGAGAGTTAGTGACCAAGACATTGCTATCACTTGCCAACATTTCGATGCTGCTCGTCAGTTGTTAGCAGTTTATGGATGGGGTTCTCCTACTAGTGATGAGCAGGGAGGAAGTTATCTTTCCTTGACAGAGATCCACTCTTTATGGGAGGCTATTCGGATTTTGAGACAAAATTATATGCAGTTGGTAGCCGACAGAGATTATCTTATGGAGTGGGGTAGTACAACATATGATGCATTGTTGGCCAAGGAAGATGAGGTGAGTGAGCTTACTGAGCAGCTTGAGGTGACTTCTGAGATTCTTGAGAGTACACAGTTGGCTCTCAAGGAGTCACAGTTTCATTTGGCTAAGGTGACCATGGAGTTAGAGTGACTACAGTCTTTACCTGATTCTATACAGTCACAAGCTGTGGTGTTTGGTGATCTTAGGATGTCCATGGCCGAGATTGTTAAAGATAGTGGAGATGGGGATGCATCCATCCTTGATACTAACATTGGCATATCAGGTTCTTTCCCACTAGAGTTAGGTTCAATTGAGTTGGGTGCTGTAGCATATTTTTGTGGTGTGCGTGACATGGTGGTGACCTCTAGTACTAATGGCACGAAGACTAGAGATGTTGTATCAAAGACCATGTGTGACGTTGGTGAGCTGATAGTTGGCATGGTTCCTACTAGTAATACTACTCCCTTCGCAATGTCTTCAGAGGTAGTAGTCAGTTCCAACTTGGTTAATGATCGATTGCAGTTAGTTACATCTGGATTGCAGTCTGAGCCACTGACTAAGATTGGTGCATTCTATCAGCATTACACTGTGAGGTATGCTCATCTATCTACCTTTGATGACCATATTGATGAGATAATGATACAGAGATGTACTTTGGTTCCTAGTGCTTATCATCAGTTATGGGATAGTTTGATGCCTCGGGATGAGAGTTGTAATTTGCATGACATGGTGATAGGTCCTACAATTGACAGGTTGATAATACATGACTTAGAGCAGGAGTTTTGGAGTGATGCTTTAGCAGGTGTTGTTATTGATTCTACTCCTTTGGCTATGACATCTCTTGACTTAGCTGGTGATCAGTCACAGTGGGTTTTATCACTTCTTCATGGTGAGCTGTTAACTGAGGTTGCTTTTTTTTATCAACATTATATTGCAAGGTATGTACATCAGTTAGCATTTGATCCTTGTGCTGAGGAGTTGATGGAAGACAAATTTGGTTTGGATTCCATTTCTTACTCTTTATCTTTTAATGTCTTTTCACCATCAGCAGTGTATGGGAGTTATGGTTATGAGATAGTGGCCGATGATTTGCAGAGTTTTGTTGACTGCAGGAGTTGTACAGTGTGTGGATTCTCCATACTTGGTACAATTTCATTCGAGAGGGTTCACCATTGTTGCAGAGTTGGATTGTACATTCCATATAGGCCAGTGGGATGCGTTGATGGTATTTACTGTGTTGGTAGTTTGATTTGTCCACTTTACTTAGGTTCGGATGTTCTAAGAGTTTGTGCCTCATGGGTTTTTGATTGTGGTAGTGGTGATTTTGGAGTTTGGTTGAGCTATAATTGTCAATTTGATTATGGATTCCTCTTGGTCATATTGTAGAGGATATTGCAGGAGCCTGTGTTAATTGGTAGTAGTATAGTTCATGACTACATTTGGGATCCAGGTGGATTGATTGGTTTATTGTTCAGCCATTGCTTGAGGACAAGCAATGATTGGGAGGGGAGGACTTGTCATGTCCCCTTTTCAAATAATTAAAAAAGAAAATCTTTGCTAAGGCAGGCAGGCCCAAGAAAGTGAAGTTTCGGAAAAAGGGGGTTAATCTTTGGAAACCGTTGGACTAATAAATGAAAATTATTATTAAAATAAGTTTCATTAACCTCTCTTGGATGTGAGTTACAGTTATGCCCTCTTTTAAGGGGTTTGGAGGCATTTTGGGCTCATTCCAAAACTTGATTTTTGCTCATTCTTTGTTATTCTTCAGAGGCTGCCAAACCTGTGGAGAAGGAGACCCAAGAACGGGAGTTTACAGGTTTCCAGGGAGACCTAAGAATGGGATTTTGCAAGTTTCTAGGAAGGCTAAGGATAGGAGTTTGAAGCCATTCCATGTGCATGCTCATACAAAGTTTGCCTTTGTGCTGAACAGTGTAGATTTGTGGGTTTTTGGGTGTGTTTTTTGCATGAGTTTGGTGTTTTCAGTTGAGCATTTCATATCAGTTTTGGTTGCTGCTATATTTCAGAATTTAAGCTGTTAAAATAGAGCTGAATATATGTATTTGGACGTGATTAAACTTTTGAGATATTTTATTAGTGTTGTGTGGTGTTTCCGGGCATTTTTGTGTTAATTTCGGGAGCCCGATGAGCATAGTTTTTGTCCTACATTTGAGAACTGTTGTGTAAAGGTTATATGGATCTAGAAATGTCATTTTGTAGGCTGTTATGCTGCTAAAATTTCTGTAAAAATTTCCACTTTCAGATTTATTAATAATTGGTGAAGCTGTGAAACTTTTGGCACAATTTCTGGCATACCCGATTTGGAGTTTCTTGAGAAATTTGGAGGATCTTTGTGATATTAGTTGTTTGATCTTAAAGATCTGATTAAAGGTTGGAAATATCATACAAAATCAGAAAAGGGACATTTCAATCACTTATTGAAAAATTCCTATCCCCCACCAACCCTCTGGGCACAATGATCACTAGGCTATGAGATAGAAGCCCCCTCCATATGCTATTCTACCCTACCCATGCTCATCCTACAACAACTTCCCTTGAGCATGCATACTCCCATCCCAACCCCAATGATCATAACTTTTGGAAGTTCCACAAAAGATTGAGACCCACAAGTTCTCCTACAAATGTACATTTATGTACTCGTGTGTGGCACACCACCATCATAAAGATCATAACACAAGGACTGGATGAGAACACAATACAAAATAGAACACCCAACTAAAAGCAACATGGGAGGACAAATTTAATACGAATCCAAAATTCAATAAAACCATACATCATAAAATCACTCAACTAGCCTCAATTTGATAGAATGGATTCTACACAAATCCCAATGATGCAATAAGATCAAACATCATGAACTCACTCAATCGGCCTCAATCTCAAAGCATGGATTCTACACAAATCCTAGTGTTCATGAAACTAAAGTAAAGGTCCAAAAGAAACCATAAAAACAAGTATAAAATCACTCAACTAACCACAAAGTCAAGAGTATAGGTGTGACATGCATCCTAGTGAAAACATAAAAGTGCAACAATGGTCTGACTAATATCCAAATGGATAATACAGGTCCACAATCTAACTCATGCCAAGAAAACTTGATAAAATAGGGCAGTATGAAAAATGAGGTAAAAACCTCAATTTTGGAAAAACTTCAAAATTAAAACCCATTTGACCTTTAGGTACAAAAAATCCAAAAATCCAAAAAGAGTTGAGTTCAGACACTGTATGCAAAAATAGCTAGCATAACTATGCAAAAACCCAAACTCTCATCCTGAAAAATAGGGAAATGTTTGTACTCGCCCAACTAAGTAGAACTAGCATATAGAAATGAAGGGGAACACTAGTTCCCAACCTCCAAATAAATAGGTACCAAAAATAGGAGTTGAAATGGAGCCAAAACAACAAAATAGGAAAGCCCTACCTCACAACCAAAAGGGCAAAATGGGAATCTGAACCATAAAATAAATAGCTCACAGAAGTAGCTGAAAGTTACGGCAATCCAAGGTTTCTCTAAGTTGGATCCAATGAGCTCAACCTTGTGATGATCTTACGCCTGTAGCTCCCACAATGAACAAAATAGTAAATCCTCATGAAGAGGATTTTGGGTTTTACTCTCCAACTTTCTAATTCAAAAGTGAGAAGTGAGGAATTAAATTCTTTTTTAGATATTTATTCACTTTTTGAGTGAATAATCGATTAGGGTAAATAACTAGCCAGCCTAATTAAACATTGAATTGACCCAAACGGAAATAGGCTATTCTTATTAATAGGAATTCATCTATGGAAAAGCTGCTAGAAATTAAAATAAATCAATTAAAAACACCTGAAAACACAAAAACACATAAATTTCCTTAACAACTTTCACGACAATGTGAAACTCTAATTGCACAGACATGCTCACTGGTCAAATCACATAATGCAAATGAGTTTAGATTTAATAATCACCGAAATATTTATTTAACAATTAAAATAAGGATACATCAACCATACAGGGATGATATTGGTAAAATATGAATAGCTGAATCACTAACTCCATGTTCCCCTACCAGGGAAATAAATCTTGCACACTAAACAACACAATCAAGTGCAACTACATATAATAACATAGGCGAACAAATAAATGCATTAAATCACCTAATTTAACCATTTATTTAAATATATTAAAATAATTTAGTTACATCACTCATGTTTGCATAAAACATAACAATGCAGGAATAAAGTAAATAACCATAGCATTAAATCCATCACATAACAAAAATAAAGATATGTCCAAATACAAGATAACCAGATATCATCATAAAATACACTGTCATCTCAAAATGGCATCATCATGTAATGTGATCAACTAAATAGTATAGTAGTCTAACATCTATGATACTGAAATCAAGGTCTAACATATAACCCTCAAGTTATCTCAAAACTAAAGCATAACATAAGTAATAAAATATCTCTGAGATCAAAACATAACAATTAAATACCCATAGTACATAACCAATGAATCCAACTTGGACAACCCATTTCTAATTACTTAAGCATTTAATTATTGGTTGTTTAAACAACAACAAAGGTCACATAAAACACACAGGTGAACATAGTCATAAACATGACTAACCATTGCTATAGGAACCTAGTCCAAGGTAGCAAGTAAAAAGTACACAGTGCAATCTCTTTACACATCTCAAGGTAATCACAGAACAACCTCATGATACCACATCGATCCTAGTAACCACTGGCACAAACCTTAGTGAACCATAAATCACATCATAATCTCATAAATCATCCAAAAGCATAATCAAAGCAACTGATATAGAAACATAAATCAAATCGCCTCAATGGTGTAGACCACTCATGGTCACAATCGTGATCCATCACAACTAAAGATCAACAAGGTTGCATCCATGAGGATGACTTATAAAAGTCAAATGGGAGAGGCACTATAGCCATGGTAGTGGTAGGGATGTTTTTTGAATGATTTTCAATAAGAAGTGCTTATTACATTGATTTTAATGCAATCAATTAGATCAAGGAATTGAATAGACTCTAAGTCCAAATAGATAAGGCATTGATCTAATTATTTCAGTCTTCATATGGAAGGATCATAAGTAAGCATCAAGCTTAAGTTTGAAATCAATTTTACTCTACTATTTGAAGATTTTTCAATGTTGATCAGCACTTGTTTGCACTTAACTTTTGAGTTATTAGTTGGCTACTGTTGCTAGAATTATGTGTAAACCTATGAAAATTTGTGACCAAATCTTCTTTTAAGGGATGTATTTTGTTATAGAGAGTCATGGAATGAAAAAATTGTGTATATGGTATTATAGTGAAATTCTTCTATCCCTTAGGTTTACCCACCTTGGTTCTGTAGAGCCAAAAGAGTAGAAAATCAATCTTGATTTTGTCAAAGTTGGATCTAGATAAGAAGCATACATAATTTTTAATGGGAGTTAGTTTATTTTTAGATTTTTTGATTTTCATTATCTGAGTATTGAGAATTTTGTTTCTTAGTAGTTGAAAAACACCAACAAAATGTTGACTATGTTGGGGACTTTCTTAACACACGTTTGTGGATAAAAGTACTGGATTTCTTTGGTCTTGGTGTATATGTGTAGGTCCTTTCATTAGTGGTGCTTGTGGATATAGTAGAAATTTTAATGACAAACCTTGAGAATTTTAAAAAAAGGGGAGAAAAACCATAAGTATCACGGACTTACACTAATGTATACAGCCCTTATGAAGTGTCTTATCTATCATGCAAGAGTTGCAGTCATGTGTTTTTTGTGATTGGTCCCTCTATGGTGTAAAATTATCTCATATTTTATTATCTTTCCTTTGAATTCAATTATATTTTATTGTCATTTTTTTCCCTAGAATAGGGTGGCAACTCAGTGAAGGTTTTGAAGCTAGTGCTTATTTTGTGAGAAACCCTCATAAATGGATGACAAAATGTAGAATACACAAGCTTACACAAAGGCCAATCTTGATATACCATTATATACTAATCCACCCTAGGGTGGTAGGAAGAATTGGAACAAAAAGAAAGTAGATCCAAATCCCACCTAAAAACCCAGAAGTAATACAATAGTATATCCTCAATACCAACTAGTGGTAAGAAGGGAGTCTTCTTCATTAAGTTCTGAGTCAAAAACTACAAGACTCTTGGGGGGAATATTTAGTACTCAACTACAAGAAGGCCATGTTTATCATGAAAAGAACATCTCCTCAGTAGGGGATATATTATACAGATTAGAGATGAACCATAGGTTAGGATATGGGAATGTTATGAAAGATCACATAACAGTTCCATTTATGGAGACTAATCTTACAGACCTTGATGATCCTGCCAATTCAAAAGCCACTTTTGAAGATCCTAAAGAAGTTAGCTCAAAGATATAAGTCCTAAATAAGTGGGTTGCAGAAGAGGAGACAAAACATGCTCATTTGGAGAAAGAAAGAGAGCAAGCCACTTTGAATGCCATTATTGAAAGAGACAACTTGCTCAGAAGAATGGCTGCTTTGAAGGAACAAAATAAGAAGCTATAAGAAAGGACCTTAGTCCTTCATGCTGATGTATTTGGGGATATAGATAGTTTGAGATCTAGGGTTTTAGAATAGGAAAATTTCATGAGCCAAAGACAAGAACTTGTTATTTCTCAAGTCCAAGCCTATAAGCCTACCCAAGTAGACCTTGTAGAACCTACTATTGAAACAATAGATAATGGAAAAGAAAAAGGTATAGGAATCCAAATAAATTAACCCCAAGCCTTGCCAAGAAAATTTGTAAACTCTTCCATGTCTAAGCTAGATCTTGATTTAGAAAAGGCCAGGAAAGAGAAAGAGGATTTGGCGAAGGATCTTGAAAAGGTTGAGAATGAAGCTCAAGCAGCAGAAACCAAGAGGAAGATTTAATTTATGAAATCTAATTCTGCTTTAGCCTCTTGGCCCAACTTGTCTACTCAAATTGCAACCCATATTCATACTTTTGGACCAATAATATCTAGCCAGGCCATGTCTCAATCTACCCCTATCTCTTCATCCACTACTAGCATTCAAATCCCTACTGTCCAAATACAACAATCTCAAAATGTTGCTCATAATCAAGCCAATATAGAAGGCACATCCAATGTTGTTGGTTTTTAGAAGAATCCTATATATATGGAAAAAGTTAGACAAATATCATTTATAGGGACCCCTGGTTTCCCTCATCCTATATCTTTTGATCTAAGGGATAAAGTTGTCAACTTCTCTGGAAACAACGCTGTCACTAGTGAGGAACACTAGAGAGTTTTTATAGATATGTTAAATGACTTTGAATTTGAGCATGAAGATGTGGTAATTAAATTATTTTTACACTCACTAATTGAGGATGCTAGCAATTCATTCAGAAGATTACCAGATGACTGCATCAGTTCTTGGAGTGATATGGAGAAATTGTTCAAAGAACAATATGGTGATAATACTAACACTAGTTTCATGCTAAATGATTTCAACAATATCAAGAAAAATCCTAATGAATCTACATTTTATTTCAATGTAAGATTCCAAAAGGGAATGTACAAATTCTTTTAGGTTATGAAATTAAATGAAGATGTCTTCCTTACAACATACTTCAATGCTTTTGATAGAAAGATGGCTTATCAGTTGAGGGATAAGGAGCCTAAGACTTTGAGGAATGCTTTTAGAATTGTAGTAAATATTGAAGATAATAGAAAAGAATTGAGTAAGTTAGGGAGAAGAGATGACCCAAAGTTTTTCAATCCCAAGAATAACAGGAAAGAAAATGACAAAGTTCCAGTAGGGAAAAAGCCTGAAGAATCCTCAATATGTCAAGTATTGGACTTATTAAAAAAGATGAATCCATCAACTTTCAGTTCAAACAAACCCAATGTTGGTGAGAAGACACTATCAAATAATAATTATTTTAATAGACAACCAAGAATGCATAATTACCCCTAAACTACTGGTAAACCGATTCCCAACCAGACCCAAAATATGAAGGATAAGGGTACAACAGATCCTCTGTAGAGAAATTCTATAAACATGAATGATGATGTACCATGGTGAATAATATTTCAATCACCTCACTCTTTAGATTATTGTGTTGTTTCTTAATCATTCAATTCAAATAATAATACACAAAATGTGGAGGAAGAAGAAGAAAAGGGCCATGATGATGTAAGCTTTAATATGGTAAGCATGTTTAATGACTGCATAGATTCTAATTTAGAGGAACATGAGGATGATGTTACTAGTTAGAGAATTTATTACCAACTACATCATCAAAAAAATTCTCAAATGATGAGAATTATGATAAAGACAAGGTATGTAATGTATCCTCAAATATTGAAAACATAAATTTGAGAATGCCTTATAGGGAAGAGATTGACAAAATCACTACAAAAATGATTTCTCAAGTGTAGAGTAACTATAATTTAAGGAATAGGACAACTAGAAATTATCTTGGCAAATCTTATGGTATATTCATCAAGGATATTACACACAAGATGAAGGATGACAACAAGAAAACTTAGATAGAGACAACAAAGGCCAAAGATGGTAAAACCAAGAAATGTGAGCCTAAAAGGAAAGTATGATTTCAAACAAGTGATTACCCAAGAGTGGTAGAGCAAGAAAAGAATTTAAAATCTGATTTAGCCAAGCAAGTCATAGTGTCTACTACTCAATGGACTTCCACTCTAGGTATGCTTGTGAAGCCAACTATATCTCAGCCTATTGATATAATATCTATGTTGTCACAAATTAATGTCAAAGTACCCTTGTCTGAATTATTTAGAATTGATGAGCACAAGAGTAAGGAATTATCATAGTTAGGTGGGATAGGAAATAATAGTAATGGGGGTTGAACCAAGTGTCATTCAACAAACTCCAGTGCTGGTAGAAGATAGTGGTATTATATCTCAAATCCCTTAGATGTTTTTGGATGATTCATCATTAGTCTATATAGAAGATATTGACCCATTTTTCCTTAGTCTGCTTATAAAAGGAAAAACCTTAAAGAATTGCATGATAGATTTGGACACGTCTAATACCATCATGCCTTTTAAAGTTATGGAAGCTTTAGGTCTGAAGGTACATACTAAGAAAGGAAGATGTAGGGGCATGTATGCTAGAGAAGTCCTTGTTATAGGTACTATCAATGCACTGCCATTCAAGTTAGTTGCATAACTTGAGGTGGAATTGACCATGTCAGTCCTTGTGGTTGACACTTCCCCACATTATGGGATGTTTCTCTCTAGAAAATAGAGTGCAGCTATAGGGGGAAGTTTATAGTGTGACTTATCTTATGCTACATTCTATATAGGTGAAAAAGTTGTCAGAGTAGATAGGGAGCCAAGGGTTAATAAGATTCTAGGAGAAGGAATTAATAAAAATTCAACTTTATTTTTGGACACTTGTGTAAATGCTTTTAGGGTAGAACCAATTATTCAAGAAGTTGAGAAACCACCTGTTGTGATTGAACATGAAGTAGAATGTTGTATGAATATAGTAGTAGATGACCTAAGATTAGGTTTATGTGATATGAATCATTGTGAATGGTATACTAATGTCATTTATTATCTACAGTATATGGAATCCCCTTCCCATTTGACTAAGAATGAAAAAAGAAGCACTAAGTTAAAAGCCATCAAATATATCATTGTCTAGAATGAGTTATGGTGGAGAAGCTTTGAGGGAGTACTACTAAAATGTGTTGATCAAGAAAAATCATAAGAAATATTGAAGGAAATACATTCTAGAGTCCATGAAGGAAATTATATGGTCAAGCCCACTGCGCACAAGGTGATTAGAGCTGGATTTTGGTGTTCTTCCCTCTTCAAAGATGTTTAGATAATGATTAGAAAATGTGATGCTTGTCAAAGATTCGCAGGTAAATTGAAATTTTTAGGAAACACTCCATTAAAGTTAGTGGATGTTCAAGAACCATTCCAATAATGGGAATGGATTTTATTGGAGAAATCTCTCTCAAATCTAGTATTGGTTATTCATGGATATTGGTTGCTACTGATTACTTCACCAAATGGGTAGAGGCAATCCCTATGAGAAATTCAACTAGTAATTTCATCAATAATTTTTTGCTAAATAGCATCATTTCTAGATTTGGTTGTCCTCAAAGGATTATGATAGATGATGCAAAGTGTTTTAGATCTAAGGAATTCAGAAAAAAATTTGTGATAAGCATGGGATTACAAGATCAATATCTTCTCCATATCATCCATAAGGAAATGGATAGGTTGAGTCCACTAATAAAAGCTTGTTGCAAGTAATAAAAAGGACATTAGATGAAAATAAGAAATCCTAGGATTCTAAATTACAATTAGTAGTATGGGCTGATAAGGTGATTGAAAAAAAAGTTGTAGGAGTAGCACCCTTTGATATTGTGTATGGAATCTAGGCAAGGATGCCTTAGAACAATCTAGTGGGATTCTATAATTACATCCAAAAATATGATGAAGATATTATTGATGACATGCAAGAAAGACTATATGAGTTCATAGGATTGACTGAGGCTAGGAAGGAAACATCTCTCAAAAATCAAAAGTTGCAACTACAAGTTAAGACACTTTATGATAGAAGAACATGAGTAAGAAATTTGAATATGAAGATTTAGTCCTCATGTGGAATGTCAGGATTGAAGATAAGGGAAAGCATGGCAAATTTGATCCTATATGGTTGGGCCCTTATCTAATTGAAGCTTCATGGGGAGAGGATTCTTATTTGTTCAAAGATCTATCATGTAACATTCTTGAGCTACTAGTTCATGGATAGTTCTTGAAGAGGTATTTTTGCTAAAATGCTTGTTTTCTCCATGAACAGTAGTTAGGGTTCTATACATTTGTATATCCTTCATGTCTTTTGTATAGTTGTTGTGCTTAGTTTTTTTCTAGTGTGGTTGTTCTCTCAAAAGTTGTTATTCTTTATCAAGTATGGGGTAGGCTCTACTAGAGATTCTAGATTCTTACATAAACACATGTAGCCTATCATCCCCAGATAGAGCCACTAATGGTTTTCTTTTCCATAGTGCAAAAAACTTCCCACAAAATAGGCTTTGAAAATAAGATAGATGGGTATGAATCTTGCAAGTTAGGGTTTCACCTTTTACAAAGTTTACTAACCATAGGTAGAACCCTATTAAAATAAAATAAAATTACACCTTAAGCAAACTTTCTAGGTCATGTGCTTCTATTTTGAAAAAGGTTTAGCGGGTGAATCATTTTGAAAATGGTATATTCTTTTAGGAGACTAATTAAGTTCTTTCTTTTCAGTTTCTTTTTTCCTGAAGTTGTTTCTACCATTAGATCTCTTCTAGATCCACAGTGATCATCATGTCACATAAAGAAACTATGAGGATTTTAGCCTATGTGACATAGCAACCATTGTGAAATAGAAAGATGGTGACATGAAGTAGAAAGTAGGTGTCAGGGTTTTAATTACTTTGAAATTTTCAGCAGTGTGACTAATGTTAGAAATAACACATATTGGAAAGAGGACTGATTGGAATATGCTACATCTTTTGTTACTAGTTTTTATAATATCTAGGAGGTCACTATGTCATGACCTAAAAGTGCATGAATCCTACTGGTAGCAACATAGCACCTTGTTGCGAATATGAAAAAGGTAAGATCAAAAAATGAGATGGGCACCATAAATTTTTCTATTATTAATATGGTTGTGTGATTATGATGCACTGTTAGAGGCATTGAATACAATGATAACGGCGGAAACATGTGATTTTCTTGGCACCAAAATTTCTTAAGCTCTAAGGAGGTTGCTATGTTGCAACTAGAAAACCTGTTTTTTATGCTGATAGAGACATAGCACCTAGCTAGAAAATGGAACACGGAAATGGTTTATATTGAAAGGTAGGTCCCAAAAAAATCCCTTGTTAGCAATAAGTCACATAATCATTTTGACAGGTTGACAACAAGTAAGAATGTGTATATTTTGTGTGCAGGATTCTTTTAAAAGCATAGTGGTTACTATGTCATGACTAGAAAACACATGTTTTATGTCAATAGTGACATAGTGCCTTACTAAAAAAGACAAGACATGGTGGAGCCTACTTTTATTGAATGTTGCAAAAGGATTAAAATGTTATACATGATTTTCTAGCATGTCAAAAGCATTGTTGAGTCACATATGATGTGGAATCCCATTTAGGATGAAGATACATTTAAAAGGGGACCATTAGATCAAAGTGCATCTATGATAAGCGCTAAGTTATTATGAGAAATTGCTTGCCTATTAATGGTAGCGACATGGCAACCAAAGGGAGAAATTGAGGGACCCACCATAGTCACATTGAAGCACAAATAAAATACACATCATCATATTATAATGAATTAATGATGGTCATTATGTCACATAAGGAAGTTGCTTAATGTTTATGCATGGTGACATAGTGAAAAAATGATGCGTGTCTGCAAGGATCAGTGGGTCCAAACCAATTCACTAGCAATAAAAGAAAGGCTTACGCAAAGAAAGCTTATTGGGTTGACTTCTAGCTTGACAAGTAGAAAATGAGTCATCTTTTATTCTATTCTTGGATCATCAATTTTTTTGGGATTGACAACATATTTTCAAAAATAGAAGGTGGTGACTCTATTCTTCTTATAGTTCATTTATGAAGATTGAAAGCTCCTCATGCGAACTAGGAATAGATTATATTGCATAAATCTTTCTATTTCCTACATACATGAACAATTTTTTAGGCTTCCAAAGAGTTCAAAGCTAGTAAGAAATTGTACTTGGTGTGATTAGAATGTAAAATAATTTCCATTTATCCATAGTATATTTCAAAATTATAGAGAAAAGGTAGCGGAGAGTCAAGTAAGTTCCTAAATTCACCATATATATCAAAGTCTTCTAGTTTTCTATGATTTTTATTCACCATGCCTCCAGAGAAAGTTTTCTTAGGTCAAGAAGACTATTTATCCAGAAATATTCATAATAACCTCCTTGTATTATTGCTTGAGTCCACAAATGAGTTTGCTAAAGTAAAAAATTAGCTTCTCTAAACCCTAGACTCAAAATTGCTGACAGGTTATATGATAAGGGAGATTGGGTTAGAGATGCTACTACTTCTAGAATAGGGCTCTACCTTTCCAAAAAATGGTTCTCAAAAAGGAAATTATTTGCCCCTCATGGGAACATCTGGAACTTTGAGTTGGGAAAACTAGTGGTCCCTAGTTTTTTCATGGATTCTGACCTATTAATGGCTATTGCCAAAAGTTATGATCCAACAATTAGAGTAGTGAGAAGAATAGATAGTGAATGTATCATCATAGTAAGCCCTAAGGAAATTTGAGAATTTTTTAGTCTACAACCACTATCAAATTATCATATACCTATTGACCTATGTAGTGCCTACCCCTAAGTCGCATTTCTGTCATCCTTGCCAAACTCTTTTAGGCCAATTTTATGTTTGATGATTAGTATTATTATTTTAGAGATTATCAGATGTTGTTTTACGCTCAGTTTATTATATGATGAGATTACTTGGTACTCTATATTTCATGCATGTATAATGATTATTCAATGTTACTAGTTATCAATGATGATTAGTTAGATGGTTTATTATCACATGTGCTTTCTTATGGATACTTACCCCATACTGCATGTGTATGGTGCGCATGTTTGTTTTCTTTATGAATGGTGTTTTTGATGTGGTTAAGGAAGGGAGTCATAGTCACCTACTAGTTGGGATCTACATGATGCACCACTTCCTACCATTGTCTTTTTAGCTTAGAATATTGTGTTTGTACATGCGTGGATTTTATGCAGGTTGCAAGTACCGGGTATCGACTTCCCTGAATTGCCAGGATGAGCGTACCCTATCGCATTATCTCAATGGTAAGAGAGGGGAGATAAACTCTTAAGCCCAAATCCTAAACCCTTTAGCCAATCGTCCTAATTGATAATTAGGACAAGTATCTAAGTTAAGTACCCTCTGAATGCATCAAATGATGTAATTTTGCGATTATAACCCTTTTGTTTGATTTAGTATGTGTTTTTCTATGATTGGTTTTCGTATGTTGCCTTATGAGTCCTTGATGTGTTTTCTATTAATTAAGTCTAATTAAAAAGATTAATTAATGATTTAATTTAGTAGAAAAATTATTATGACATTTTAATATTTAATTATATTTAATTAATTAAGAAATTAATTAAATAAAAAGAATTGAATTTGGAGATAAAAGTTTTAAGTATAAATCTAGAACGCGATAATATTTATTTAATTTAATAATAATATATTTAGAGTTCATTTTTAAATTAATGCTAAATATTATTATTAATTGAACTAATAAATATTTTATCAATTAAAGTTTCTAAAATAAATTAAAAGTATAAGAGATATTAAATTATTAAAGGTTTCTAGATCGCATGATCTAAGCATGAGTTTAAATATGAGAAATTAATTAAAAGATAAAATAATAGAAAATAATAATGTTATTTTAATTTCATAAAGTGCACATGAGATTAAAGTAATTAATTAATTTAAAATAGAAGTCAAGTGGAATATTAAATAAAGTTATTTAATAATTCAACTTAATGTGCATTAAAAAAGATAAAGCAAAGATTAATACAAGTTATTTTAGAGTTAACTCAGTGGAGCAAGGAGTCCTCTCGGGTGAACGCACAATTAGTGCCCCGATTTGAGGAGAAAACTCCTTATCACAACGTTGGGGGTTCATTTTTTAGGGACATGAATTTGGACCGGGAATTTGGAGACAGGATTTTTGGGGAAGAACTTTTGTAAGCAAATTTGAGAAGGAGAATTCGAGGAAGGACTTTCAGAAGAAAATTATTGAAGAGAAGTGAGTCCTCTTACAGTTTTGGGGATTGCATATTAGCATTAGGTTCAGGTAGGGTCTAGTATTTTGACCCCTAAATGATTTAAGAAATTTAATATGTTCTGTCTACTTCGTGATTGTAAGAACTTGTCTTCTCGAATGTGTGAATTATTCGTTCTAGATCTATTGCTATTTGATTTTGTCTGTAAATCTAGATTGGAAAACTATTTAGAAAACCTCACTCATAAGTAAAAAGGAAACTTGGATTAAATCAGGTTTTGAGTTGAATTAAAATTGAATTGAGAAATTTAATTTGGAAAAATTGTTTGTAATAGATTTTATTAAAAAAATAAAATTTAAAATTAAATCATATATATAATGTCATGCATGGGAGTTTGGTTTTATGAAAATAAATAAAATTATAATTTTAAATAAATAAAAATAATAATATAATAACGTTTATTATATTTATTTATTTTAAAAATATATATATAATATAAGTGAAGAGGGGTCTGACCCACCCCCCCCCCCCCCCCCACGTACTCATTTTTATGGCATCGGACTGATTCGCAGGTCTATACTGCAAATTCGCAGTAGTCTTGCCGCATGTAATTAAGTGTCGGCAAGCTTTTAAACAGCCGCACGGCCATATTAAACCAGCGCTTTATTATAATTTGTAATGTGTATTATAAAATTTTTAAAATATTAATAATTAATAATTTTAATATAAGTTGCATTTAATTATTAATTTAATTAATTAACCATTTTAATATTATTGTAAATTATTATGAATATTATAATAAGATTTTAATATTACTCAATAATAATTATTCATACTTTTTATTATTGTTTATTTAAATAATGCATTTAAATATAATTTATTTTCAATTAATAAAATTATGAGTAATTTTATTAATTATCAATAATTGATAATTATTGTGTTGGAAATATAAGTATTTAGGTTTTTTTTTATAATTATTAATTAAATATATATATATATAGAATTTTAATTGAATTTAATTAATGATGAATTTAGTTAAAATGAAAATTGTAGATCTATAGTAATATTATCTTCTTCTTTTTTAATAATATTTCTTAGATTGAAATTACTTATTTATTTCAATAAGTTAAATAAACAACTTACCTTTAGATCTTTAAAACAAGCTGTGTAATCAGACTTTTTCGAGAAAAAGGACCAATCTATATGGATTAAAAATGTACCTTCTTATACTCAAAAACTCACACTAAAATGAAGATTGGAACTTTACTGTGAACTGTAACACTATGATGTTTTCTGTGTACTGTCTATGCTTTGGGAGTTTGGGGATTGTTTAGTTTTGACCAGTCGTAGGTTGTTACCAGAGGCTCAGGGGTTATGTGATTGTGATGCTATGTTATTTTTTTCTCGATCTTTCTTAACCCGACCATAGTAATGTGATGGAGTGCTCTATGATATGGATGTTTTTACTAGTTGTTATTGCTTTCTAGTTTCCTTGTGTGAGACTGAGGTGTATGTATTTGAGTTACCTGACTTAACCATTTTTGATTCATCGATCAGTTATACTTGGGTTCCTTTCCAGTTGCATTGATGGGAGTGAAGTATTTTTCTATGCTCTTGATGATGTCATGTTGTGACATGTTTGACTTGACCCTTTTGGAGTCTTCGATCAGTTTTTTGTTCTATTATTGGGATTCTTTCTAGTTGCTCGTTGGAGAACCATGGGATATTGTGATTTATCATTGATGCCTTCAGATATTGATAGAGATTTTTTGTGATCATTATGATTATTATTTGAGGCTATTCAGTTGCTCATGGAGAACTAATGTGATGATTATGGATTATATTTATGATGTTTTCAGTCGCTTGTATAGGGCTAAGGTGATTTTATTATGATTCTTGATTTTGTGATTTCATGAACCTAGGGTAGGCTATCTATGTGTAGTGTTGAGAAGTGGCTTACAATGAGGGACAGGAGACCCGAAGTGGCTCTGGGAATGACTCATTGTAAGTTGTTTATTTTAATAAGTGAAAACATCTCACCTAAATACTGACTTAAATGAACCTAATAAGATAACTGTATGTTCTCTCCCATGCCTTGAGTGCTAGTACAGACTAGGATGGGGTAGAGAGAACACTTGGTTATGACCTTGCATTCCGTAGTATTCCTTTCTCAGTACGAGAGGATACTAGTGGCCGCAGGATCATAGGGGACCTGGGATTCCTAAGGGATTGGTCGGGTAACTTCCAACGTGACTTTTGCGATTACACTTTCCTGCTTGCATAGTAGGTTTCCTACGTGTCTTGTGTGCCTCTGGGTCTAGATGTCTATCTATGTTGGAACCTTTGAGTTAGTATACTTTTAGGATTTTCCAGACTTAGAGAGTACTTGTGTTTTGTGTTTTGATACCTTGTTTGGGACTTGAGACTATCTCCTCAGCGCGGTGGGAGTGGACCATTTAGGTTCCACGCAGTCGGGTGGGAGTGCTTTTACTCTTACCATTGAGATCCATTCGTGGTCACCATGGCTAGAGCTTTCTTGGTTGGCATTTACCTTCACTATGTTCTTGGATTATTATGATGGATGGTTAGATTTTATGATAGATGTTTTATCATTATGGATGTATGGATGTATCATGTATGGTGATTGGTTTCATTTATTTTTACTGTACTTTGTATCATGGATTCGTGGAGGTTGATGCATTTCTATTTTTACATATGTATATTCTTTTAAGCCTTTCATACCCTATGACATGTACAGTGGATGATAGAGCATTTCGAATTAATTTTCCAAGAGGCATTCGGGACAAATGTATATTATATGGATATTGGACTTTTTGATTATTCTTTCATGTGGATGTGGTAGTTGTTAGACTTAGAATTAATTAAATTTAAATGTGACTCAATGTCTTGGGATCCTTAAGGAATGTAACTTGTTATGTATGTTTGTTGAAGGTTACATGTTATTGCTTCCGCTACTATGTGTTTGATGTGTATGTTATACTTTTTTACTTTCAAAAAAAATGTTTAGTAAACTTAGTAAAACTTTAGGTTAATTCTTTTGGATCCCTCGGCGGGGTGGTACAACCTACCAAATCTAGAGATGTAATATTTATGTAAGAAGGATACGATTAGGTAGGGTGCACCTTAGGGCACACATAGGCACAATTGGAAAACTTCCAGTAATCATAGCATCTACAAGGGAACCTTTTAAAAAGGAATATTTCACTTCTCGGGCTATGTAGATATATATGACTCTATGTAGAGTTTTTTGTGAGGATGAACAGAATGTCACGCCTATAAATTTTATGTATATGATGGCTCAAATTTCTTCTTTTAGTGTTGATATTATTTTTTATTTTGCCTCCTATTCAGCAGACGAAATCCATAGAGGCCTGGTTGGAATTTCTGAGGGCAAGGTAGAAAAAACTTTTGGTCACTACTCATTGTTGATACATATGTTCCTTTTTAAAGGTGTAACATATTTTGGAAAAGAAATGGTTTTGAACAAAGAACAGGAGGGAGAAGCTCTAACAATTTAATTGTGGAGTGGAGATATGACCTAGGATGCAAAAAATGCTACTTTTGTCAGATTTGATAGGTATTTTTCCTCAACGTTAAGGTGCCTTGTATTAAGTGACAATCCAAAATCCCTAGGGCATTAATAAATTTTATTAGGACCATGGATAACCCCTCTGGTTTGAAAGTATCACACAATTGGAGAGATATTATACCTTACTCTATTTCAACTATTTTTAGAATTTATGGTTTCCAACAGACCCCTCATGTATTTCCCTACCAAGTGCCTCTAAAAGTAGGAATAGTTGAGATATTGTGGCCACTTGGAGGATTGGACCAAACCTATTTGGTAAGAAGACAAAGAGGCTCATTATTCCCAACTTGTATTGTAGCCCACCATTTTGTAATTACAAAAGGTGGTTGGTGGTTTTTATATAAATTACTAGACCACTATAAGATGGATGTGTCTCATCCCCATTTTTGTGATACTAAGGGATTTTATGATTTGGTTTTAGAATTTAGAGATAAGCTCAGTTCCATAAAACATGAGCATTATTACCCTAAGAATATAATAAGGAATGAGTTCTCTTTGCAAGAGCAAAAGACCAAAAAGGAGAAGTGGAGGGTTTTTTCAAGAGTTTTTGAATTTATTCATTGTTTTGATAAAGATAATGGAAAAAATGAATGAGAAGAAATAATTCTTCATTAATGCCTATCTAGATAAGCCCAAAGAGGTCATGAGGAGATTGGCATTCACTCCTAATATTGGAACAGGGTAGTTAATTGTCCAAAAAAGACTAGGCTACAATGTGATCCAAAATAAGAAGGCCACTATGCATAAAGGAAAGCAAATAATAGGATCAACTAGTGTATTTTTGCAAGAGAGACCTGATGAGCCCTCACCTAAGAGGCAAAAAATAATAAAAGAACAAGGTCCTCACATTGAGGAATATTCACCTACCCAATCCCCTTTGCAGATTGGAGAGGACCAACTCATTGGAGAGCAAGTGGAACATCTGGGGTCCCAAGGGGGAGTATTTATTACCCATGCAAAGCTAGAAGAGGGAAATCCTCAAGAGCCTCTGATGCCAAGCCTTGATTTGATAGTGGTAGATTACAAAGCAAGGGAATTGGACCTTGTATTAGAATAGGCTAGCCATGATTTTTTGTTAGATGATGTTTCTTTAAAGTCAAGAGCCTTGTATGAGTTTTCTTGGAGAACAAATATAGGGATTTTTGAAGAAAAGTGGAATAAATTGAGAGTAGAACATCTAGACATGAAGGAAGCAAATGCACACAACCCAATAAAATAAGAAGTGATACAAGAATTTAAGAACTTGACCCCTGAAGAGGGGTAGGAGATGGTAAAAGCATTTGGTATTCTACTACTACCCAATTGGGATATAGTAGATGCTCTAGTTTTTAATTACACTTCTAATAAACTAAACATATAGGATGACAATAGGAAAGAAATAAAATGTGCCACATTCAGTGCAAACCATTTTTCCTTATACATTTGGTGAATAAGAAAAGGATCCAAGACTATTTCCTCGTAGTCAGATGATACTCGATTAATGGGCAATATAATTGTGAAGAGGGTAGAAGATACAACCAATGTGGAGGCTACACAGTTGAATGTTGGTAAATCTAACCTAGCTTTAGCAATGGTAGAGAGAGATGAGAAGGAAAGGTTAGCATTGCAAGGCAAGTATGAGAAAGTTTTGGAGGCCTATAATAAAGAAGTTCGAAAATAATTGAACTTGAAAATAAAATGAGGGGACTGTCTTCTAGGCCAAGGATAACATACCCTTTCCCACCAGTGAAACCTTTTAAATACACTTCCCTCATTGATATTATTGACACACCATAGAGGCACAGTAGTATACAATTGAGGATTTTGAAGAGGAGAAGAGTAAATTGTGGCCATTGTATGTAGCGTTAAATCTACATCATGAGGATAAACTAAGAAAAGCTCTCATGTATTTGGTTGATAAGGTTGGATGGCCATTATTTTATGATCAATTATCAAAGGTAATAAACATATGGGAGGAAATAAAAGAAAGTGATGAGACTTTGAAACCCATTGTCAATAAGTGGAGTAAAAAAGAGAAAAGAGGTCACATTTTTATGTTACTCTGTCATAAAAATTTCACATCACCACATAGAAAAAACTTATGATGTTACTAATGATCTTCCAAAATTTGATGACAGAAGAGTTGGGTTATAGAGAAGAATTTTTAGCTACTTGAATAAGTACAAAAGTGTAAAATTTTACTTATTCCCACTTGCTTTGGATAAGAAAAATAAACTAAAGAATAAAGATGAATAGACCAAAGAATTAGATGATTTATTTTGTTTGAGAATGAATAAAATTATTAATGAAATAAGACATGCATGGTGGGCAACCACAATAGAGGAAATGGTGGAAGTCCAATTATTCTTTGATTCTTTAAAACAAGATTTTGTTAATATTGATAAAAAGGCTGAGTATGTGATCAAGAAGTGAAATGATATTCTACAGTTTAACTGACCAAATGACACACTTTTTGATAAGTGGATGGTAGATATTGCTTCTAATGAGCAGTGGGAGGAAGTTGAAAGTGATCATGATGAGACGAATCAAGATGAAATATAGATCTTTGATACACCTACAAAAGATTAGAGGAAAGAGGAGGACAAAGACAAGAAACCAATTGCAGTTTCACATTCAGAGGGCCAAAATGATGACATGGTAGAGGAACAAACAAGAATAAATTTGATTTTATTAGTTGATTATGAAGCCATTGGAGATCCCCAAGTTGAGGTTAACTTGCAAATATCAGAACAAGACACAGCATTGGAAAGTTTGATAGCTACATATTTTGAGGAATCAAAATAGCACAAGACCTAATCATGGAATCCATAGCATTTGGAGATGTAATAGAAGAGGCGCCCACCAAAAGAATACTTTGATGTATAAGTTTTCTATTACGCAAAAAAAATTCTTTTTTTGATAGCTATCAGCTCTCTATGCTTTAAGTTTATGGCATCTCACATTATTTAAGTGAGATTCCAAGGCTAGAGATGGGGTCTAAATTATTGTCTTTCTAAGCCTTTACCAAGTCTATTTGATCAAGTTTTTCTTGATCAATACTTTACGTTATGTTTTCTCTACAAGTTTTTGAAAATCTATCAACTTGACAGTATTTAGATGTTTTATCTTGATTCATTTTGAGTCTTGTTCAAAAGTATAGAATTTTTCAAATGGAATTAGTACAAAGATAAGTTGTCCCCATATCTTTTCTAGTTGAATCTCATCTCCTTTTTCTTTACCTAGTTATCTTGAGGTTGTATGAGAAAGTCTTATTCAATTCAACGCAATGAAATCAAATTGTATGCCAATTTACTATTGCTTTTAATTCAAAGGATTAATTAAATACTTTAGTAAAATTGATAGGATTTTTGTGGTAGTGGGAGGGATGTTTGTGAGAATGATTTTCAGTAAGAATTTTTTATTAAATTGATTGTAATGTAATCAATCAGATCTAAGAATTGAATAGACTCTAAATCCCAATATATAAGGCACTAATCTAATTATTTCAATTTGCAGATGGAAGGATCATAATTAAGCATCAAGCTTAAATTTGAAATCAATTTTACTTTACTGTTCGAAGATTTGTCAATGTTGGTCAGCACTTATTTGCACTTAACTTATGAGTTATTAGTTGGATATTATTGCTATAATTATGTATAAACATAAGAAGAATTATTACCAAATTTTCTTTTAAGAGATGTATGTTATTATAGAGAGTCATGCAATGAACAAATTATGTATATGGTATTATAGTGTAAATCTTACATCCCTTAGGTATACCTACCTTGGTTCTATAAAGCCTAAAGAGTAGAACATCAATCTTGATTATGTTGAAGTTGGATCTAGATAAGAAGCATACATAATTGTTAATGGGTGTTCATTGATCCTTAGATTTTGTGAGTTTCATTATCTTGGTATTGAGCATTTTGTTGCTTAGTAGTTGAAAAACACCAACAAACCTTTCGACTCATTTGAACAAATAAAATATATTCCTAGTAGACTTAGGACCCATAGGGACATATGTTTTCATGAAATACATTGAAAGGGGTCAAGTTATCCTATGACCCCTTTTGACCTATATGAACAATTATAATATCTCCCTAAGGGTCCTAAGTTATCATGAAATGTGCCGAAAGGAGTCGTAGGTTATCCAATGACCCCTTTTGACCCATTGAAATATATAAAATTGATCCTTAGATATCCATATGTTATGATGAAATGTGTTGAAAGAATTCATAAGTTATCCTATTAACCCTTTTAACCCATTTGAATAATTGCAACATGTTCCTAGCGGACCTAAGACCCCTAGGGAGATATGTTATAATGAAAAGTGTTGAAAGGGGTCATAGGTTATTATATGACCCCTTTCAACCAATTAGAAAAAATAAAATATATCCCTAGTGGTCATCAAACCCCTAGGGACATATCTTGACATTAAACCTATTGAAATAAGTCATAGGTTATACTATGACTCTTTTTGACCCATATAAATGATTATAATATGTCCCTAGTCCTAGGACCCCTAGGGACATATATTTTCATGAAACATGTCGAAAGGGATCATAAGTTATCCTATAACCCCTTTAGACCCATTCCAATAAATAAAGTAGATCCCTAGGGGTCCTAGGGCCCCTAAAGACATATATTATCATGAAGTGTGTTGAAAGTGGTTATATGTTAACTTATGACCCCTTTCAACCCATTCAAATAAATGAATTAGGTCCCTAGAGGTCTTAATACCCCTAGGGACATATATTGACATTAAATGTATTGAAAGTGGTCATAGACTATCCTATAACCCCTTTTAATGCATTTGAACAAATTTAATAGGTCACTAGGAGACTTGGGACCCCTATGAATATTTTTTGTATTGAAATTCATCAAAAGTGGTCATAGATTTTCCTATGTCCCCTGTCAACTCATTCTAACAAATAAAATAGGTCCTTAGGGGTCTTGGGACCCCTAAGTACATATGTTGTCCCTTTTGACACATTTGAACAAATAAAATAGGTCCCTAGGGGTCCTAGGATCACTAAAGACATAGGTTATCATGGAATTTGTCAAAAGGGGTCATAGGGTACTCTATGACCCCTTTCAACTCATTTGAATACACAATGTACATTCCTAGGGGTCTTAGGACCCTTAGGAACATATGTTATCATTTAATGGATCAAAATAGGTCACAAATTATCCTATGAGGGCTTTCTACCTATTTGAACATGTAATTTATGTCCCTAGAAGTCCTAGAACCTCTAGTAACATATGTTATCATATAATGTGTTGAAAGGGGTCATGGGGTACTCTATGACCCCTTTCGAATCATTTGAACACATGATATATTCTCCTAGAGGTCCTAGGACCCATATGAACATATGTAATCATTTAATGGGTCAAAAGGGTCATAGGGAATCCTATCACCCCTTTCAACCCATTCAAACACATGATGTATGTCCCTAAAGGTCTTCTAGGGGTCCTAGGACCCCAAAGGACATACACAATGTGTTTCAATGCATTGAAATGGGTCCTAGGATACTCTATGACCCATTTCGACCCATTATATGATAACATATGTTTCTAGGTGTCTTAGGACCCCAAAGGACATACTTGTTTTGATTGAATTAGTAGAAAGCAATCATAGGGCATACCATGACATATTTCAACCCATTACATGATAAAATTTATTTATAGGGTTCCTATAAACCCTTGAGACATACATTTCATGTTCTAATGGTTCAAATGGAATTAAAGGATATTCCATGACCTCTTTCAACCCATTACATGATAAAATATGTTCTTTGAGGTACTAGGACTCCTAGGGACAAACATATTGTGTTTAAATGGGTTAAAAGGGGTCATAAAATAGCCTCTAACCCATTCTAATCAAATTCATGACAACTTATGTTCCTAGGGGTCCTAGGGCACCTAGGGACATACGTGTGTTCCAATGGGTAGAAAGGCTCATCCAAAGGGTAGAAATTAGTCATAGGGTATCCTATGACCCTTTTGGACACATTAGATGAAAACATTTGTTCCTAAGTTCCCTAGGGATATACCTTTTATACTCTAATGGGTAGAAAGGGTTCAAAGGGTACCCTATGACCCCTTTTGATCCATTACATGAGAATGTATGTTCATAAATGTATGTATGAGAATGTATGTTACAAGTTGAATCATAAACATATGAAGTGGGTTGAGTACATGAAAAGTTTTAAATTTGTGATAAAGCATAAAAGTTGAGTCACTAATCAATTTTGAGATACATTGAGCAGAAGATATTGTTTGTTGATCAAGATAAAGGTTGAAGTTCCTTTCTTTGATATGATGAAGGAGTTGTGTGATGTTGACCTTGATTTTTTATGAGGCATAGAGAGAGTGTATAGAAAGAAGTTCTACGAGAGCTAATTAGATTAAGGAAAATCATTGTGCTGGATTGGCTAGACATTTTGGAATTGATAAGTGATTGAGTTTTCTTAAGGATAAGGATTATTAGCCATAGAGGTATAAGGATGTTCAAAAGTTTTTAAGGAGTTGTAAAATTTATCAAGTTGCAAAAGGAGCAAGTTGGGTGGTGTGAATCAGTTATCCAAGGTCCAATAATGTCTAATACAACTTTTTCTTCTAATCCTTAATGTCACATAACCATGCATGAAATTAAACATTAAATAACCATGAAAAATAACATGCATCACACCATAACACTAAGGATTTTGATGACCCAAAAACCCTCCAGGAATAAGAAGGTAAAACTGGGGCAGGGATGACACCCACAAAATAACTGCACAAACTATTTCAACCACTTTTGATGGTCTGCCCTATTAAAGGCCTACCCTGTTAAAGGCTACAACACACTATTAAATATGACCCTATTAAATGATTTCTATACCCTATTAGGAGTGTTCCCTATTAGAGGACTTAAGAACATTCAACTTGGAATGCCACCCTATTAAAGGATTTACATAGAGCTTGTTAGGTTCACCCAAGTCCATGGGATTTACAATCACCTTCTCAAAAGAATCTTTTCTCCCTCTCTAAGGATCTCATATCCTCCTCCTAGGGATCTCTTATCCTTCTCCTGAGGATCTCTTTATCCTTCTCCTAGGGGTCTCTTTATCCTTTTCCTGAGGCTTATCCATCTAGCTATTAAGCTAACCTAGCATTATAGGATTTCAATATCTAATACAATGGTAAGACTGTATTAGAAGGGTTTTGACCTAGTTCAAATTGCAACCCTAACTATGTAGATTTTAGATCACGCTTCAGTTCTTTTCTTTGCTTGGTTTTTCTCCCTTGTAGTGCAGACAGCTTGTTCACTCTTCAAGATCTGTCTCCTTGAGTTCTTCCACTAGTTACGCCAATGCACTCCATGATCACTTCATCAAGTCAGAGTCTTGATGCTCTGTACTTACACCCCTTGGCTTCTTTGCACAATCATACTTATGACCAACTCCCTCTAATACGTGCGCACTTGATCTCTAACCTGTAACTCCTTATATAGAAGTTTTGTTCTTCATTTCTCCCTCAAATCTTAATTTGATCTTGAGAAAATGGTATTGTTTTCCATCCAAATTGTTTCTTCTAGAAACTTCATGATAAATCCATTAGCATTCACCTTGAATTGGTTTGCATGGTTTACCTAAAATTCTGTGACATCTACTCATCATCCTTATCATCCAACTAATTCACAAAATTTGATGTAACAAACTTATCACTACTGATCCAGCGAATCTTTGACTTTAACAAATAATGTAGCAACTCGACATCATTGGTTTACTGATGCTCAGCACCTAACCAATTTTGTGTTACTAGGAACCTGAATATCACTCGGCTCCTATATCATGCTCGGTACCTAAAGTCACTCGGCACTTGATCTTCACTCGATACTTGAAGGTTTCTCAGCACCCACTAAAATTGAACTTGCTCGACGTCAACTAAGAATATATTCAGCTCTAACTAACTTGCTCGGCTCTCTCCAATGAACTTAGTTAGGCTTTACAAATGACTTAGTTAAACGTTACATCTTTGATGTGTCTTAGTGTGTCCAACCTCTTAGAGTATGTCATCAATACACTATTTCATCAATGGTTTAGTTGATCCTTATACTTCATTACAACATCATAACTTCAACCTTTCTCTAGGTACTCTAGTTACATCTTCTTGATTGCCACCTCCTTGACAATCAACCAATTGATAGTATTTGGATCACTTAAACAATTGTCATTCCTACAAGTAGCAAGTTTGACATCAATGACAAAACAATGATTGAAAAAATTCTTAACCAATTCCATTATTCTTCATTCATGATCATTTCAATCATTTCCAACAAGCTTCTATAGTAAGTTTATAAGGAACTTAAGCTATTTTTGTAATTCTATGATTGAGACTACTAGAGGAGATAAAAAGGATTTCAAGTGGACACATAGAACTGGTAATAGTTTTGAGAATTTGAAATAAAAAAATTTGAGTTACTTGTATTGGCTTTACCTAATTTCAGTAAGGTATTTCAAGTTGAGTGTGATGCAACTGGTAGTACAATAGTGGTTGTGCTATGTCAAGAAGCTAAACCTATTTCTTTCTTAATTGAGAAATTGGATGATCATTAAAGGAATTATTTTCTGTATGATCCAGAATTCCATGCTATTGTGCAAGCCTTGAATAAGTGGATACCTTATTTCATTCCTAAAAAGTTTGTGTTTTATACTGATCATAAAGCTTTAATGTTTGGGAACTTAGCACAAGTTGAATCATAAACATATGAAGTGGGTTGAGTACATGAAAAGTTTTAAATTTGTAATAAAGCATAAAAGTTGAGTCACTAATCAATTTTGAGATACATTGAGCAAAAGATATTGTTTGTTGATCAAGATAAAGGTTGAAGTTCCTTTCTTTGATATGATGAAGGAGTTGTGTGATATTGACCTTGATTTTTTATGAGGCATAGAGAGAGTGTATAGAAAGAAGTTCTACGAGAGCTAATTAGATTAAGGAAAATCATTGTGCTGGATTGGCTAGACATTTTGGAATTGATAAGTGATTGAGTTTTCTTAAGGATAAGGATTATTAGCCATAGAGGTATAAGGATGTTCAGAAGTTTTTAAGGAGTTGTAAAATTTATCAAGTTGCAAAAGGAGCAAGTTGGGTGGTGTGAATCAATTATCCAAGGTCCAATAATGTCCAATACAACTTTTTCTTCTAATCCTTAATGTCACATAACCATGCATGCAATTAAACATTAAATAACCATGAAAAATAACATGCATCACACCATAACACTAAGGATTTTGATGACCCAGAAACCCTCCAGGAATAAGAAGGTAAAACTGGGGCAGGGATGACACCCACAAAATAACTGCACAAACTATTTCAACCACTTTTAATGGTCTGCCCTATTAAAGGCCTCCCCTGTTAAAGGCTACAACACACTATTAAATATGACCCTATTAAAGGATTTCTATACCCTATTAGGAGTGTTCCCTATTAGAGGACTTAAGAACATTCAACTTGGAATGTCACCCTATTAAAGGATTTCTATACCCTATTAGGAGTGTTCCCTATTAGAAGACTTAAGAACATTCAACTTGGAATGTCACCCTATTAAAGGATTTACATAGATCTTGTTAGGTTCACCCAAGTCCATGGGATTTACAATCACCTTCTCAAAAGAATCTTTTCTCCCTCTCTAAGGATCTCATATCCTCCTCCTAAGGATCTCTTATCCTTCTCCTGAGGATCTCTTTATCCTTCTCCTAGGGGTCTCTTTATCCTTTTCCTAAGGCTTATCCATCTAGCTGTTAAGCTAACCTAGCATTATAGGATTTCAATATCTAATACAATGGTAAGACAGTATTAGAAGGGTTTTGACCTAGTTCAGATCACAACCCTAACTATGCAGATTTTAGATCACACTTCAGTTCTTTTCTTTGCTTGGTTTTTCTCCCTTGCAGTGCAGACAGCTTGTTCACCCTTCAAGATCTATCTCCTTGAGTTCTTCCACTAGTTACGCCAATGCACTCCATGATCACTTCATCAAATTAGAGTCTTGATGCTCTGTACTTACACCCCTTGGCTTCTTTGCACAATCATACTTATGACCAACTCCCTCTAATACATGCGCACTTGATCTCTAACCTGTAACTCCTTATATAGAAGTTTTGTTCTTCATTTCTCCCTCAAATCTTAATTTGATCTTGAGAAAATGGTATTGTTTTCCATCCAAATTGTTTCTTCTAGAAACTTCATGATAAATCCATTAGCATTCACCTTGAATTGGTTTGCATGGTTTACCTAAAATTCTATGACATCTACTCATCGTCCTTATCATCCAACTAATTCACAAAATTTGATGTAACAAACTTATCACTACTGATCCAGCGAATCTTTAACTTTAACAAATAATGTAGTAACTCGACATCATTGGTTTACTAATGCTCAGCACCTAACCAATTTTGTGTTACTAGGAACCTGAATATCACTTGGCTCCTATATCATGCTCGGTACCTAAAGTCACTCAACACTTGATCTTCACTCGATACTTGAAGGTTGCTCAGCACCCACTAAAATTGAACTTGCTCGACGTCAACTAAGAATATATTCATCTCTAACTAACTTGCTCGGCTCTCTCCAATGAACTTAGTTAGGCTTTACAAATGACTTAGTTAAACATTACATCTTTGATGTGTCTTAGTGTGTCCAACCTCTTAGAGTATGTCATCAATACACTATTTCATCAATGGTTTAGTTGATCCTTATACTTCATTACAACATCATAACTTCAACCTTTCTCTAGGTACTCTAGTTACATCTTCTTGATTGCCACCTTGACAATCAACCAATTGATAGTATTTGGATCACTTAAGCAATTGTCATTCCTACAAGTAGCAAGTTTGACATCAATGACAAAACAATGATTGAAAACATTCTTAACCAGTTCCATTATTCTTCATTCATGACCATTTCAATCATTTCCAACAAGCTTCTATAGTAAGTTTATAAGGAACTTAAGCTATTTTTGTAATTCTATGATTGAGACTACTAGAGGAGATAAAAAGGATTTCAAGTGGACACATAGAACTGGTAATAGTTTTGAGAATTTGAAATAAAAAAATTTGAGTTACTTGTATTGGCTTTACCTAATTTTAGTAAGGTATTTCAAGTTGAGTGTGATGCAACTGGTAGTACAATAGTGGTTGTGCTATGTCAAGAAGCTAAACCTATTTCTTTCTTAATTGAGAAATTGGATGATCATTAAAGGAATTATTTTCTGTATGATCCAGAATTCCATGCTATTGTGCAAGCCTTGAATAAGTGGATACCTTATTTCATTCCTAAAAATTTTGTGTTTTATACTGATCATAAAGCTTTAATGTTTGGGAACTTAGCACAAGTTGAATCATAAACATATGAAGTGGGTTGAGTACATGAAAAGTTTTAAATTTGTGATAAAGCATAAAAGTTGAGTCACTAATCAATTTTGAGATACATTGAGCAGAAGATATTGTTTGTTGATCAAGATAAAGGTTGAAGTTCCTTTCTTTGATATGATGAAGGAGTTGTGTGATATTGACCTTGATTTTTTATGAGGCATAGAGAGAGTGTATAGAAAGAAGTTCTACGAGAGCTAATTAGATTAAGGAAAATCATTGTGCTGGATTGGCTAGACATTTTGGAATTGATAAGTGATTGAGTTTTCTTAAGGATAAGGATTATTAGCCATAGAGGTATAAGGATGTTCAGAAGTTTTTAAGGAGTTGTAAAATTTATCAAGTTGCAAAAGGAGCAAGTCAAAATACAAGATTGTATACACCTATTATTATTCCTAAGAAACCTTGGAGTGACATTATTATGGGTTTTTTTCTTGGGTTACCTAGGAGAGCAAGAGGGTATCATTCAATATTTATTGTTGTGGATAGATTTTCTAAGATGGCACATTTTATACTATATAAAAAGACATTTGGTGTAGTTTGTGTTGCAAAGCTTTTTTTCAAAGAGATTGTAAGATTGTATTGATTACCTAGAAGTATAATCTTTGATAGAGATAAAAAGTTTGTTGGTAATTTCTAGAAGAATTTGTGGAAGAAGATGGATACTAAGTTAAGTTTTAGTTCTAGATTCCATCCATATCCAAATGGATGGATAGAGGCTATGAATAAAAGTTTGGAAAATTTGTTGAGATGTTTAGTTCGAGATAAGCTGAGTGATTGGAATATGTATTGGCGCAAACCGAGTTTGCATATAGTAATTTTGTGAATAGGAGTATTGGGAAAAAACATATTTAGATTGTTATTGGAATATAGCCTAGAGGTATATCATACTTGAGGGATATTGATTGTGAAGAGAAAAGAAGTGCCAAGGGAGAAGTGTTTTCTGATTTTATGAAATCTTTACATGAGTAAGAGAAGTTAAGGTTGGATCAAACTAATCAAAAATATAAGGATAATGTAGTGAAGTATAAAAGACATCATTTTTTTGAATTTGGAGATGAGGTGATGGCTCATTTGAAGAAAGGTAGATTTCTTGTTAGAAGATGTAGTAATCTAAAAATGAAGAAGTTTGATCCATCTAGAATTTTGAGGAAGTTTGACAATGGTAATGCTTATAAATTTGAGTTACCTAATGATATGGGTATGTCTCCTATATTCAATCTTGTTAATTTGTATAAGTATCATGAGTTAGATGATGAAGTTGTTGTACTAGATGATTACCCTAAGAAGAAAATTAAAGATGTTGAATAGAGTTGGTAAGAGCACAAGAGGAAAATATTACTATGAATATTTGATAAAGTGGAAGAATAGACTAGTTGAAGATGTGACATGAATTTTTCAATTTGAGTTGAATTCAGTGCAATTTGTGAAATGATTCAAGAGATAATTTCTATTCAACCCCAGTTGTTTCATGTAGGATCATCTTAGGTTGCCTTACAATCCAGCTCATCTTTGTGCATTCTATCAGTTATTGTGAAGTTGTAGTTATAGACAAGTTTTTAGTATTTGTCAAGCTTAGTGAATGCATAGTTCAGTATTGATCAAGTTCCCTATGATGGCTGAGTTCCTACTTTGGTCAAGTTCTATTGTTGTTGAGCTCCTTCTTGTACTATGTGAGCTTTCTTGTTTGCTAATGCTAGGTTCCTTCTTTCGATGAGTTTTTATGTGATTGTTTCCTAGTATGAGCCAACTTATTTATTTAATTTAGTCATGAATCTAATGTAAGGATCGTGCATTAGGATGTGTACAAACCCTTTTGAGGTTGGCCTTCATTTATGTAAAGATCTAGAATATTTTGTAAGCCATTTTTGGCAAGTATAAGTAGCAAGTCTAGTACTAGTTTAGAGAGCTTGACATAGAAGATAAAGTAGAAGGATTTTGAAAGTTACCAAGAGAGAGTATAGATGTTTTATTGTAGTCTTATCATGTTGGATGCATTTCGATGAATATTTGATCTTGTATTGGCCATGATTGGAAGGCCTCATAGTCTGGCTCATTAAGTTGACTAATATTTGATGAATCAATAAAGATATTGATGTGTATTCTATCTTTGGTGCTGTTCTCTATTATTTTTCTTTCATTGTATTCACTCAGCAAGGTATTTGGACACTTAGTTTTGCCTCTGGCCCTAATTATCCAACCATCCCTCTGTCAGTTTAAAAGTGTCATCTACTACCTCTTTGATACCTATTTTCCTCCATTCTAGGCTAGACCTCACAATAAATGGGAAATTAATATCAATGGCTAGAGTGGGTATATCAGCTAAGAACTTATCAATGTTTTAGGTCTAGACTTCATTGATCTAGATGATTTAATCATCATACTTCACTTTTTTCTCCTCCCACACATTCATTTTGGACTCTAATTCAGCCACTACATTGTTTTCCCCTATCTTGACTTACATGAACTCATTAATATAGTTAACCCCACTAGCCATCACTATGTCTACCTAATAATTAAATAATTTTTTCCTTTTAATTTGATCAAGAAACTTTTGTTTGGTAGGAGAAGAGAAATCTATTATCGAAGAAACCTAGTATAGCTAGTGCATAAGGATTCTTAAGGGCATGAATATATTCAATTGTATGGTCTACTTCACATCCCTTTTGTCCTTCTAGCCCTTCTAGATTCTATGCTCAATTTTCTTATTATAAAGACTCAATAATTTCATATTTTCTTCTATAGTGGCCACTCAAAGGTCAACTCTTTCAACTATAAAATATTGTCACAAGACTTCATCTCTATTTTTACCTTTGATAGGCTTGTAAATATCTACCACCTAGTGCCTTCTCTTATAATGTATCTCTTGCAGAGCTTATACCTTTGGCTTCTTTCTCTTTAGTGTTCTTCTAAGATATTTGTCAACCATACCCTATACTAGAAGGATTATAGGTACTATAATTCTCTTCTTATTGATAGAGAGATCAAACTAGTTTAGAGAAGAGATGTTATCATTGTAGACACCTAAATCTAATTACACTACTAGGTAATCATATTTTGTCATCTCTTAGGACATTACTAATTGAATATTTATTATTTAATTAATTAATCATCATCCCCTAGTTAATTAATTAATTTTATTAACTATAGTCCAATTGATAAAATCAAATGATAACCCAAAATCAACTTATCAATTAAATTCCTATTCCTTTATTAAATTAAATAAATCCCCATATCTATTTAATTTAATCCCATATCCTTTATTTATTAAATAAATAATTTAATAAACTATATTTGCCCCTAATCCAACCCATTCACCCATCCTCACTTCACTTAGCCTCCCAACTAACCCACTCCATCAAAGCTAAGTCACTTGCCCCCTAACCCCCTTTCTAAACTAAGTCTAGTCCCCCTCCTAAACATGTGCAAAACTTTAAGAAAGGGTTAAGACTTGCTAACCCAAGCCAACCATCCCTATCTAAGAGTAGTAATGACTCTTACATGCCAGTAATGCCTCTTACATCTTTCTTTACGTCTCTTACATCCCTCTTACACACTCATCATGCTTCATTACTCCCTTTGACCAACCATTATCCCATCCCCTCACACTTATCCTCCTTATGGCAAGTGTCACTTCCCTATTGGCTCTAAACAAGCACAATCAATGTTCTTCCCTTTGAAATCATCTTATCCGTCCCTCGCCATTCTTCCATCTTGATCCTCCATTTCACTACCCCTTAGCCTATAAATAAAGCCCTTCCCTATCACAATCCATCAATCCACTTTCATGAAAACTTATAATGCCCCACTGATTGCTACATCACAATTATTTTACACTATCATCATGCTAAAAAATTCCACACTTCCATTTTTTAAACCCTCACCTATCTACACACTTGGTAAAACCCCCACCCATCAAAGTTTGAGCACACCATGAGCATACATCCCCTATCCATTTGGAACATAGCTTTTCCATGTAGGTTATGCCCAAGGAGCTTACCATTCTTGGTTTTCCTTCCTTTTGATGATAACATTTTCCTATCATAAGTATTAACTTATTTAGTTTTTTGAATGCTTTATTAGTTAGTATTCTTTTATTACACTACTAAATTGGGTGATACATTTTGGTACACTTTGTGGGACCCTGTATTCAAGTCACTATAATCATGTTTTTTCTTATTTATATTGGACTAACCAAACTAATGTTTTGTGTTCATTTATAAATGTAGGTGGTCTTCTAACATTTTTGTAGGCACCAAGGTCTCTTATCAGGAAGTGCACTAGTGACCATCCAATCAAATTCTTGTTAGAACACCTTGAAAACACCCTATATTCATGATCTTGCAACCACAAAATTGCAAACTCATAGAAGAAAAAATTTAATCTTTTATCAGTGGAAACATGAACCCACAAGGGCAAGATCACAATTTTTCATTAAGAACCCTCCCCATCAATCCCACTAACCAATCCTCCCATGGGAATGCTAGTTTTTACTAGTAGGATCATTATAAAACCTAAAAGAATGATTGACCAAAATAGTCGAGCCAAAAAATGCAATTTTATCTTTTTATTCTTAGTCCCACAAATACACTTGATAGCGAGAATGCATTCCATAAACCTGCAAGATCACTCTTTTGTGGAATCACATTGTGAGTATATTTTATGTGGCCCATGTTTTCACTATTTTCACCAGTCTCAATGTTGTGATTCTGCACTATGGGATCACTATTTGACTCATTGGGTCATTATTTTTTAGGGTTGTTTCAAATGGACTGTCTAACAACCATATCAAAGGACATATGAGTAATCTCTTTAGAAAAGGACTTGAGTTTTTTTTAATGTGGGGAGGGTTTCGGAATACTTAAACACATCAAATACATCAGTAACCCTATAAGGGTTTACTAGGATATACAAGCTCAGCTAGGGGTGTCCTTGATATATACAAGGTATGTGAGGCCCAAATCTATAAATGAAAGAAAATAATACCACACATCTGAGAGGAGATGGTAATCCAAACTCCACCTTTACTTCCTAAAGGCATAAAGTTCTTTGGGGCTTAGCCAAGAGTGACAAGATTATGCTTCCAAGAGAGGTGTCTTTTGATTCACCTCCTAATATTTATGCTCTGTTAGGATGCTAGAGTTGAGGTCATCCCAAGGAGTGATGAAATCCTCAAGTAGGCCTCCTAAAAAGTGTAAAACAAGATCACATAAGTGATCTTGGGGTTAAAAGACACTTGATTATTTCCAATTGATGATTTAAATTTTGTAATCTACTATTGAAGACAGGCATGTTTATGACATACAATGTTCTTTCCAACTTGACAACATCATCAATATGATAAAGGTCAAGAGTTTGTCAACATAAGTAAATCAAGTGTCGTCAACATGAGAAATTCGAGCATCATCATAAGTAAACTTGATAAGGAAAGAAGCAATTACTTTATGTATTCAAGCTTGAGTAATTTCTTTTTAAGCCCCAAAGTTGAAGTATGAGGTAGAGAAATGATTATTTGATATTTGACATTCAAGATTGTGATTGCTGTTTTAATCATGCATTCCAATGAAAAACTTGATTTTAGTCCATGGTACTCAAGATTGATTTTAGCAAAATTCATTAAATGAAAATTTTTTAATATTCAAGTGTATTCTAAGAGAAACCTACAAAAAACATGGTCAGGTTTTCAAGATGCTTCAATCTGCAATGCTACAAAAAAAATCAATGTGATTAGCTACCAAAAAAAAAAATTCAAAATGGAAGCTTGACTATGGAAAAAAAATTTAACTTTTTTTTGTTATTTTTTATAGGCATAAAAATTCTCAGAATAACCTCTATCTTGCATAACCACCAAGAGTCAAAATTTGATTTATACTTTTTCTTTTTTTTAACAAAAAAAAAAGCAAACATGTGAATCAAATAGTGATCCTACATTGTGGGATCATGGTACAAAGACTAATGAAAACAATGAAAAAGTGATCCACGTGAAATATACTCATAGTGTGATCCCATGTAAGAGATATCCTACAAGTTTAAGGAATGTGTTCCCACTAGCAAGTGTATTCATGGGATTGAGGGAAAAAAAGATAAAATTGGATTTTTGGGCTCAACTATTTTGGCCAACCATTCTTGCAGGTTTTACAGTGATCGTGCTAGTAAAAACTAGCATTCACACAAGAGGATTTGTCAGTGGGATTGATGGGGAGGGTCTTTACTAACAAATCATGATCTCATCCTTGTTGATTTGCATCCCCACTTGTAAAAGATCACAATTTTGCGACTGTGAGTTAATGATTTTATGGTTGTCGGATCATGAATATAGGGTATTTGCAAGGTGTTCTAATAGGAATTTGATTGGATGGCTAGGAGCACACTTCCTAATAAGAGACCTTAGTGTCTGAAAAAATGTTAGAAGACCACCTGCATCCACAAATGAGCAAAAAACATTAGTTTGGTTAGTCCAACATAAACCAGAAAAAATGTGATTATAGTGACACGAATGTGGGTCCCACTCGGCATGCCAAAATGTATCACCCAATTTATTAGTTAGATAAAATAATACTAACTAATAAAGAATTTACAAAAATAAATAAGTTAATACTCATGATAAGATGAGGTTATCACCAAAAAGAAGAAAAACCAAGAATGGTAAGCTCCTTGGGCATAACCTACGATGATGAAACTATGTCTCAGATGGATAGGGGATGTATGCTCATGGTGTGCTCAATCTTCCAATTGGTGGGGGTTTTTACCAAGTGTGTAGATGGGCAAGGGTTTCAAACATGGAGGTGTGGATGTATTTTAGCATGGTGATAGTGTAAAATGGTTGTGATGTAGTGATTAGTGGAGCATTATAAGTTTGCATAAAAATCAATTGATGGATTGTGAGAGGGAAGAGATTTTTTTATAGGCTAGGGGGTAGTGAAATGGAGGGTTGGGATGCAATGATGTAAGAATGGTGAGGGAGTGCTAATATGCTTTCAAAGGGAAGCACATGGATTGGACTTGTTTAGAGCCAATAGGGGAGTGACACTTGTCACAAGGAGGATGAGTGTGAGGGGATGGGATTGTTACCAAAATTTCACATGCTGAATTTTACTAAGAAGTAACATCACAGATAACGTTGCAATAGAAAGTATTCATTTCTATTCATTTTTATCATTTTGCAATCATTTATGAAACCATGCGCAAAAGAGATACAAATGTTCATTGTATAGATCATCACTAATACGTACAATTTTCATTTTTACAATATGAAATGGATGTCATTTAATAAGTATCATTTAATAAGTAAATAATAGGAAATAAATATTTTTTTTCCTTTTAAAAGAGTTAAGAGGCATATATTTTGCAGATCTTTTTATTAAGTGTTGAGTCATGTATGATAAGACTAGGGGGGCAGGAAATCATTGCTTCTGGAGTCTGGTAGGAGTTTTGGGGCTTCATTTATGAGAGGTAGTTGGTGATGTTATGAGACCATTCCTTTTAGGCTATTTGGTACACCTTTCTGAAGTCTTGTAAAAGACTCAAGTTGGCCTTTGGGGTTGAATCTGACCCAGCATTTATTGCTTTTGGTAAAATGCAGTTGGAAAAAAGTATGAGTTTTGTAACTCATTATAAGGGGTTCTAATTGGTGGATGGAGGTTTTGTGGCTTTTTCTCTAAGTCCTAGACTTCATTCTACAAAGTTTGTAATTCATTTTTGGAGATGCAATACAGGTTGCAGCAGTGTGATTATACTTGGTGAAGTTATCAGTGAGACCTTTTCCTTTCTACAATTTTTGTGTGCATTTCAAAATGATTGGATAGTTTAACTTGTGAATGTTTCATTATTCCTTGTTTTTTGTCTCATTTCAGCACCTCTATGTAGAACAGTAAGTTTGTTTGCAAGTTATAACATATGTTTTGGGTGAAATTAGTCGAAGTAAGGTATTAGTTTGTCTCCCTTTTTGTAGTTTCAGTGGAAAACCTTATTATAAACCATTTGTGCAAGCCTTTACAGGAAGTTGTGCTTCATTTGTGTTTCATAAAGTTGTATTATCCTCTCTATTACATGTGGGTTACATTTCCATACCGCTATTTGGTGTATCACTTCCTTATTTTAGGACTTAAGCTTTAGGTTTTGGTTTTTAGTAACTTCTTCTCCTTTTCCCTCAAGTTTTCTTTAAGTTTCAAGAGGTTATCACTGAGAGATTCAATAGGAGCCGGTCTAGAATTTGGAGGTTTCATCTCACTATCCAGTCCCACAAAGTGAAGTGAATCCCATGTTAAGTAAGGGTTACTGAATGTTTTCCCATTCAATAAAGGGTGCAAATCCTGAAACTTAACAGGGATATGGTTGGTCAAAGGGAGTAAAGAGGGAGGATGAGTGTGTAAGAGGGATGTAAGAGACATAAAGAGGGATGTAAGAGGCATTAATGGCATGTAAGAGCTATTAATGCTCTTGTATAGGGATGGAAGAGGATAAGGGAGACTTGTTGACTTTGGCTTGGGTTAGCAAGTCTTAACCTTTGCTTAAAGTTGTTCACATGTTTAGTAGGGGGATTAGACTTAGTTTAGAAATGGGGTCAGGGGGCAAGTGGCTTAGCTTTGATATGATGGGTAAGTTAGGAGGCTAAATGAGGTTACTGTGGGTGAATGGGTTGGATTAGGGATGAAGATAATTTATTAAATGATTTATTTAATAAATAAAGGATGTGGGATTAAATTAAATATATTTGGGGATTTATTTAATTTAATGGAGGAATAAGGATTTAATTGATAATTTGATTTTGTGTTATCAATCAATTTCATCAATTAGACTATAGTTAATTTAATTAATTAATTAACTATGTGATTATGATTAATTGATTAAATAATAAATATTTAATTAGTATTAGGAGAATGGAAAGTTGAGCTAGAACTAGTTGAAGTCATGAAGAGGAGAATGCTCTATTCATTTTGACTTCAACTATCTTTTATTCTTAAGTCATTCTTTAGTTCTCTTAATTGCATTGATGGATCTTCCATGGATATCCTCTAGAATCCTCTTCTAGTTGGTCCCAATTCAATTTGGATATAGGAAATGTGTCAACCTATTCTATATACATTTAGTCTAGAAACACTTCATTCTAAGCTTCTTCAATTATAGAACTTTCATTGGAAGCCTAAATTCTATGATTTTTTTTATAGTAAGCTAGGACCACAACCTTTTTCTCTCCTCAAAATTATCCTTACAAACTACTCAATAATCTTCTACCAGAAATTCATGATTAAATGAAGGGTTGAGTTCAAGTTTAAATTTGGAAAAATCTTATTATCAAACTTAGGTCTGGCAAAGTGGGGTTACATATTCATGTTTTTATATTCTTCTTTCAAATTTAAAACATCCTATATGTTTTTTGCATTGGTAGTGACCTCATTTCAATAGAGAAAACATATACTAAACATTTCCTAATTTTATAGTTCTTATCTACTTCAACAACTTGGTAGCATACTTCAATAAAGTCATATATTTCAACATAATATCTTAGTAGACTCAAAAGTTTCCCTTGAAACCCCCAACCCTTAGGTAAGTGAATATAGGTAACTCTACAAAGTAGCTACCATATATTTTGATCAATTGTATAGCTTCTTTGGCCAACCTTTCATTTTATTTTCCCTATATCACAAATACTAACTTAGACAAAATGGAGTCATTAACCCTTTGGAAATCCTTAGTATTTCTCTTATTTTGCAACAATGGATAATAATAATATATATCCATATTATCTACCAAAATTTTGTGAAGAAAACCCTCCCATTATGTGTAGTAGGTTAGAATGTAGAATAGATTGGATGACATATACAAGACTACAATACTTGATACCTTAGACACATCTTCATGAATCATATTTGTGGTGATTTCAGCTCAATCAATGAACTTTCCATCATTAAGAAAAGTTTGGATTAAGAAAAATACATGAAGGTCTCCCAGAAAAAGGCATGTTGGTTCCCATTTACCTTATATGAGAAAATGATCACATCCCTAACTTCAGGTATTATATGTTCCCTAGTTAGTGGTCTAAGAAAGTGAGAATCACCTTTGTCTAAATTTAGTAGCCAATTTTTGGCTATAGCGCTATTGAAATCTTTCCCATTTGTGGAAAATTGGGAGTATGATAAACTGATAGTCAAGTCTTTGTATTCTTCTTTTAGTGGAATCCATAGGGCTCCCATGATACTGACATAATTTAGATACACCAATAATTCACTATTGTGGTTCAAGATACATCTTTTAGCAATGTCATACTTATTCCTACACTCTTGCACCAACTTAGGGTAAGGAATGGCTTGTGGAAAACTAATGACTTGAACTAAACTAATTTTAGATATTATTTTAATTATGGACCAAGGCTGAATATTCTTGAACCTAGATACTACCTTTTCAAATCTACAAGGGTTGTGTCTCATGATTCTACCAAAAAAGTCATGAAAGGACTACATTTAGTTTATTTTGGTGGCTTTAGGTGTGAGGTCACAATAGAAATATGTGGATTTTAATTTGTATAACTAAATAGGAGATGGAAAGAAAATTAGAATAAAAAAAAAGATGAAGATTTAGGTAACAGGTGTAGACTCACCATGTTTAGAAGCACAAAAATCCTCTGACATGGACCCTACTTTCTATTCACTCTCAACTCTAAGAAGAAACATCAAACTTGCTTCTTTCCAAATTCCATGGCATTTACCATAGAAAGGGGTTTTATGGCAGTGCATACTTAGAGGACAAACACACAAAATGATCAGGGAAATTATTGGTATGTTAGGGATTCTTACTCATTAATAAGTGCCTTCACTTCTGCACATACTGAGATTCATTCCATAGTCACCTTAACCAATTATTTTTAAATGCATTTCTTTTCATGCTTCCTAAAAATATTGAGAATATTTGTACTACCATGGGTCTATGGGCATCCATATTTTAAGCTCATGGACATTGAATTATCAAACCATAAAATGACTAATTCAAGATTCAAGCTTAGTTTTTGAAGAATATACTTGGACAAAGTACTCACAAAAAAGATGTGAAATGAATCAAGAAGATTTTAATTACATTGAATCGTGAACTTGAACTAACTAAAAATGATTCATAGTCTGACTTCAAATAGGAACACTAGGGTGCAACACAAAACACATTACCTCGTGTTTGGTACACAACTAGAAAAGATGGACCCCTAAACTTTGAAGATTTTAACCAATTGGTTTGTGAGCTCAAGTTTGATGTTTAGGTTCAATAAAATAAAAACTTAAGAAATACTTCCTAACATTTGAAGGGGTGACTCTAAACCTTTTGACTTTGAACCAATTGGTTCAAGTTCAAGGTGTGGAATTCTTCTTTAAAATCATTTTCCAAAGGCCATGAATAGTTAAGGGGACCAAGTTGAAAACATGGGCAACAACAAGCTCTGGTTAGGGATGTGATTATAATGGACTAAAGAGGGACTTATATTCTTTGGTTTCACAACTAAATAAACTAAATAAATGGCCAAAGTGAAAAAAAACTAAAGGAAGAAACAAAACATCGGCACAACCAAAACATTATATACATGAGAAAAGAAAAATTCTTATAGTTGATATACCTTGAGGTCCTACCTATTATAAGATAGGGGCATCTTTGTAACATCTTGGAACCTCATCTTGAAGGAGTTGAGGCCAAGAACATAGATGATTTTGAAAGCTCCCTTCCAATGTGATTCAAAAAATTTATGAGCTCCTTGAGGCTCTCTTCTCTTATCCAAAAGAATTACTTTGTTATTCTCTACAAATTTCCTTGGTCTAGGTCTATGATCAAAAAAATTCTTAACCCAAGCTTGGTAATTGGTGATGTGATCTACTATGATTTCTGTCTCAATCTCAATCTTTTTTAGGTAGTATATCCTCTTTTGTAGATTGGTTTGAAATGTTTCATCTTCTAACACCTTTTAATGTTTTGTTGTAGCCAACTCAAGGGGTAAACACAACTGAGCTTCCACTCCATATACTAACTCAAAAAGATTCATTCCTATGGTCCTTTTGCAAGATGTTCTTTTGGCCCATAGTGCTTCAAATAATTTATTACGCCATTCTCTAGTGTTCTTGTTGACCATATTTTTCATGATAGAGATGAGGTTTATTTTTTTTGGTAGATTCCACTTCATCATTGCCTAACAGAGAGTAGTCTAAGAAGTGTGAAAGTTGTATGCCATTGTCATAGGAAAAGACTTGCAACTCACTAGATGAACAATTTTAAGCATTATCAAATACTATTCTTGTTAGAACTCTGAATCTGACTAGGTAGTTTTCCTTCAAGAAATTGCACACTACCTAAAAGGTGGTCTTCTTAACTAGAACAACCCTCAGCCCATTTGGTGAAATAGTCTATCACTGTTAGAGAATGAGTGTTTCATACACTAGATAGGGAATTAAGAGGTCCTACAAAATTCATACCCCACTATTTAAAAGGTTCTTCAATGACTATAGGTCTTAGGGTAAAAGTACAAAGTTGTGTCACCTTTCAGGTTGACCTATCAAAATGACTAAATTTGAATAATTCTTTCTAAACATCAATTTTTTTTAAACATATGATCTTGATAATTTATTATAGATGATTTTTATATGGTGATAGGCCAAAAATGGGTTGAATAATAAGAAATAAATAACAATTTATGATGAAGTTCAACTTGGTCTATACGTGTCAATCTAGGGGTGTAATCTTGTGAAAGATGTCTAGGCAATATACCATCAAGGAGTGTTAGTCGCAAGATGAGGGATTATGAATGAAAATACTATAGGAGAAAAAGAACCTACAGAAAATCAAATTAATCCCAAAAATAGAAAGTGTCACTTCCTACTGACAAGAACATCAGAAATAGAAATAAACATCAAAATAATAATAATAAATATTTTATGAAATAAATAACATAAATATTTATAGAAATACTAAATCTGACTCTAAATTAACTAATCTAAAAATCTAAATTAACTAATGTAAAAATCAATATATAGACAAGAACATGAACATCTAATTTACTAGATAGATTAAATAAGATATAAAACATCTTAAATAATACATTATAAAAACACACTAAATAAAAGTACCATCATGCTTTTCCAAAGAATGGGAAATTACTCCTTGACTTGTATGGTGAAGAAAGAATAGATGAGTTATATGCCCTTGTGATCATGAAACAATATTTTTTTTAGTAATCATGGAATGATATAGTCAAGAATTGTGTGCAACAGTCTCCTCTATAGAAATGTATATATCCTTATATATTGTTAGTCTCACATGGGTTTTGACATTCGAGTATCAACACACTTAACCAATTCTTCATTTGATGTCGAGTATAATATGGAAGCTGAGCTACAATGCATATCGAGCCAAAAAATTCAATAGGTGCTGAGTGAATTTCAAGTGCAACGTAATCTTTAGGTGCCAAGCAAAGTTCAAGTGCCAAGAAAAGTATAGGTGCCGAGTCAATATAGATGCTGAGTGAAATAGAATCACTATAGGAGCCAAGTGAGCCAATTTTTTGATATGTGTTGAGCATCAACAACTAGTATGTTCTGAGTAACATAGAATCAACATATGAGTTTGTGCCTTCACAAACTCAGATGTAAACCATTTTTGGAGCTGACATAGGATGAATCTCAAAGGATCCTAAAGATAAGAATGAATCTTTTACATTACCTATGTAATCAACATGCAACCAATAAGAAAAATGGAGAAGGCATGCAACCAATAATAAAAGTGCAAGAGTTGAGCAAGAAACAAAGATTGAATATTGATTGCAGATTCATACCTAACCCTAAGTCTTCAAAATCCTTAAAAGGAGGACAAAACCCCATTGTATGCATGAATGAGAGAAGTGTATGGGTAAACTATAGAAAAATTTAGAGGGGATTTGAAAAAGGACTTAGTGAAGAACAGTGCATCATAGCAGAATCTAGTTGTTGAAGAATAGAGCATCAGAATCTAGTAGAGTGACATATCAAATCAAGCAAGGATCAGATTAGCAAAAGAAAAATAAGGATCTGGAATCAAAAAGTGAAGATTGCAAAGCTATTAGGTCAAAGGCACTCTAATACTTTCTAGAAATTGTATTAGGTATGGAAATCCTATGGACTTAGGTTGGCCTAGCAGCCATTTGTAAATCCTTTTACAGGGTGGCATTCAAAGTGAATGTACTAAAGTCCTTTAACCAGGCTACTTTTAGCAAGGTAGTAAAATCCTTTAACCAGGTCACTTTTAATAGGTTTTAAAGCCTTTAATAGGATCGATCTTTCATAGGGTAGACCATTGGAAGTGGTCAAACATTGTAACCTTGAACAATTACACATTGTTGCAGTGATATTTTGTGCATGTTATCCCCACCCCAATTTTACCTTCTTATTCTGGAGGGTTTTTGGGTTACAAATTTGTGTGCCATCTATTTTCATGCATTTCTTTACTTTTATGTTTGTTAGATGAATTAGATGCATGCAAATATTTTTAGCTAAAAAGGTTTTAGAGGTTAAAGTTAGTTACTTCTAATTTACCCCCCCTCTCAAAAGTAAATCTTCCCACTTGTTAATTCAAAGAAAAGAAAAGATCAGCATGGTTAGAGATGAAAAGTTGAAATTCATGTTTTCCCTAGTGTTGTCAAGTTATCCTCAGATGCTGAGTAAAAATCTAGTACATTTTGAGTTGATTGTCAAAGACAGTGGAATCCAAATGATTAGTTGAAGCCAAGTAAGAAATACACCGTAGAAGCCAAGTGGTGAAAAGATAGAGGAAGCCGAGTAACATAGAATTCTTTAGAAGCTGAGTGGATAGATGTATCTATACTAAGCATTAAATACAACAAAAATTGGGTAAATCATCACATTTTTAATCATTTTTCCTCATTGCAAATAAAGAGCAAAGACAAGAAAGAGCATAGAGTGAATCCAAAGTAGAGAATCTAGTGTATAAGAAGATTTCAATAGCATTCTAGCATGATTCCATCAATTTTAAGGTATTTATGACTATGTTGAGCTACATAGTTTTGTATTTTCATCATGTTAAAACCCTAGATTGTGTAAAATGGCATCTAGTTCTAGAAAAGCTTAGGAGAAGGAATAATTTAAAGTTCAACTAGTGTCCAAAGAGGTTAGACAACCCAAATTTTTTCCAATCCCATAAGTTGCATACAAGAACAACCCAGCTAGAGCCCTATCCATCATATCCCTAAAGGTTGTAATGGTTCAAGATGTTAGGAAATGCTATAGTTGCAAGATAGGAGCCATAGGTGATATGGAAATTAGAGAGGCATATGAGAAATTGTGTGAAAATGGAGTGTTGAAGGAAGAGTATAAGATTGTTGAGAGAAAGGGTTTAACACATGCCCTAGAATTTGCTATAGTGTTCAAGAAAGAATGGATTAGACTAGTGTTGAGTTGAATGCATGATGGTAGTTTATGGTTAGAGGATGGTCCTATTAAGATCACAAAGAGAATTGTGCATAGAGTGATAGGGTACCTGACCCTAGATTGGCCATAGACCCTTAGAAGTGATTCTAAGGAGGTAATTGAGAAGAATATAGGTGCAAAATGGAATAAGAGAGGGATGACAATTGACACTATCCAAGACCCTCTAGTTGACTTTGTTGCTAGGGTCATAGAACACAAATTCTACCAGTCCAATAGACTCAACAGTGTGCCATGTATTGTAGTAGATGTAGGATACAAATTGGTAAAGAAGGATCACACATATGATCTTGCAACACTACAACTGCAACAAATTAATGAAAATCTAACAACCATCAGGAGAACAAAGGGAGCCGAATACAAATTTGGTGCTATTTTGATATGTATTTTCTTTTATGTACAAAATGAGTTTCCTTCTTTTGGTAAAGTGGCATGGAGAAATGATAGGTCAATCATAGCTCAAGTCAATGAATACATAGAGCAGATGGGAGCTAATTTTGAGACCTTGATGACTAGTTATTTTGAGGACTTTAAAAAGATAATGAAATAAAGGCTCAGAATTCTAGTTTCCTTAGTAGAGAAATATGTAAATGAAGTATGTTTTATGGTAGATATAGACTATACTTACATACAAGCAGCCATACCAAGAGTGAGATGGTTGAGACCTCTTGGGTATGAAATAAACATAGATGAAGCATCAACAACAATAACTGCAGTAATTGCAAAGGAAATAGACAAGGATGGACCACATTTTGGAACCTATGAGATGGTGATATCCAAATTGGACATGGAGCTAAAGACTACCTCCACTTTGAAGAGAAATACAAGCTTGTAAAGAAGCTGAAAGCAAAATTTGGGGAAGGAACTGCAAAGGAAGTAGAAGAAGAAGGTGAAGATGCCAAGGGTGATGAAGAGGAACAAGATCAAGGGCCACTTGCCTTAACCCAAGGTATGGGAGAGGATGAAAATGAAGAGAATGATGCTGAGCAGGAAGCACCAAAGGCTAAGCCAAAGAAAAGGAAAGCTAAGAAACATCCAATTGCACAGCCCAAAGGGAAGAAGAAGAAAGCTATAAAGCCAAGCCAAGCCAAGAAAACTACAAGGGCTAACACAAGGGCCACAAAACAAGGGGCAAAAGAATAGGAAAATTGAAAGGAAACAGAACAAGGAGGGCAAGTGGAGTAGAAAAAGAGAAGAAATTATGTTGCACCTCCTAAATTAGATGAAGAGAGGACAGAATCTGATGAAGATCAATTTAGATTGGTAAGCCACTCTACCATCTCTAAATTGGAAATTATTTGTATTAATATTAGAGACAATGCTAATTTAACTAGTCTAAAAACCATTGAATTTAATAAGTTTTCAAAAGAAATACATAACATAGTGGAAGAGGCTATCTACACTATGATGGTTAAGTTCAAGACCACCCCACTTGAACTAGATAACTCAATGCCTAAGGAGCTAAGCTCATTAGTTGAGAATAAGTGGCATTATGAAATGTCCCTTTACTGATTTTATATGATATTTCAAGCCTCTAATCAGATCTTTAAGATCAAACAACCAATCTTTCAAAGATCCACCAATTTCTCAATAAACCCCAAATCGGGTATGCCGGAAATAGTGCCAAAAGCTTCACAACTTCACCTATTATTAATAAATCTGAAAGTGGAAATTTTTTTAAAAATTTGAGCAGAATAAAAGCCTATAAAATGAAATTTATAGATCTATATAACATGCAGACAATAGCTCCCAAACGGAGGATAAAAACAATGCTCATCGGGCTCCCGAAAACAACATAGAATAGCCCGAAAATAACACAAAAACACTAATAATATATCATAGAAGTATAATCAAAACCAAATACATATATTCAGCTCTATTTTAACATCTAAAAGTCTGAAATAAAGCAGCAACCCAAACTGATATGAAATACTCAACTGGAAACACCAAACTCTTACAAAAACACACCCGAAAACTCACAAATTTGCACTGTTCAGCACAAAGGAAAACTCTGCATGAGAATGCACATGGAATGGCTTCAAATTCCCATCCTTAGACTTCCTAGAAACCTAAAAACTCCCATTCTTGGGTCTCGTTCTCCACAATTTTGGCAGCCTCTGAAGAATAACAAAGAAATGAGCAAAAATCAAGTTCTAGAATCAGCCCAAAATGCCTCCAAACCCTTTAAAAGAGGGCATAACCCTAACTCACGTCCAAGAGGGGTTAATAAAACATATTTTAATAATAATTTTCATTTATTAGTTCATTAGCTTCCAAATATTATCCCCTTTTTCTGAAACTTTACCTTTTTGGGCCTGCCTACCTTAGCAAAGATTATTATTTTTAATTATTTGAAAAGGGGACATGACAAGTCCTCCCCTTCCAAATATTGCTTGTCCTCAAGCAATGGCTAAACAATAAACCAATCAATCCACTTGGATCCCAAATGTAGTCATGAACTATACTATTGTCAATTAACAAAGGATAAAATGACATTTCCAAATCTGTATAACATGCACACAATAGCTCCCAAATGGAAGATAAAAGCAATGCCCATCGAGCTCCCGAAAACAACATAGAATATCCCGAAAACAACACAAAAATACTAATAATCTATCACAGAAATATAATCATGACCAAATACATATATTCAGCTCTATTTCAACATCTAAAAGTCTAAAATACAGCAGCAACCCAAACTAATATGAAATACTCAACCGGAAACACCAAACTCTTACAAAAACACACCCAAAAACTCACAAATCTGCACTATCCAGCACAAAGGAAAACTCTACATGATCATGCACATGGAATGGCTTCAAACTCCCATCCTTAACCTTCCTAGAAACTTGAAAGCTCTTATTCTTGGGTCTCCTTCTCCACATGTTTGGCAGCCTCTGAAGAATAACAAAGAAATGAGCAAAAATCAAGTTCTGGAATCAGCCCAAAATGCCTCCAAACCCTTTAAAAGAGGGCATAACCCTAAATCACATCCAAGCGGGGTTAATAAAACATATTTTAATAATAATTTTCATTTATTAGTCCATTAGCTTCCAAATATTATCCCCTTTTTCGAAACTTCACCTTTTTGGGCCTGCCTGCCTTAGCAAAGATTATTATTTTTAATTATTTGAAAAGGGGACATGACACATTACTATCTTAAAATGGAGCAAGAGATAAGAGAGTCTAAATTGGTTCATGTAATGCTAGACCTTACTAAAGGTCAAATAACAAAGGCTAATAAGAAGCATGGGAGCAAATTTGCACCCGAATACAAAGCCTTCAAAATTTTGCAAAATCAAATTGAAGATGTTGTCCAAAACTCCACACAAACATGGAAATTAATCTAAGTATTGAAAACTATGAAGGAAGGAAAAGAAGACCCATTTGAGGGTAGAAAGATGAGGAAGGAGAAAAATAGATAGTGGAGAGAAAAAATGGTGAAGAGGCCATAACTAAATAGTAGCAAACTAAATAGAGTCTCCATGACACCCAACTGCCACCATCAAGTCCTCCACACACAACACCTACAATTATAGTAATTGTAAAGGATGTTCCTAACACTTCAACTTAGAACATAAATACTTTAATCATAGAGGATCTCAAAAAGATCCTTCATCAATCTACATTGCAAGCAAAACTTTGTACAAACCCAGTTTTGGTGAGTGTTGATGAGCTACAGAAAGTACTAGTAGAGATAACAAGGGAGAAAGAAAGCACACAAGAAAAATCAACACAATCTCCCACAGCTACAATAGATCAACCCAAAGAGCAAGAAGAACAAGACAAAATTGCTAAGGTTGATAGTACAACTACAATTGCAACAACTGTCAAGGAGCCATCAAAGGAACAAATAGGACAAGATGTTCCTACTACACAAAGTCAAAGTGCACCTCCTCCAATTGTCATTATTGATCAAGGTAGTAGACAAGAGGAGAAAGAAGAGGATAAAACCCCTAAGGAGTAGGAGGTAATATAGACATTGGTGAACTTTCCTACCTTGGGGACTCCAAATAAGAAGCCAAGCACTAATGCAATCCCATTGAAGATTTTAGCACCAAGTTCGAGCACTACCAAGGTTGCAAGGGTACTTTACTATGGAGACCCTACACTTTATGAACAAATAGTCATAACTAGTTATGACTCAAGAAGCATGAACCTATAGTAGATAAATGAAGTGCAAGAGGCACTAGAGAGGAGGAAGAGACAAGAGATATTCATAAATGAGTATAAGCTGAAGCAAACACTGGTGGAAATCAAAGAAATATTTCTTGGTGCATTTGGCTTGCAAATACCTAATGAATCCTAGCCGATCATGGAGCAATTGGCCAACATTATGGAACACGTATAGAATGAAGACCTTGATACAAATGCAAAATTATTAGAATGGTCAGAAAAGAAGTTTTAGATGAAAGTGAATGAGAAAATATCAAGTGAAATAGCACTTTCACAAGTTGGATTGGCAAAGAAAATTGAAAAAGTGAAGAAAGTACTTGAGAATGTATTCTCATTGTACACCAAGTTGTGTGATTCCTCATATTTCACCTAGGAAACAAGCCAAAGGATACTAAGCTTGGAGCGAAATCTAAAGATTTCAAGCACTCAACTACCAAAAGATCCAACTCAAACTGAGAAGTATTTTGCAACTACACTTCACACACAAAAAGAGTTAGTTGTATGGAGAGCAAAAGAGGCCAACATTAAGGCCAAACTAATGCAGATTCAATCTTCCATAACCCCACATCTGGAAGTACTCCATAAAGAATAAGCCTATGTAGAGAATGTTCTAAAGAAAGATCCTAATCTTTCTACTTTAGAAGGACTTGTTCATCTTGTAGCAGAGATAGCCATCCAGCACAAGTCATTAGAAATAGCCTTGAACAATTGGGATGCTTCTCTCAAGATGATTATGGAGGTAAATAAAACATTTTTGGCAAACTATTCTATTCACCCTTAGGACCCTTTGACATAAGTGTCAAAAACGGGGAGAGATAATAAAGAAGAGACATTTTCAGATTGCATCATGTAAATAGAAAGGGGGAGACATTCAAATTTTGAGGAAGTAATACTGAATATTGAAAGCAGAAATAGGGTACAAATAGATACAGAGTATAGACAAGGCAAAGAGTATCAAATATATCGGCATGAGACAAATTCAACACATGAATTTTGGTTACAGGAATGGAAATGGCACATCAACTTAGGGGGAGTTACAAAATTTTGAGGTATAAAAAATTTTGAATGAGTTTTTGAAGTCTAGTATATATGCTAAACAAAATATGTAGTATACTCATAGAAATTAGATTTATAATGTTTTAGTTAAGTGTTTTTTCCACTCATGTCAAAGAGGGAGATTGTTAGTCTCGAATTCATTTTGACACTCGAGTGTCAACACACTTAACTAATTATTTAGTTGATGTTGAGCATAATACAAAAGCCAAGCTACAATGCATGTCAAGCCAAAAAATTCAATAGGTGCCAAGTGAACTTTAGGTGCCAAGTAATCTTTAGGTGTTGAGAAAAGTTCAAGTGATGAAAAAAGTATAGGTGCTGAGTCATTATAGATGCCAAGTGAAATAGAATCACTATAGGAGCCAAGTGAGCCAATTTTTTTAATCTGCGCCAAGCATCAGCAACTAGTATGTGCCGAGTAACATAGAATCAACATATGAGTTTGTGCCAACAAACTCAGATGTAAACCATTTTTGGATTTGACATAGGATGAATCTTGAAGGATCTTAAAGATAAGAATGAATATTTTATATTACCTATGTAATCAACATGCAGCCAATTAGAAAAATGGAGAAGGCATGCAACCAATAAGAAAAGTGCAAGAGTTGAGCGGGAGATGAAGATTTAATATCGATCATAGATTCATACCTAACCCTAAGTCTTTGAAATCCTTTAAAAGAGGATGAAACCCCATTGTATGCATATATGAGAGAAGCTTATGGGTAAACTATAGAAAAATTTAGAGGGGAGTTTAAAAAGGACTTAGTGAAGAATAGTGTAGCATAGAAAAATCTAGTTGTTGAAGAACAAAGTATCAGAATCTAGTAGAGTGGCATATCAAATCAAGCAAGGATCAGATCAACAAGAGCAAAACAAGGATCTGGAATCAGCAATTGAAGATTGGAAAGCTATCAGGTCAAAGGCACTCTAATACTTTATATCAATTGTATTAGGTATGGAAATCCTATGGACTTAGGTTGGCCTAGCAGCCATTTGTAAATCCTTTAACAAGGTGGCATTCCAATTGAATGTACTGAAGTCCTTTAACCAGGCCTACTTTTAGTAGGGTAGTAAAATACTTTAACCAGGTCACTTTTAATAGGGTGTAAAGTCTTTAATAGGATAGGCCTTTCACAAGGCAGACCATTGGAAGTGGTCAAACATTGTAACCTTGAACAATTACACATTGCTACAATGATATTTTGTGGGTGGAATCACCACCCTAGTTTTACCTTCTTATTCTGGAGGGTTTTTGGGTTACCAAATTTGTGTGTTATCTATTTTCATGCATGCCTTTACTTTTATGTTTGTTAGATTAATTATATGCATGCGAAAGTTTTCAACTAAAAAGGTTTTAGAAGTTAAAGTTACTTCTGATTCACCCCCGCCCCCCTCCTTAGAAGTAAATCTTCCCACTTGTTAATTCCAACATATATATATAATTGTGCAATTTAGTTTTGCTGACAACAAAAGAATATGGGCATACATACAAACTAATTTTCTACCCACAAATTAGAAAATAATTTGTCATTTCCTTCATCATAGAATTGATAGCAGATAATTTCAGGTTAAATTCATTTATGTTCACTAGCACATAACTTTCCTTGATTTCCTCTCCAAGTACAAAATATTTTAACATAGGTCTATTTGGTCCCCTTCATTTCAAATATTTGCATCACATATTTTCTTAGGTCTCTAGCATGAGGCTTTTCTATTCAAATCATCATTCAAATAATACATTTGAATCCTTGGTTGGTAGTGTATTACGCTAGTCTTGGCTTATTATAGAGAATGGTGAAAATATAATATGTTATGTAGTTTCTCACAATAAAATCTCCATCTCCAATCAATAATGTATCAAATAATTACTTCAAACTCTTTCCTTATTCGGAAGAGGTAACCAAATGATGATATGAATAAGTTGGAAAATAAAATAATACACAATAATTTCAATCTCAAATGCGACAGGAAAGTCTCATAAAGTAGGTGACAAGAAGATCTATTCCACAAATCAACATGATGCAATAATAAATAATAGTAAAATTAATCAATAATCTATCTTCCATATTTTAATCCCAAAACTATAATAAATAGTACTTATATATATGTATGTATGTATGTATGTATGTATGTATGTATGAATGTATGTATGTATGTATGTATGTATGTATGTATGTCTATGTATGTGTGTGTGTGTATATATATGTGTGTGTGTATATGTATATGTATATGTATATGTATATACACACACACACACACACACACACACACACACACACATATATATAATAGTAAAATGGGACAAAATAGAATGGAAATGGAATAGGAAAAAGAGTATAAAACTAAATGAAATGGATTAAAATATGGAACAAAATGGGTCATAAATAGCTTGCAACATATGGTCCGATACTTTTCCAATTAGAAATGTCTATTAAATGCATGTTTTATACTAGTTTGCATTCAATTACTAAAGAAATAAATTTATTTCAAGAACTAGCTTTTGAATAACTCTTAGTATTTATTATGATATTTTTTAATAATATACAAACACCATTTTACAGAGCTCAAAGTCAAGAATATTATCATATACAATTAATAGTGTTTTAATTAGATATAGTATATTGTAATTAAAAAATTCTACATGTAAATATTTTAATACTCGAGAAGATGTTGATTTTGAGAAAGAAAATAATATTATATCATGACATTCTAAAGGAGAGAGTCCTCTTCAAGAATGTATAATTTTCCTTTTGGTTGGAATAGATTAATTTTGAAAAATGTGGTGGCAAATGAAAACTATCAATTTCAGGTGAGTTGAAATTTGAATTGTTATAAAAGAGAAAATATAGGTCTCAAGCCAATTTTTATTTTTGACTATTTGAGAGACTTATGTTATCAATAATATAATCTAAGATTAGATGGAAATAAGTTTATGTCCATCTAATTTTATGGTGGGAACTAGACCTCTAATTTATAGTGTTTTTCAACAACTAAAAATCTATCTTTAGAAAATAGATAAATATCTCATTTCTTAGTCAAAATAATTATTAAAAATTATATCCTAAACTTCATTTGTATGTATGCATTTCAATAGTTTACTTCATTTTCAAATTCTAAATAATAATAAAAGTTTTATGTCATTGAAAGTGAATAGTTATACTTTTGTTAGCATTTTCCTTTATAAAAGAGTGACATAGGTTTGTACTTTTACCCCTCAATGGTAATGTTACACCTAAATTAGGAAGCAAGCATTAACATAAATTTTACCTTGTTTATGAGCCACTAAATCCTTCATCAATCCACCTAAAGTTTATGTAGCTGAAATTCATACAAAAAATGTACAATAACTATACTAATACATATGATATGACAATAAAACTCATCTGATAGCTTGATATGTCTAAGATGAACCCCCACACATGAGGTTAGAATAACCTAAGAATATAAGAACAACTTACTTAAATTTGTAAGCTTCCACAAATAGCAACTCTACACACATATATCTTGTATTCAAAACACAAAACTGAAAATGGAAATATTTTTGGGTGATGCAAGATTTCACTTACACCCATAATGTGCGTACATCATTGTTTGTTGTCTCCCATGTAATCCAATATTTCTATAGATGATGGTATGTCTATATATAGAGTACTTTACTACCTCAAATTTTTCCCCCATGGAAACCAAAATTGGGTAATTTTCGTTTGCATAGAGAACTTGATGCAAAGTCCTCTATATTTATCTTCAAAGAATCTTAGTTCAACTCAAGGGATTCACAATAGGCTAGTACACCCTCAAGGAACCAAGAACATCTCAAATATTACAACAAATAACCCTGACATTATACACCAATAAAGACAACATCTTCACTCACACAATCAGATTGCTATGTCTGATTACATTGTTCATAACTTCAGTTCTAAATATCTTCTTGAAAAACCCTTTGGAGGAATTGTTTCAAATCAGTAATTCTAAAGCATACACAAAGCTGAGATCAATCCAATAAGCATATTATAAATTATGTACTCTGAACCAAGACCCATATTTTCTATCATAAATCAGGAGCCAAACCATTAACCCTTCCTAGGGAATCAAATAAATTTCTCAAAATAAATTTAAATAATACCAAACCAATTTTTTAGTATCCATTTATAAGTCTAGTTTTCAAATATATAAGTTATTTTCTTTTCTCATTCATAAATCATTGTATAATATCAAATCTTTTTCTGCAACACCATTGAAGGCATTTAAAAACCAGTTTTCACTCAAATCTTCATAACTTTACCAAATATAAATGAAAATGATTCAAACTAGTTGGAAATGAAAGTTAGTTCACATATCTTTCCAATGAATATCATTAGAGATCCCAAGTCTCAAAATTATGTCCGCACCACATGCTGCAACATGACTATATTCAGCGAATCTGAAATCTGCAAACATCCACTTTCACCAAAATACCCATAACTTATTCATTTTTTCATAAAATTGAACCAAACCAAAAGCATGAGAAGAAGGATTCATCATACTATATATCCATTACTATATTACATGGTTTTAAGGCTGTAAATTTCCGTACAAGTCCTGGAAACTACTCTAAAATTAAAAAAAACCAATCAAAACCACAACAATAAAATGCACCAAAAATGTATCAAAGTATTTCCTCTTCTCCAAATTGATTTGGTTCGACCATAAAATGATTTTTATATCCATTTGACAGTTATAGACCTTCCTAACTACCCCCAAGACCAACCATATACCTTTTTACATCATTTTTCTATTATTAGCAACTTTCTCAATGTTGCATTTTACAACTTTTTACGATACTTTTACATTTTTGACAAAAATGGCTTCATAGCCTTTACAACTTGACCCAAATACAATATAAATGACTCAAATGTATTTAATATCACAAATAATGAATCTTAACTTTTTCATTTTCTTGTATTTAATGTGCTCCTGCACCATACTCCCAAACTTGAAAAGTTTCCAAGTCTCTTGGAAATGTCTTCGCTTGATTGATGCCTCTGTTGCTTCCATTCTTTACCACTTTCAACTGTGACTCTTCACAAACTAACTCCCATCAATGGAGTTCAACTAGTTTCCATCAAGGTGCTTCTCTCATTCCACTATCCACTCCTCCATGCTGCTCACAAACACCAACACTTTGTCCCTCACTTGGGAGTCCCTCTTGCCTCTCTCCCCAAGACTTTTGGCGACACACAAAGGACCATATTTTCTGGCCCTAGACCATCTCCTATGGCCTTCACTTGGTAGACCTCCTATCCACCCATCTGCAGTGAGTGAACTAGCACCTGCAACCACAAAAACTTCACTAACAAAAATCATATACCCAACTTTGCATGGTGTAGATTACCTTCTACACACTCAGAATCTTCTGGGCTCTTTTTACATTTCAACTTTCATACAAACCCAACCTAGACCAACATTATGACTCAAATGACTTTAGATGGATGTCAATAGATCCATTCACCAATTAAATAAACATTTTTACATTATTTATCATATTAAGACCCCCTTTGACAACTTATTACAAATGGCTTCTCTAGCTTTTATATCTTTGTCTTCTTGAAATTTAGGTGCCTCTGCACCATACTCCCAACCGTGAAAAGTTTCCAAGTCCCTTGGAAACATGGAATCAATAACCTGCAAGAAAAAATATTAGATCAAAATCCTCATCTTTTCCTTTGCCTCTTCATCATCATCACTGGATCGGTGCCTCCTCCACTTTCCTATCTCTTTCACTAATGACTCCCATCAATGGAGTTATGTTGGTTGCCTCTATGGTGCTTCTCATTCCTCATTCCACTCCTCCATGTTGCATCACAACCTCTTGTCCCTCACCTAGGAGTCCCATCATGCCTCTCTCCCCAGTCTATTGGAAACACACAAAGGACCATCCTCTCTGGCCCTAGATCATCTCCTATTATCCTTTGGTAGACCTCTCCTGTCCACCCATTGCAGCTGAGCAAACCGGCACCATTCTGCAACCACAAACTTCAAAACAAAAATCCAAAATAACCCAACACTGCCTGGTGTAGATCATATTCCATTTACACACTCAGAATCTTCTGAGCTCTGATACCAATCTGATGTAGAGCAATCATTATTAACCATATAGAAATAACAAGTTCATAAAGAAAACTACAGAATAGAGCTGTATTTAAATGTTCACTTCCATAGATAACAGAAACAATTCAGAGAAAGATAGCAATCACCATTAATTGAAATAAAGACGTTTCATTTCAATCCAATTAATACATAATATTGGTGGCTCTCTAGATGAAAACCAGAGAGCCCCGATTCTTTTTCACAATGTCACTACTTTCTCTCTCGTAACCTTTCTTTCTCACTCTCTGTCCTTTGATTACATAATGCAGTCTATTTAAAGACAATTTTGATGGTTACAAAACCATTTAACTTTCCCATGTCCCTTTGGTTTCTATTAAATTACTAATGTAACCTAAAAGATGATTCCTCATATATTATAATTTGAAGCAACTAAACCTCTCAAGGAATGTTTAGATTCTTTTCACCAATAAGTTACTAAACTATGGAAATGTCGAATTAATAGGTGAAGGTGATGCTCCTGCATCATACTCTCTGACTTTGAAAATGTTCCATGTCCTCATGGAAACGTATTGGTGAGATTCTACAACATCTCTGCTTCTTCATCTGCACTGACACTACTCTGCTTCATCTCTTCAATGGTGACTCTTCACAGACTGACTCCCATCAATGGAGTTCAACTAGTTGCCGTCAAGGTGCTTCTCTCATTCCAGTATCCACTCCTCCATGCTGCTCACAAACACCAACACTTTGTCCCTCACTTGGGATTCCCTCTTGCCTCTCTCCCCAAGACTTTTGGCAACACACAAAGGACCATCTTCTCTGGCCCTAGACCATCTCCTATGGCCTTCACTTGGTAGACCTCCTATCCACCCATCTGCAACGAGTGAACTAGCACCTGCAACCACAAAAACTTCACTAACAAAAATCATATACCCAACTTTTCCTGGTGTAGATTACCTTCTACACACTCAGAATCTTCTGGGCTCTTTTTACATTTCAACTTTCATACAAACCCAACCTAGACCAACATTATGACTCAAATGACTTTAGATGGATGTCAATAGATCCATTCACCAATTAAATAAACATTTTTACATTATTTATCATATTGAGACCCCCTTTGAAAACTTATTACAAATGGCTTCTCTAGCTTTTATATCTTTGTCTTCTTGAAATTTAGGTACCTCTGCACTAGAACTTTTCAAATATCATCATCTTTTCAAATGACTACTATTCAAATTTTGTCTTTCCAGATGAAAGTTGAAATGATGTCATTGGTGCAGGAGAACCTAGGCAAACATCTAGGCGCACCTTAGATGCAAACAAAAGAAAAAGATCTATGGTATCCTTGAAAGTGGATTGGAATGTATTAAAGCCTATAATGGCTAAATGCAATGAACAATTTAATATTAACTTGAAAAGTCCTAATGATCATGATAAAGGATGCAGGCATAAAAATGGTATAAGGGTGGCCAATAGTGCCAACAAGGGATCTAGATTGATTAGAGGTATCAAATAGGTCCTAGGAGGGTATTATAATAATTTCCAAGCGGTAGAAAAAATCAAGTATTAGTTAAAACATTTTAATAAGGTTTTAAATTCAAATTTAAAGTCTTTATGCCTATATTTTGAATTAGGAGGGAAAATTAGTATTTGAGTGTTTTAACCTTTATTATGGATTCCAACCAATGGAATATGGTTAAGGAAGTTGTTTTTTATCCTATATAGCCTAGTAAAGCCATAGGATCATTAAATTGAAAGTATTGTATGCATTTCATTAGCATTGTATGGATTTGGCAGTTGGAATGCAATAAAAACTCCATTTTTGAGCATTTTGCATTAGATCTTTGGTTTGGATTGGTTTATAATTTCTCTTTTGATGTTTTGAACCTATTGGGATGATATCTAAATGATTTTTGGTGCATTATGTTGGAATATTCAACTAGGAAGAATGCTTCTGAGAGGGGGGGGGGGGGGGGGGTGAATTAGAAGTATTGTATTTTAACCATTAAAACTTTTTAACTGAAAGTAGATTGCATGCATATGAACATATCGGACAGTTATGAAAAACACATTAGCATCACCACATAACACTTGATATTTTGGTAACCCAAAAACCCTCCAGAAATAAGAAGGTAAAATTGGGGTGGGGATGATACCCACAAAATCATTGCAGTAATAATATTTAACCACTTATGATGGTTTTCCCTGTTAAAGGCTTTACACTGTATCAATAGTGACCTGGTTAAAGGATTTACAAACACTTTACATGAAGTGTCACCCTGTTAAAGGCTTTAATCACCTATTTAAAGGATCTACAAAATAGTTGTTAAGCTAACCTATCACCATAGGGTTTTTTTCATTCTAATACAATTGCTAGAGAGTATTAGGTACTATAAACCTGATAGCTTGCAATCCTTTGTTTGCTAAATACAGGCACTTGATCTGCTTTCTCTAATCTTGATCCTCTAAGATCTGATACTCTTTATTATAAAATAGTGTTCCTTCCACACCCTTGTACATCCACTTTTCTTTTTAATGAGATTTTGTCTTCCTTATAAAGACATTTGAAGACTTAGGGTTAGGTATGGATCTACGATCCATATTGAATCTTTGCTTCTCGCTCATTCCTTGCACTTTTCTTATTGGTTGCATGCCTTCTCCATTTTTCTAATTGGATGCATGTAGATTGCATAGAAAATACAAAATATTCAATCTTATCATTTAATCCTTCAAGATTCATCATATTTTGGCCATGAAAATGGTTTACATATGAATCAATGAAGTTACAAACTCATATTTACATTTTGTGTTACTCGGCACTTGCTGATTTTAGATGCTCGGCATTAATAACAAACTGGCTTACTCGGCTCCTGTTACATTTTTGTATTGCTCGGCATCATCTGTGACTTGGCACTTAAATATCACTCGGCACTTGTATCATGCTCAAAACCTAAAGTCATTTGGCACTTGAACTTTTCTCAGCACCTGATCTTCACTCGGCACCTGAAGGCTACTCGGCACTTGAAGATCACTTGGCACCTGAAGTCTTTCCTGACTCAACTCATGTTGTGGCTCGGCATACATGGTGTACTTGGTTCCAATATAGAAAGTGGTTAAGTTTATTGGAACTCAAGTGTCAAAAACCATTATGAGGTTAACACATTAAGACAAATAGGTTTTCATTTTACCAAAAGTGCTGATTTTAAGCAACTTTTGCAATAATTTGTGCAAGTTTTGGGCACTTTGGAAGCATTTGGTCATTCCATGGATGTAAGAATCTGATTCCCATGGAATAAACCTATATTATAATGTAAATAATCATTCTAACAATTATTGGGCAAGAGTTTGCATGAATGGAGGCTTCTAATGGGTTTTTGGTGGTTGTAGGTGCATGAAATGCATGCCTAGAGTGTAGCAACCAAAGATCTATCCATTGGAGAGGTCTATTTTATAGTAGATATCATATATATATACCTTGGAAATTTTGAATCAACCTTAACTAAGTTGGTATTGTATTGGGAGGTCACACATTGAGAAAGCCCTAGATTTGAGGGTTTGTAAGAGGCCAAATTGGGAGTTTCTTATTTGCAGAGGTTGGGGAGTCAAATTGATTTGATTTTCATTTGATTAGGATCATTTTGGAGGACTTTTGAAAGCTTGAAACTTTGGATGTATGGGCAGCATATACTTGCTTTGTAAAATCACCCTATTTTATGCCAAAAAAGGGTGTCATGTTTGGGGATCTAGTTGTTGGTAGAAAACAACATAATTTGAGTTTGACATATGTTGAAGAAGGACAAAATGGGTTGGGGGTCTGGAATCACTTGAAACCTCTTGAATCCATCTTAGATAATTGAAATACATCCACTATAGCCATTGGGAGGGTGTAGGAGTTGAAGAGTGGATAGTTGTTGTTTGTGGGTTTTGGGAACTGAGCCTTTCCCTTGCACATTTTCACTTTGTGAACTTGGTTGGGCCGCATCACACTTGTTTGTGGCATCAATTAAACCTCACCTTGAAAAATACTCTTTCTACAAAAGTGAAGGGGAGTTGTTTTTAAGCCACCCATTCTCCCAGATGGATGTGTGCAACTCTTCTTCAGGAATCCTCCACTTGTGCCACATGTAGTTCCTGCATTAAAAATGTTAGAAAAAATAAAAACATCAGATTTAGGACATTTATCATTTTGCCTCTCAATATACCCTTTCTCTTTCATTTCATGATCCAAAAGAACCCTATCTCTACCCTTCATGGATAGTCCATCATTATCCTTGTTGACTATTACTAATGGACACCAAAGAGAACCAATTAATATCCTTTTTTCACACACGATTTGCTGCAAATCAAAACTTTTGTGATCAGCAACATGAATCTTCATCATTACCAAGGAAGCCTTGTATTTCAGATCAGAACCACTTGTTGTTTGATCTTCTAAGGTGATATACTTCTTCTCACCAACACATACAATCCTTCCACCATCACCATTATCACTTGGTAAAGGGTTAAGGTAAAATTTCAGACCATCTTTATGCACAATGTACACATTTGCCAATCCATGATGTATAATATCCCTAGAGGCTTTCCAAGGCCTTCCAAGAATACTATAAAAACTTGTAATAGGTATCTTATCACAAAGAACTCTATCAGCATATGATCCTATTGAAAAATCAACAAATGCTTGCTCTTTAACAAAAATGTTTTGCTCATCACTTACCCATGAAGCCTTATATGGTCTCTCAATGGGAAACTTTTGCAATTTTAGTTTTTTTACCATCTCATAAGAAACCAAATTGTCAAATGATCCAAAATCATCGATCATTTTACAAACCTTACCATGACTTACACAATTTATCTTAAAGATTTATACTAGAGACTTCTTTTGCTATTGTGCTCTTCTCACCATCAATGATTCTCCTTCCTCATATGGTCCAATTTCTATAGCATTTCCTTTATATTTCCATTCTTATTTCCCTCCTTGTACTAAGTGATCTCTCTTCTCTACCTTCTTATGATCAGCCTCTTTCTCGGGACACCTAAACTACTGATGCTTAATGACTCCACAATTAAAACACTTACCACTAAATGTACCACTACCTCTACCATAACCAGATTTGCCACTTCCTCTTTGTTTTGAATCGGCATTCTTTCTTTTTTCCTCATTAGTTCGTTCTTTCTCATCAATGGATTTTCCTCCTCTACTTTTTTTTGCATTTCCTCTACCACCACTATTCTTTTTTGTTCTCTTCAACTTCTCTTTAGCCCTTATGGCCAACTTGTAATATTCCTCAACAAATGTAGGAGTTGTAAGACTTAATTCATCTTGGATGTTGAATCTAAGCCCACCCCCCCCCCCCCCACCCCAACAAGTATCTTGCCATTTTCTCATTTACATCCTCATCATGACCAACTTTGATATCCAACTTATGGAACTTATGGAATTCTTCAGTCTACCCTTGTACTTCCAAGTCTCTTTGCCTAAGACTTTGCATTTTCTTGTACATTTATACCTTGTAGTCACCAAGTAAAAGAATTCCCTTCATGTTGTCCATCATAGTATACCAAGAAGTAATCTTGGGTGTGCTATTCTTCCATCTCTCAACCTATATACAATCCCACCAAAGTAAGGCATGCCCTTTAAATTTAGTCTTAGCAATTCTTGCTTTCTCTTTGTCCTCTATGTACTCAAAATCAAAGTAGTTATCCATAGAGTTGAACCAATCAATGAGTTATTCATCATCAATCTTACCTGCATACAAAGCTAAGTATGATCTTCCTTTTGAATCACTACTCCTTATGGCTTTAACAAACCTAGCCATCCTCTCCTCCTAAGAATCTAAATGTGCCTCTTCTTTCAAAGGGACATCTTCTTCATCCTGATCTTCAAAGTTATCTTCCTCTTCTAGTCTTCTTTTTCCTTTCTTTTCTAGTATGGTTAATCTACCAATCTAGGCTTTCATTTCCTTTTACTTATCAAGCTTTTCTCTTCTTTCTTATTCAAAGATTACTCGTATTCTTCTATTCTCTACCATTTATTCCTTCACAAGCTTTTCAAGTTAGTAGCCATTTGAGGGATCCCCTCATCCTATCCTTTTGATATCTTCTCAAGTATCAAGACCCACTAGGAATGCTAAAAAGGTAAAGGATTCTCAAAGGATTCAACAAGGATCAAGTACACAAATGACCCCAATAACTCTTTTCTTCTTTTAGCCTAGGATGCTACTAGGATCTAATACCAATTAATGAAATAGACAAGTGTGATGTGCCCCAACCAAGTTCACAAAGTGAAAATGTGTAAGGAAAAGGCTATATTCCCAAAACCCACAAACAACAACTATCCACTCTTCAACTCCTAGACCCTCCCAATGGCTTTGGTGGATGTGTTGGGACTCAAAATTGAAGTGCTAATTTTGAGTACCATTTTTTTAAAAAAGCCCTATAAGTGCCTTGTAATGCACATGTACCTGGCTATTCGTTCAAGGCCTAATAAGTTTATAATGTTTCTAACACTGTGCATTTAGTACATCTATGTTTTTCATAAATATAAATTGTGATTCTAAGTGATTCTGTGAAGTTTTTTTTTTAGTAATGTCCAAAACTACAATTTTTTCCCAAGTGTCAAACAATAATAGAAGGCCTTGTTTGCATTGAATATCTTGCACCTAGTATTGTTTCATGACTCACGGCTTTGGGAGTTTTTAGTATCCATACCAGAGAACCCATGTTTCATATTTTGAGTCATTTTGATATGTTTTGACTAGTTTTGAATCCCTCAAAGTTGGTTATTTAGTATTGTCATGGTGATGCAAATTGTTTAGAATTTTGGAAGGCCCTGTTTGACATATTATAACTTTGACCCAGTTGATTAAAATGATAAAATTCATTTTTTGTTGCATTTTAGAGGTTAGAGACTTTCTATGTTTCAATTTTGATCTTATGAAAAATCCATTTGATTAATTTTTTAACGTGATTCCAAATGCAATTTGTAACTTCTACTAGTGTCAAGAAAGACAGATTGGTCAGTACTCCTATTTGGGGTGTTATAACTCTAAATCCATGATAGGTGAGATCAAATGGATTCTATTGTTTCATTTTATTCTAAAAATACTTTAAGTGTGATAATTTTTAAATCTTGAAAAATTCGTCTACACACTTTCCTAGGTCCATTCCATTTGCAAAAACTACTTTTCTACTAATGTTCTAGTCTGCAAATTCGAGTAGCCCACTTTGACCGGTTACAAAATTTGCCCCGTTAGTCATCATGAGCCCTAATCACAAATTCATGCTCTCTTCATGGAAGTTAACTAATGCCCAAGATTTCATCTCTCCAAGTGTCAGGTTGCCCTATTTTTAAAGCCAAATCTGACACATTTTATGGATTTCTAAGCTGTTTTCTTGTAGGTAATTCTGAGAGAGCAACTTTGACAGTCAATATCTTTTGATTAAGAATTCATCATGAGATGAGATTTGACATGGTGTAAGAATGCAAAACAAAGAATCATTGTGTTTTATTTCAAAGCCTGGTCAAGTGCTTTTTTCATTTTTTAAGCTAGTAAAAGGACCTCTTGGCACAAAGTTGATAGTTTTTACATTAATGGTAAAATGAGTTTTAATTGATTGTTCAGTGGTCAAACTTGATTCTAATTATATTGGAGAGGATGGAGTATGTGTGCAAAGTACTATAGAAAAAGATATGGAAGAGTAAGGAGGGCACCAATTATTAGTTGATTCCCATGGAATGAACTTTATTCTAATTTAAATAATCATTCTAACAATTATTGGGTAGAAGTTTTATGAATGGAGGCTTCTAATGGGTTTTTGGTGGTTGTAGCTGCATGAAATGCATGCCTAGAGTGTAGCAACCAGATATCTATCCATTGGAGAGGTGTATTTTATGGTAGATATCATCTACATATACCTTGGACATGGTGAATTAACCTCCATTCAGTTGGTATTGTCTTGGGAGGTCACACATTGAGAAAGCCCTAGATTTGAGGGTTTCTAATAGGCCAAATTGCGGGTTTCTTATTTGTAGAGATTGGGAAGTCACATTGATTTTATTTTCCTTTGATTGTGATCATTTTGGAGGATTTTTGAAAGCCTAAAACTTTGGATGTATGGGCAACATATACTTGCTTTGTAAAATCACCCTATGTTATGCCTAAAAAGGGTGCCAAGTTTTGGGATCTGGTTGTTGGTCAAAAACAACATACAAAGAGTTTGACATATGTTGAAGAAGGCCATAATGGGTATCTAAAAACCTATTTTTTTGAGGATTTATTTGAAAATGTTCAAAGAAAAGTTCAGATCTTTCTCACTATAGACCTAGTTGGGGGCAATTAGGCCTACTAGGCAATATTGAAGGATTTGAGTGCTAGGATTAGATTGAGGGTCATAAACCCCTTAAAACCTCTTGAATCCATCTTAGATATGTGAAATACATCCTATTGGTTCCAAATTTAATAGATTTAAAAATAACCAAGAAACTAGACCAATACATTTAAGGCTAGAAAATTCCTATGATGGATGCAATTGACTGCAAATCTTGGGCCAACTCTAAGGCATAACTCCTTCTTCACTTTAGGCTCTAAAAAACCTAGGTGGGTAAACCTTGAGGTTCTAATATATGCTACCAATGAAAATAAATATATATTCTAAACCTATTAACAACAAATGAAACCCTTATATCTTCTTATACTTATGTAATAACACAAGAATGAAATAACTACAAATCATATCCTATGAACCCATAAGCCAAGTGAGGGTTAATTCCTTTCAATGCATTGTAAAAAATGGAAACTTGAACTAATTTGATTAAAATAATTTGTGCAAATGACCTTCATCTCATCTTGCATTTGATTTGGTGATCAGTGCCTTATCAATTGCAACATAGAGTCACTACTAGTAGGATGATCTAACTTCATTGCATTACAATTAAGTTTATCAACTAAAATCCCCAAACTCCATTCTTATTAGCATCCCCTCCATACACCCAGAAACCCTATCAAAATCATTGAAGCATTTACTTAGCTCCTTGAATTAAAGCAATAATAGATCTGACACACAACTCATCCAAGCTGTCTTAAATTAAATGAACCTTATTCATTCAATCACAAATTTAGCAATATATGATGAATTAGGAGATAGATTAAGAGAAAATAGATAATTCATTGTAAATCCCCTTTTATATTTATCCTTGGAAAGATTGAATACATTAACTGGTAACACTAAATGAAATTCAGGATATATTACATGATCTATTATCAAAAATTTATTATCTCAGAGAAACAATACATGAAATGAACCCAAAAACCTACACAATAATGGATGTGTGGCCTTCACAACTAGAGCTCTACTCAATAGACAAGAGGTAAAACCAACCAACAACCTGGTCTCATAATAAAAATTGAAACCCTCCTGGTTTCACAAAGAAAACTGCAAACAACTACAATGAATGAGAGAAAGATAGATATAGAAGGAACAATAGCCATGGGTCCACTCGGAAAACTTCCCCAAGAAGTTAAAACATCTTTCTAATCTCTCCAAACAACTAGCAAATCAAATCCTCACTCATTTTGCCTCTCAAGTTGAAGATATATTTAGCACTTGATGGAAAACATAACTGATTTGGTAGGAAACAACAATTACCAAAATTTCCACAAAATATACATCAAATTGCTAATTAAATCCAAATACTTCAACTAGGATCAAAATATCACGTACTAGAGCAATCAAACATGCCAAGTATCACCACAACTAAATTTTGTAACTGTATTTATGAAATCATTGCCTGTAACTGAGCATCCCATTGAAAATACATAACCCCGTATAAAATCTATTCTTTAATACCTATGTAAAAGCTAGCTCCAAAAATGGATAGCTCATCTCTTGACAATTCCAACGATATATTGGAGTCCATATTTTGGTTCAATCTCACCCTCTGACAGTCATTTGAAAAACTAGCCTAGGGCTATAAAATGGACAGTTTAGAAAAATGAATTTGAAAATTAAAAATCTCTATAGTCTGAACTATAGGAAATTCAGTATTTAAAAAAAAAAAAATCAAATTTGGAGTTTGAATGCTCAAATAAAAATTGGAAATAAAATAATTATTATTTTAATACATCTCCTTATACCTCCCTTGACCATTCAAATTAAGCCACATGTTGAAACACGATTGGTCCTCTTGACCACTGATAGGTCCTACAACTCCCATCATTGTTTAATTTTTTAGGAGGTCACTACGTTGCTACTAGCAAAATACTCTCATACTCTGGTGGTGACATAATGACCACCTGTGAGGCCTTACCCCAATCTATCATAGTAAAGATATCTTAGTTACATTTTGATATTCGATAGTTTGATATTTTGATAGTTATTCAAGACTTAGATGGATAGTGGCTTGTTTTATCTATTGATTTTGATATTATAGTAGTGTTTTGCATCTAGGATATGCACTAAGAACCTAATATTGTGAAATGATTGAACACATATGGTTGTATTTTTATGACTTGATAGTATTAGATTATAATGTGATGCAAAATTTTGATTGGATTATGATGATTTATGATGTACAAATAAATGTTAAATTGATTATGATGATTTATGATATGCAAATGGATGTTAAATTTGTTATGATGGTATATGATATGCAGAATTGAGATTCTAACACCTTGAATGATTTAATTGAAATGAATAGGAAAGGGAATTTAATTTAAATTATGTTAATATGGATTTTGTCAAATTCAAATGATATATTTATGATATACATTTTATATGACCTCCTTGGAATACTAATGCTCGGGTTTAATGTGCAAGAAGTGGAACCATGGAAATTCTTGGTGGGAACAAGTTCCAAACCTATGTGAACATAGTTTAACCAATGAAAATCTTTGGAAGATTCAAAATCCTTGTTGTGAAAGTATTTTGTTTTGTAATATAAGTTTTCTTGTATGAGGAAATTTTTAATCATAAAGATGCATTAGGGACATGTCATGGTGAAGTGTAATGTATTTTAATGTGTCACTTGACACTTGTAATTGTCCATGTGTTGATGACATGTCACCTAGGGTGTTGGTCATAAGGTCACTTAATCTTGGTCTTTTTCTTTTTTTCAATAAATTTTTTAAGTAAACCCACTTGCAAGAGAGTGTTAGGATGGGTCATCGTTATATTGATTTTCGAATTCAAACTTGTCAAGGATTTTAGGGGGCCTAAATGTGACCCTAAAGTGTCATTTTATTAAAAAGAAGCCATCCATACCATAGTATAACATGTTAGGGGCCTAAATTCAACCATTTTAGTGCTTAGCTAACTTAGGGGACCCCTTAAACAATGCACTCTTGAACCAATTCGAAATTTGGGGTTTCCCCATGAGTGTACCCTCACAATCCTACTTGGTCAAACTTTCTTATTTTGAAGGGGCAAAAATTTAAAATATAGGGGGCTTGATGTTCCTACTAAAAAAGGTTAGTAGAGATTCTTTTTAGAGGAGTGGTGACAAATTAGTGGGTTTCTCACCCGCTCTCTAATTTTAGAGACAGTTAGGTTTTGGAGGGAGATTAACAGAGCTCTACAACAACTATCATTACCTTTAGCTTGGACTAAGGTTGGTGTTTCAAACCATGTTCATATTCTTTCTTTTAGTATTGCAAAATAAATCTACAAGTATGGAGAATTTGTCAAGGGAGCATGCATTGTATTGTGAATCTTTGCATTGTGGATTTTGGTATTGTGTTGTGGCAATGTGAATGTGTATTGTGTTCTTGTAGATTTTTTGGTTTCCCTTCTTGATTTTCTTGTTTTAATTTGTATGTTTAATGTGATCATGGGTGTGAAGGATTCACTCACCCTTGGGAGAGAAGAGAAGCCTTGGGTGAAGGGATTAGTTGGGCTCAACATTGTAGTTGAGAAGATTCACCTCATGATGAAGAGTTGTTTTTCTTTCATAGAGTATGGGCTCCATTGAAGCCATATACCTTTGTTTTTTTGGGAGATACAAGGTGTTTTGTGTGTAAGAAGAAGGAGATTTTTATGATGGATTTGAGAGGAAAATTCACTTGCAATATGATGTTTATGTTTGGTTATGGTATCTCCTCTTTGAAGATTCCACCTTCACCCAATGTGAAATGATTCCAATCGTGAATCTATGTACAATCCATGGGAGGGATTTTTTTTGTGTTATGTGTTGTGTTCATGAAATGGAAAGTGATGTATGTGTATCCTGTTTGGACCTTATTTCTCATGCTCAATGGATGGCTTCATAGAAGCCTAGGATGGGAGGTGAGCCTCTATGGTTCCTAGTTTGTGTGTGTATGCAAGTTTTGTGAAGATGGATTCCTTGAAGATATTAGGGTTTCACCCTTGAAAAAGTTTAGATGAATAAAGTGTGTAAAGAGAGACCAATGTTTCATGTCATCTCAAATGTGTTGTGATTTCAAGTGTCCATTGTTATTTCAATGTGATGTAAAATGAAATGTTCATATTATTGTATATTTTTGAAAAGGTGTATGGATAGATTGAGAAGTTGTAATTGTAAGGAAATATTCATTGTAAGTCCTTACATTATGTGATTGATGCAATATGGGAAATCATGTAAATGAAACACTTCTCCTTAAAATTCAATTAGTGTAAATATTTCATAGTGGTTGCATTTTTTCTTGAAATGGTTGATTTAATTCAATACATAAATGGTTGTAGTGTAAATGAATATGCTATGAATTTGTTATAATGGAAGAAATATATCATATTTGATAGTTCATTTCATGTATATTAAAATTAGTCTATTTGGTTTTCCAAGTCCTTATAAATTCATAGGTTAGGTAACACCATTACATCCTCAAGCATATTCATTAAAATACCATGGTAGGATAAGAGGGAAAATAGATTGAGAATGAATACATAGTTCAAAACCCATAAGGGGACAAGCCTGTAGGTGCACATTAAGCCTATGGAAAACGTATGGGAAAAGATAATAATTCCCTCCCCTAGATTATAGAGCAACATCTTAATCAAAGATGATATACTAAGAATCTTGTGCTTGGAGGATTAAGACAAAATAATACATGTACTGATTTTAAGGCTCAAATAATAATAATGACTTACTCCCTATATCATTTGTAAGAAGAGGCCATAAAAATCCTATGACCCTTGGGTCATCATAATAGAAAACAACTAAAATATATATATACAAAATAAGGCTATGTCAAATCAAAAAGATAATAAACCTAGACACTTAATACTAAAACTAGGAAGTAACGTATGGAAGTCCCCATACATTAACAATTTTTTTTTTTGTTTAAATCAAAATGAGAAAATGATGATTTATACCAAACATATTGCCATTTACCTAGGCACCTATCTTCACAAAAGAAAGAACAAAGTGGAAATATAAATGGGTTTGGAGGACAGGAGGTCCCCACCACCCCTTGGTGCCAACTTCTCTCCTTAGAGCTTCAAAAAGCACTTGGGACACAATGTCCCACTAACATATGTTTGTTCCTCTTTTTAATAGCTTCCCTCACGTTAAAAAAAAAAAAATCAAATTTTACTTGAACTAATCCATTTATTCAGGCACCAAAAGAGGTGATGAGACCAAGGTTACATCTCCTTGGAAGGAGGGATGAGAGGGCATGTGACCCCAACTCTTGGAATTTGTCTGAGAATAAAGGGAAAAAAAGAGTAGAGTTTATGATGGGATGGGGGGAGGGTAGGTAGTATAGTAGTAGGTAGTAAAAATTAGTTTTTTAGTTGTTAAAGGATATTTCATGTTAAGTTTTTTTTTTATTAAATGGGATTTTTATTAATGCTTAGGGGTCAATATTAATGTCTTGGAAAAGTAATGTCTTTGATTTTTTATGTGAAATGTAGATGGAAGCTAGGATAGATGGTAAGAATATTAGTAAGGGGAGAGTATGGGTTTCTTTTATTAAATGTTTAGGGTTAGTTTGTTTTGTGACATGTGTTAGTGGTTAGAACAAGAAAAGTTTATGACATGAGTAGTATAGGTTAGAGGGAAATGTTGGGACATGGAATTGTGGTGCTGAACCTAAGGAAATAAAGGGTTATGATTAGGGGTTAATGAACTAACAATATATATTATTAAGGGAATATTTAGTAATACATTTTATTAATTGGGATTATTAGGATTTTTTTAATAAATTATAAAGTAACTATGTTATAGAATAATTGCATTGTAGTGAATAGAAATTGGATTATAGGATTAATATAGTAATTATAAAGTAACTAAATGATATATAGGAATTTGTGGATAGATAAGTATATGTAATGGTAATAATTAAAGTAATCAGTAACTAGATGATGTTTTATAGTTAGAATATAATTCTATTAATTGGAGGTATAAACTATGAATCATAGTTAAGAGTAATGGTTTATAGTTGATAATAGAATCATAATTCTCAATTTGATCTTTATATATTCCTTATTTATTTCATTAAATCATAATGGTATGACTTCCAGATAAAAATAAAGGATTGGTAAATAGTAATTTATTTCAGAATTTGAATAGTGAATGAATTATAAACAATTCAAAATACCTTGTTGTAAAACATCTTCACCTAAACAACTACCAAACCATTATAATTGCACCGATGCAAAAATTGTGTTTCACAATCACATAAGTAATGACTCACTTCAAGGATAGGATGTGAATTTTGATATGATAACATTACCTAGCTACTCTGTCATACCTTGCAACTCAATAGAACATTCAAAAAAGTAAAGGTCAATACATTATACTTCTAGTTCACCTTTGAAAATTGTCGGTTGTGTTTTGCTTCATAAATTTAGGGCATGACACCACCAGAACCTGACATCCTTATCTAGCAAGTGTTCCTTGAGTCAAATTTTTTTGACTTTAGTTTCATTGGCCATGGTGAGCCCCTCCATATGAACCACTACCTTAAAAAGGTGGTGTCCTTTCAAACACTTAGTATGTAAGCATTTTTGTATTCAAGCATTTCAAAAATACCTGCATGATGAATGTGGGACAAATCAATTTCATTTCCCTCTTTTACAAGTTTTATCTTTGTTAATGGCACTCCTTCTGTGGTTGGCCATTTCTTAGACTACCCTTTCCACCTTGATTTTTAGGATCAATCACTAATTAGCATCAATATATTTTTGAGGGTTGAGTGAAATGGGTGGAATTGGAATGGAATGTTGAGCTTATCTGATTACTTTGCAAGTACTCTGGTTGTGTGATCTGAAAATTATTTGTGTTCACTAATGGCTATAATTCTCAACTTGGATAGACCCCCATTGTGGGATATTAGAGAGTGAATTAGCAACACCCATTGGATTGGCACGTAGTTTTTAAGATCGATGACATGGATGAAGCTTTCTCCTTCCATAGCTTCCATGATGCTCTGGTTCACTACCATGTATGAGATCCTATGAAAGATGTATAAATTGAGGAGCATCTAGTAGGCAAAGAGCTACTCCACCTTTACCCTTGCAGATCATCTCCTTCAAATGAGTCAGTCGATAATGCAATAGTCGCAAATGCTAGTTTACTTGGTTATGCCTCTAGAATGGCTTCTAGTGCACATGTAGTCATTTATAAGGTCTACACACATGCAACCAAGGGTCTCTGTAGTTGCATATTCTAATAGGAATGGACTAGGCTATGGCTAATGATGTTGACATCAAGTCTCTCTCTCAATAGATCCTGAGTGCCTATGGCCCAACTGGAATTCTAAATCAATTGGGAGATGAGTGTAAAAGCTCAATCATGCCTTGTGATTTAATTTGCTTGATCAAAAACTTGGGAGTAGGTAAATTATGAAAGTCATGACCAACTTGATGCCAATATTAGAAATATTCAACATAATGCTTGACCTCATTATATTCCAAATGATGAAGTGTAAACCATTCTTGATTCAGATAAATAGATTGGATTGATTAAAAACCATATTAGTGTAAATGGGAACTCAAACACCCAAGCATCTTGGAAACCACAACCAACACAAATCTACATGTGACATAATAAATATATATTGAAAGGTATGTGAAGGTACAAACAAATGCAGATCTTTAGCTCGAATCATCATAGCATTGGTTTGAAAGCACTATTATAATGTTTCAATGGGAAAAAATAAATGGTGGCTTTACTTCAAGTGTTCCCTTTGCATGTTGCAGATTCAAACTTTATGCCATGCTTTCTTTGTATATGTCGTTGATTTTCATTTTATCATCCAAACTGGTGCTCTAACAAGAGTATCATAACTCCATGAAGAACTAAAGCTTCAAATAATAATTGGCAACCACTCCACTCTCCCATAACTTTTTCTATAGTACTTTGCACACAGACTCCATCCTCTCCAATATGATTGAGAGATTTTTTCAAAATTCATCATCAACAATGAGTAATTCAGGATTCTTTTCAATTTGCTCCTTAAAAACCTCTAGAGATTTGAGATATCTCTAAACTTCTTCCCATCTTGTTGATCTTTTAAGCTCATCTTATTTCAATCTGATGCAATTATTTGGGCCCCCAAAGAGGGTCTAGCTGAATTTTTTTTTGTTTTCAAACACCTAAAATTTTAAAATGATCCATTGAAGCTATCATACTAAGTAGAATCAATTTTGATCACTAAACAGTCAATTAAAACACAATTTACCATTAATCTATAAATTGTCAACTTTGTGCTAGGAGGTCCTTTGACTAGCCTTAAAATTTGACAAAAACACTTGACTAAGATCAATCAAATATGTTGATTCTTGATTCCATATTCTTGTACCATGTTGAATCTGATCTCATGATGAATTCTCAATCAAGAGATATTTACTATCAAAGTTGCCATCTTAAAATTACCTACAAGAGAACATGTCAAAAATCCACAAAATGCATTTGGATTTGGCTTTAAAAATAGGGCAAACTGAAACTTGGAGGCACAAAAACTAGTGAGTTGGTTAACTACCATAAAGAGAGTATAACTTTGTGATTAGGGCTCATGACAAATAACGTGTAACATGAGAGATAATTGTCTTTTTATCTCCTTCATCATCAGATTCATATTTTACAACAATATATACCATTTCATCTTCATTGTTATTAGAATTTGGCAAGCAGTCAAAGTGAGCTATTTAGATTTACGAACTTGAACATTGGCAGAAAAAGAAGTTTTTGGAAATAGAATGGACCTAGGAAAGTGTGCAGATGGATTCATCAAGATTTGAAAATTGGCATACTTAAAGTATTTTTAGAATAGAACACAATAGTACAATCCATTTGATCTCATCTATCATGGATTCAGAGTTATAACATCCCAAACAGGGGTACCAACCTATCTATCTTTCTTGACACCAGTAGAAGTTACAAATTACATTTGGAATTGAGTTCGAAAACTAATTAAATGGATTCATCATAAGCTCCAAATTGAAACATGGAAAGTCTTTGACCTTTAAAATTCAACACAAAATGTAACACAAAAGGAATTTTCTCATTTTGGTCAACTAAGTCCAAGTTATAATAGGTCAAACAAGGCCTTCTATAATTTTGAACAATTTCCATTAACATGACAATACTAAACAACTGAATTTGAGGGATTCAAAACTTAGTCAAAACATATTGAAATGACTCAAAATATAAAACATAGGTAAGCTTCCAAAGTAGAGAGTCATGAAATAATACTTGGTGCAAGATGTTCAATTGCAAACAAGGCCTTTTATTGCTATTCAAAACTTAGGCAAAAATGTAGTTTTGGACATTTCTCAAAATGGTACTTCACATAATCACTTAGAATGGAAATTTATCTTTATGGAACACATAGACATACTGAATGAAAAGTATTAGAAATATTAAACACATCTTAGGCCTTGAACTAATAGCCAGGAACACATGCATTAAAAGGCACTTATAGGGCTTGATTTTTTTTGAATGGTACTCAAAATTAGGGCTTTATTTTAAGTCCCAATAGTGCTTCTATTTGGGAATGCATGACCCTTGTAGGTATGGAAAGGATTTAGATCTCTGGGAGAAGCATACCACACACCTAACAGTAAAAAATTTCACTTGAACAACTTTATTGAAAATAGGGAAACTACTCCTACAATGTACAAATGATGGCCCTGGGCCACTGGAAAGTTTTTAAAACTCCTTACTTTTGTCATATACCTGACTCTCATTGACATCTTCTTGAGGTAAAATGAAATTATCATTCTCCTTTGTTTCACCCAACACATCAACACTTTCAATCACTTCGTTAGGCAAATAAAAACTATCATCATCACTTTTATAATGTATATAAAAATCAGCATTAATTTCTACATCATGCTCACTATGAAAATATGAATTAGCATGATCATAACTACTGATATCAAACTAAAAATGATCATCACTAATTGACTCATGGACACCTTCAATCAGAAACACAAAAGTTTGGTATTCTACTTCATTCAATGAGGTACATGAATCAATTTGTAACTCACCTTGTGCATCCAAATATGAAGGGAATGTAAAATCTGATTTCTCCTCATTTTTAATATCAATACTCCATAAATTAGAGTGAACATATGCTGCAATTTCCTCACACTCCAACAAATGATTAGATACCAAATTACAAGAATCATCATGAAGTTGCATTTTCATAATATGTTGATCCGTATCAATGTTTTCCTCAATTAAATCATTAGAATGAACAACTTCATTACTATTACTTCCCTCATCATATGAAAAATCAAAATGTATCTCAGCCTCATGAAAACAAGAAGAAAATGAACCAGCAACTTGTTGGAAATATAGATGGAGTAACTAAGAGGGGGGGTGAATTAGTTACCACAAAAACAAATCCACAAATCCCTTAGATGTCTGATAAACTAGTTACTACTATCACTCGGTAAACATAGAGAAAAATGTTGTAACTTGGTAGATATAGTGTATGTTAACTTATTATTGATCTTTAAATATTCACAATGATTACCATGTAACCATAAAAGAAATAAAATGAACACATGAGACACTAGATTTAACATGGAAACCCAATATGGGAAAAACTACTAAGTAACTAGCTACAAATTTTCACTCTTTTGAAGTGAGCCCTATTAGGAGAAAACCTAGTTAAAGGTTACAAAACACACTATTAGGTGTGACTTTGTTAAAGGATTTAATCACCTTGTTAGGAGTGACCTTGCTAGAGGTCTTTAGAAAAATTCAATAGAACTCTCACCTTGTCGGAGGATTTACAAATGGTTGTTAAACCAACTCTGTTAAAAGATTTAGAAATCACTGCTATAATGGTGAGAAAGTAACATTGAATAGACCTAAATGAGATGCAACTAAATTTATGATACAAATCTCTATTCTGCTTCACTAGATCCTCTTGATCAAATAAAACTTTGCTACTCCTCAAGGATATCTGACCATCCTTCAAAGTTCGCTGACACTTTCATCTTCAATCAATACACTTGCATGCTCACTCATTCATACATTGAATCCTCAACTTGGCCTTTTATTTATACCTAAAAAATTGTCAAGTCAGCCCAATTACAACTTACAATTATCAATAATCATTACATCAGTTAGTTACAATCATTACATAAAATAACTAAACTTTATTTCCCAAAATAATGAAATCCTTCATTGGCTGACCTTGCTTGGTAAACACTGTTCCTAAACTAGTTTCCCGTGTTAACTAACAGAGGCTCAGTTAACACTGTGAACTTTGTAGAATCCTTTGGAGACCAAGTGAACTCAGTAAATGCTAACTTTCATTCATTAACCATGAGAGCTCAGTTAACATTGATTCTGCCACAAAATCCTTTTATGCCCGAGTGAGCTCCGTAAAAATTATTTCCATAGAGTAATTTTTAGGAATGCTTGGTAGACTCCAAAAATTGCTTTGCTGACCAACTGAGCTCATTAGACACTGATTGATAACTGATATGGCATTTGTGTAACATCAAAGACAACACACGTTTGGAAAATTGTATCCAACAATCTCACTCTTTGGCATTGATGGCAATACAACATGTCATAGCACAATGAAATTTGAAAACAAGTCTCTTCTCTAATAGAAAATTTTCTCCCTCTTAGATACTAATGCAGTAATCTCCCTCTATGAAGGAATTACATAGCTTATTTTCCAAATAGTGAACTCTCCACAAACAAATTCAAATTTTAGAAAGATATGATAATAAACTCTCCTTCTTTGACAACACATACCAAATGAGTAACAATGTACCTTAAGTACTAATTCATATGCAATGTTCCCATGACTATATTGCATCAACTGATAGATCTTCAACTTGGTTCCTATTGATGCATCACTAAAATTTTATTTTAGTGAGCTTTAGATAGGGGAATGACCCCTAACTTAGCTGTTAGATACAAGAATGCATCCTTAGGTAATGGCTTGGTGAATATGTTAGCAAACTATTCTTTTGTAAGGACATATTCCAATTTGATCTCCTTATCCTGCACTAATTCTTTGACAAAGTGATACTTTATTGCAATGTGTTTAGTTTTGGCATTGGATTCTTGGATATGTTAATTGCACTTGTATTGTCACAAAACATAACAACTGGTTCTTTGATCTCAATATTCATGCCTTCCAATAATTCCTTAAACCAAAAAATATTATAATAGTTTACTACTACTACAACATACTTTGCCTCTGTTGTAGATTGGGATGTGCAATTTTTTTTTTTCTTGTCCAAGATACCAATATTATGCCAAGAAAGAATGCTCCTCCACTTGTACTCTTTCTATCATCCAGATTACCAGCCCAATCAACATCAGTGAAAACTTTTAGGTCTAGATTTCCTCCAAATTTATACTACAAACCATAATCTTTAGTTCCTTTCAAGTCTCTCAAGGTCCTTTTGATTGCCATCATATGATTGTCTCTTGGTTTTACTAAAAATCTTTCTACTATACCAACTACAAGTGCAATATCAGGTCTTGTATGAACCAGATACTGTAACTTTTGAATCATTGATCTATACAAGGTCTGAACTACCTCTTTTGATTCATCATCTTTGGTAAGCTTTAATCTAGTACACATGGGTGTTCCAACTAGTTTACAATCTTCCATACCAAACTTCTTGAGTATCTCCTTGATGTATTTAGATTAAGTAATGTAGATACCATTCTTTCTTTACTGAATCTGAAGACCAATAAAGAATTTAATCTCACCAAACATAGACATCTCAAATTCTTTGTTCATTTTCTCTAAAAAATCTTTGCATAGATCATCATTCCCTATAAACAAATTATTATCCAAAAAATATTTCTACCAAAACAATCTTATTATCTGGTCCTTCTTTGATATACAAGCTACTATTATCATTAGTTCTCTGGAAACCAATCCTAATAAGATAGTTATGCAATCTTTCATACCAAGCTTTAGGGGCTTTTTTCAAACCATACAATGCTTTGTGTAATTTGCAGACCATGTCCTTTTTTTTTGGATCAACAAAACCTTCAGGTTGCTCAATGTAGACTTCTTTATCAAGAATACCATTGAGAAATGTTGATTTGACATCCATCTGATATACCTTAAATCCTTTGTATGCAGCATATGCAAATAAGGTCTTGACACCTTCCAATCTTGCAATAGGAGTAAAAGTCTCTCCATAATCAATTCCTTCTTATTGAAAGTAGCCTTTACATACCAATCTATCTTTGTTTCTTGATACCTTACCATCCTCATTCAACTTATTTCTGAATACCCACTTTGTTCCACTAACATTTTTATCTTTAGGCCTAGGTACAAGAATCCATGTTTTTTTCTTCTTTATTTTGTCTATTCTTCATTCATAGCCTCAATCCAACTTTCATTTTCTAATGCATCTTTGACATTTCTAGGTTCAAAATCATCAAGTAAACAAGTACCTTTTAGCTTACTTCTTATTATAGTACCTTCTAATTCATCTCCAATAATATGATCTGGTGCATGATTTCTCCTTACATACTTGGCCAATATAGGTTCCTTGCATCTTGACTAAGTTGCATTATCATCTTCTTGCACTTCAACTTTAGGTTCTAGCTGCTCTGACTTGGTAGGCATTGGCTCAGTAGCTTCAAAATGTGACTCGGTTGGAACTTTTTGCAACATGGTGATTGAAGACTCAGGAGTAGAAGTCTCCTAATTGATAAATGTATCTAGCAATGTATAAAGTTCAATGAAAACAAATCTCCTATAATATTTTGGTTCCTTCTTGCTTTCTTCGCTAGTCCTTTCTACAAACTCATCAACTTTCACATGTGCACTTTCTATGATTTTGTGAGTAGACAAATTCAAACATCTATATGCCTTACTCTTGTAAGAATATCCCAAAAATATACCTTCATCACCCTTCACATCAAATTTTCCTTTTCTAGATTCTTTCAAGATGTAACATTTACTTCCAAATACTTTTAGGTAACTTACATTGGGTTTATGGCTTACCATAACTCATAGGGGGTCTTGAATGAGTCCTTCTTCAATTGTACTCAGTTCAAGGTATGAACTGCAGTGTTGATAGCTTCCCTCCAGTATTTGATAGAAATTTTCTTTTCAATCATTAGAGTCCTTGCACAATCCATGATAGATATGTTCCTCCTTTTAGCTATTCCATTTTTCTCAAGAGTTCTAGGAGCTAATACCTATCTTTTGATTCCTCTTTCAATGCAAAAGTTGTTGAATTCATGGGAGATGAATTCACCACCTCTTTCTAATCTCAAACATTTCAATCTTTTCCCTATTTTCTTTTTCTACTTTGGCCAAATACCATTTGAATTTCTCAAATGCTTCTAAATTCTCTCTCAAATACATAATAGTCATCATTCTAGAGTAGTCATCAACAAAAAGAATGAAGAACTTTTCTCTAGTATAGCTCTCAATTCCAATAGGTCCACACAAATTAGTATGCACAATTTCCAAAATATCTTCAAACTGATAGTTTTTACTTTTAAAGCTAGTCTTTCCCATCTTACCAATCTGACAATTATTGCATAGACCAACATCAGGTTTCTTTATACTAGGAATGCCTTTTACTTTCCTGAATTTTCTTATCTTTATCATGTTATAAAAATTCACATGACATAACCTTCTGTGCCATAACCAACTTTCTTCAACTTAAGCAATAAAACATGAGCACTCACCAAGATCAAGATAAAACAAGTTACCTTTTGTCTGTATGACTGATCCAATTAGCTATCCTTTGTCATCTAGTAGTCTTTCCTTTCCATGCATGAATTTCACCTTGAATCCAATATTGATTAGCTGTGCCACACTCAACAGATTATGTTTTATTCCTTTAATGCAATAGGCATTATTACATACAAGTTCTTTGGTCAATGAGATTCAACCTATTCCTTTTATGCAACAAGGTTCATTATTTCCAAACCTTACACTACTACCATCATAGTCTTCAAAATGTTCAAACTTAGTTTTGTCACTAGTCATATGATGTGAACAACCACTATCTATGATCCATGTATCATTTTTGTTTACATGAGAGATAAGTGTCATCTTATCTTCCTTATCATTATCGAATTCATCTTTCACAACAATGTAAACAATTTCATCCTCACTACTATCAAAATCTTTAGAGTCCTTAGGCATGAAACATGTTTTCTTACCTTTTTCCTTGAATGATTTAAAATATTTCTTGCCATTGCACTTCTGACCTTTCTTTTCATCCTTTTTTTTCTTGTTTGGGCACCTAGCAAAAATATGATCAATTTTCTCACATGAAAAATAGACTAGGAGAACCTTACCTTTGTATTTTCTTTTGCCTCTAGAATATTTCCTTGCAATTAGATCTTTAACTACTTCAAGATCACTGTCAGAACTTTCCTTTGATTCTTCTTCACTTTCTGACAGAGGTTCATTTATTTTCTTCCCTTTTTCTTTGAGTGAAAACTTGGCTTTAAATGTTGATTCAATGTTCTTGGAAGCTGGAATATAGTTGTCATAGTTATCTAGCTCAACTACTGTCAACCTTCCTACTATGGTATCCAAATTTATCTTATGATTTGCTTCACATATTCTTTCTTGAATTGTAGATACTCTAATTGCATAAATGGGAAGCAATGTTCTAAGAACTTTACTTACAACTATTTCCTCTTTGATATCTCCTCCAGAAGCTTTGATAGCACTAACACTTTCTATGAATCTTTCAACATATTTGGCAATGTTTTAATCCTCTTTCATTCTCATCTAATCAAATTGTCCTCTTAGGCTTTCTACTTTGGCTCTCTTTACATTTTCATCAACTCCACAGCTATCTGTTAGCTTGTTCCACATTTCAAAGGCACCTTTGTAGTCCTTGATATCATCAAACTTGATAGCTTAGAGATGATGCAATCTCTGTCATCATGTTGTTATGAGTCTTCTTCTTAGCAATGTCATTAATAGATAATGTACCAGAAGGATTTGTGTATTCTTCATGAAGGTATTTCAATCCTATATCTCTAATGGAAGCTAGATGAAGTCTCATCAGTCCTTGCCATGCTGAAAAGTTATCCCTATTAAGCCTTGGAATTTCCCTCTTATAAGACATCTTGATCTTTAGCTTAGGTCCTTGAAATGCTTCCTACAAATACCAAAGCTTTGATACCAATTGTTGGAAATGTAGATGGAGTTAATTGAGAGGGGTGGGAAGGGGGGTAGGGGGTGAATTAGTTACCACAAAAAAAAATCCATAGATCCCATAGATGTCTGATAAACTAGTTACTGTTATCACTTGGTAAACATACAGAAAAAAGTTGTAACTCAATAGATGCAGTGTATGTTAACTTATTACTAATCTTTAAATATTCACAATGATTAACATGAAACCATAAAAGAAATAACATGAACACATGAGACACAAAATTTAACATGGAAACCCAATATGGGAAAAACCACCAAGTAACTAGCTACACATTTGCACTCTTTTGAAGTGAGTTATATTAGGATCCTACCTAGTTAAATGTTACAAAACACATTGTTAAGTGTGACCTTGTTAAAGTATTTAATCACCCTATTAGGAGTGGCCTTGCTAGAGTTCTTTAGAATAATTCAATAGAATTGTTACCTTGTTAGAGGATTTACAAATGGTTGTGAAACCAACTTTGTTAAGAGATTTAGAAATCACTGTTATAATGGTGAGAAAGTAACAATGAATAGACCTGAATAAGATGCAACTGAATTGTTGATACAGATCTATGTTTTTCTTCACTAGATCCTCTTGATCAAATAGAACTTTGCTACTCCTCAAGGATATATAACCATCCTTCAAATTTTTCTCACACTTTCCTCTTCAATCAATACACTTGCATGCTTGCTCATTCATACATTGAATCCTATACTTGACCTTTTATTTATACCTTAAAAATTCTCAAGTCGGCCCAATTACAACTTAAAATTATCAATAATCATTACATCAATCAGCTACAATAATTACATGATATAACTAAACTTTATTTCCGAGAATAATGAAATCCTTCATTGGTCGACCCTACTCGATAAACATTGTTCCTAAGCTGATTTCTTATGTTAACTAACAGAGGCTTAGCTAACACTATGAACTCTGCAAAATCCTTTAGAGACTAAGTGAACTGAGTAAACACTAACTTTCCTTCATTAACCATGAGAGCTCGGTTAACATTGGTTTTTCCACAAAATCCTTTTACACTCGAGTAAGCTCGGTAGAAACTATTTCCATAGAGTAATTTTCAAGAATGCTCGGTAGACTCTAAATTTTGCTTCGCTGACCAGTTGAGCTTGGTAGACACTAACTGATAAATGACATTTGTGTAACATCAAAGAAAACACACAATTGGACAATTGTATCCAACACAACTGACCTTATCTCTACATATTCCTTCTCAACATAGAAGTCATCATGTCTATTTATGTACGAACTATCATTGCATACACCTCCAAAACTTGACATAGCATATTTTGAAACTATATCTTCTTCAACATTAGATTTAGGGGAAATTACTTCACCATATGAAAAGGAAAAATGTGGCAAGGAAAAAACATCCTTGGATAGATTTGCATACCTTTCAAAATCATGAGCCAACAAATCTGAAATCTCATCAACACTTAACAAGACTTCATCACTAGTTTCTTCTCCTTGGTTGTGATTTTTATCTGGATAGCTTGACACATTTACAATAGTAGACTCATTAGTAATACATTCTAAAAAACCAAAACTCTGATCATCACATACATCTTCTTCTTTAGACAATACCTCAACAACCATTATCTAAGCACATTCATATTCATCACTAGAAGAAAGATTCTTACTATTGTTACACTTTTCCTCTTCCTTACAATCATCATCATAACAAGATGAATCCAGATTATGCATATTATCAAATTGTTGATTACTATCCTCTGATTCATTAAGCTGAGACTCTTCATATTCAACATCATTTTCACCAGATTCATTACATTCATTATTATTTGCAATATATTCACTTCTATTATCACTAGATTCATCGACATTCAAATCACTTTCAACCTATTGGGATTAAAAATTGCATGCTTCATTTTTAGTCACATCTCAAAAATTTTGAGAAAACCAGGCCTATAAATGCTTTGTGAAACCCATGTATCCCACTGTTGAGTTAATGCATAAATGGTGTTTAATGATTCTAACATCCTCCATTTAGCCTTTCTAAGCGTTCCATGGAGTTAAATTGACATCCCGAGTCATTTGGCGAAGTCTTGTTTTGAAGCAAATATCAAATCTGCATTTTCACCTAAGTGTCAAACAACGACAGGCGGCTGTGTTTACCATTAAATATCTCACACCCAAAAATGTATCATGACTTTCCATTTTGAGATTATCTAGTGTCCATGCCTAAGAACCTATGTTTTAGATTTTGAGTCATTTCGAGTTTGTCTGACTAGGTTTTGAATCCCTCAAAGTTGGTCAGTTATTGTTTTCATGTTTTTGCAAAATATTCAAAATTCTGGGAAACCCTGTTTGACGAGTAATAACTTTTGACCAGTTGATCCAAATATTGACATTCCTATTGCATTGCATTGTAGACATCAGAGACTTGTTATATTTCAAGTTTCATATCATGATGAATCCGTTTGATCATTTTTCAAGCGTGATTCCAAATGGAATTTTTGACTTTTTGCTGGTGTTAGTATTTATAGATCGATTAGGACCCCTATTCATGACATCATAACTCCTCATCTGTGATTGGTAAGATCAAATGGATTGTACTCCTGTGTTTTTTTCCAAAAATGCTACAAGTGTGCCAATTTTTAGAACTTGACAAATCTGTCTTCACACTTTTCCAGGGTCATTCCATTCATAAAAAATGATTTTTCACTGATGTCCTATGTCCTACAAATTCAGGTAGTCAACTTTGCACCCTTGTCAAATTTACCCTGTGTTTTTTCATGAGCCAAAACTATAGAATCATATCTTCCTCATGGCAAAGTACCACTCCCCCAATTTTCATTAACTCATGTGCCCATTTGTCCAGTCTTTGGAGCTCAAACCAAACACACTTTCCAATTTTCTAACATGTTTATCTATAGGTGAATTTAAGTTGGCAACTTTGGAGGTCAATATCTTTTGACCCTGACGTCGCCATGCAACGAGTTTTTGTGGGCTTGTTAAACATGGCAGAGAGAACAGAGATCCAGAGTTTCAGAGCCCAGTCAGGTGTTTATGATAGTTTTTAAAGCTAGGCAACACGCCTCCTGACAGAGTTTTCACAGTTTGCAAATAAAGAGAGACATGGAGCCAGGCTAGTATGCAATTTGCAAATTTGTCTGAGGCTCTACAATGCACTGACGCATCCATCCCAATTAGCAATGTGGAATACTCACAAGTCAAAGTTTGCTCAGTTCCTTTTTTTTTTAATATCTATTCTCTTACCCAATAACGTGTGGCACAATTATAGAATCTTTGCTCTGTGATATTTTATCACTAAATCACAAACACCACTTCCAGCTAATCAAGTTAAGCCACTACCCAAATACGAATATGAGGGAGAGGGTCCTCTTCAAGATATGAAAGGTAGAGCCATTTCTATTTGGTCTTGTAAATATGTTTGCAAAATGTAGGCATTTTGAGTATGTTTGCAAGGTGTTTGAGAAAGCATTGGAAAGAAATAAAAAAGCATGGAATTCAATGATAGGGAGCATTTTTTATCAGTTATAGAGCCCATTGAAACTCAGAGCTTGGCAGATTGGTTGCAACCACACGTGGAGAATAAAGGGCAATCAATGCATGGTTAAGAGACTAATCCGCAGGTTAAAGATAGAGGTCTACACAATATAAAGAACCCTCTCCATGCATAAAGAACATAACATATATCACAGAACTCCATGTTACACACTCCATGTTGAAGATCAGAGAGCCCACGTCCTGCAAGGAAGTCCACACATGGAGTAGATCCCCACACAGGCCAGTGGCAAGATGTCTTATAAATAATTCAGTCACTTGGTGCACGTGAAGAGGAAGAATCAGCATGTGCAGGGAGTCTAGGCAAAAATAAAAGAACAAATCACAGATTTGAAAAGAGAATCCACGTCTTTTGACAGCAGCCAGGCATAAAAGAACAAGATCATGCCATTAAAAAGGCACCCTCACGTTTTCAAAGAAAATCAATGATTAAAGAAAAAATAGTCAACGCAAGTAGAGAAAAGGAGTGTCATCAAGAAGTGGCCATGAGGAAGACGTTTTTCATGTGCAAAGCTACAGGATATAGTCCAAGCTTGCACGATAACAATGAAGAAATGCCTGTGCACAGTAAATCCATCGAGGAAGCTACAGAAGTATCACTGCAGGAAAAGAGGAATCCAGGCTAAAGGGAAATGGTCAAAGCGGAGGAAGACGCCCAAGCTGGAGAGAGCCACGTTTTTATAGCAAAAAGGGAAAACAATGCACTCCATCAAAGCTCCCACGTAGCCAATAAAAGGCCCATACCTTGCACTAGACTAAGAAGACCTCACGCAATAAAAGCCAGAACATCGGTTCAGAAACATGTCAAAAGGAACATAGGCAGAAGTGAAGGAAATCCGCCAAAAGAGAAGTTGCTACTAAATTATAGAGAAGAAGCTCACACATTCAGCAGAAGACACCCACGTCAGGAAGCAGATTAAAAAGGCCACGCGTTGGAGGAAAATCTACTCTGCATCAACAAGGAACTTAAGACAAGCCACCAAAAAAAAAAAAAAAGGGAACGGAGGCTATTCAAGCAGAAATGGCCACAATTTTAAGGGAGTCTGCTCCTTGAAAAGGTATAGGAAAGAAACACCCAGCACTAAGGAGTTGCCATGAAAAGGAACCAAACCGCAGTGAAAATGGAGAAAGTCCATGCCAAGGCATAGAAAATGCAGTCAAAAAGGAAAAAAACAATGATCATCTTTAATCCCACATTTACTGTGGAAGGGAAATATGTAATTTTTAAATATTGCACAACACATTAATCAACGTGAATTGAAGTGAGATTTTTTGGAAAGGTTGCAGTTTGTAAGTGGGACCCATGGAGCTAACCCAGGTGACATCAATGGGGTCGAATAAAGCATTTTTTTAATCGAAGTTGCACCGGTGATGATGTGGCATCAAAAACCCAGATCGCGACAGATTGCGCCACATGGCGGCATCCTACGGCGTGTGCATCCTCACAAAAAGAGTTGCACAGAGGTTAAGTAATGCAGGGATGTGCCTAGGTGCCACGTGGCATGGCAGGTCTCGCGGGTGATGTGATGGCCAAAATGAGCAGTTCAGACGGAGGCACAAGATTTCACCACATGGCGAGATCTAACGGTCTGCGCATCCCCGCAATATGGAGTTGTAGGGATTTAAGTAATGCGGAGATGCGCCTTGGTGACATGTGGCATTGGGTCCTTGTGACATTGATGTGGCATCTGAGAACAATGGTCAGCCAATTAGAGGTCGCCATGTGGCAGAAAGGCTGGTCAACTGAAGGTTGACCTAGATTGAAGGTGAGGTCAATATTAAAGAATAAAAAATAATAATATTTTATTATTATTTTTATAAAAAAATAGTTGACGTGCATCTTTTTAAAATTCAAATGAGGCTCTTTTCTAAAGTTTAAACTTTAGAAACTTTTAAATTTTTTAAAATGTCTTGAGTGCAAGCCTAAACTTTCTAGCAGAGGAGTCATTTTCAAAATGACTTTCAGGAGGTTTTCGAGAGGTCAGATAGGTGATGTTATATATCACCGAAATTGGGAGAAGATGAACTATCTGATTCCAAAGTCAATTTTTGCATAGGTAGTAGCTGGCTCAAGCTATAGGAGATTTTCTTTCAGGTACCTGAATTGCAACCGTTTTCAGACCAGGAAGTTCAGTTGAGTTTTTTGGCAAGTTAATAGCTTGAATATGTGTAAAAGACAAGGAGAATTTAGCTGGGGGCATCTTTGAGTCAGTTAAAGCAAGTTTTATTAGCATTTTGATGCAAATCAGATATTTAGCAAATAAGGGATTTCATCATTCAGGAGGGGATATTTTCCAAATCAGTTACAAGGCAATGATGAAATCAAATTAGATCAAGATGGAGAAGGAAGGACGAAGTTTTCAGTTTCTAGAAGATTGAATTTCAAGTGGACACTTGTCAAGTAAAGATCAGATCTAAAAATTCTTTCTCTTCTATATCATTCTTTCTTTTTGTCATTTAGGGGGTTCTAGTTTCTGGGAAGAAGAAGTTCATTGCTATGATACCATTAGGGATTCCAGTTTTTGCACTGTGAGACCATTGGTTCTAGTATTTTGACATGTTTCCATGACTGTGATGCCATTTTCTTCAGCAAAACTCTCATGTGAACAGCAATTGTAGAGATAATATAGATAGTTCTGAGATATTAGGTTGTTTCATGTTTTAATTTTATGCATCTGAATGTATAGTTTCAAGGAAATGAATACACATGAGCAACAATTTCACTAGTTTTGTTCTAGTTCTTGTCTTCTATCTCAGCAATTTGTAAGTCTTATGTGGTTTTGGAACAAAGATTTGAGACCCATTTGCATCCCTTTCAGGTTGTATGTTTGATGTATTTTGTTGTTGGACCAAAGGACCAAGTAAATGCTCGATATGTTTAAACAAGGTTACTGGTTATTTGAGAAGGATGTTTTGTGAGAATAAGACCTGAATGAACACTGATATTTGAATCACAAGGTGGTCAGATAAATCTGATGTCTGGGTATATGAGATATGTCTTGATGTCACAGATGTATGTTTTGAATTCATGGAATTGCCCAATGGATTAGGCACTGATCAGTTATAGGATCACTTGTTATACTGTTACATTTTTGAGGTTTTGTTGAATCAACATCTTTAATCAAATGAATTTCCCTTTCATGTTGAAGAGCTATAAATAGAATGCCCTCACTCAGCTTATGAATGTCATTGTTTTGCATCTAGCTACTGCAGATATATGTTATTTCATAATTTATTAGGAGAAATAAGGGTTTTATCTGCGTCATAATAGATTCAATGTATGCTTTGACAACTGGTACCATATAAGGAATCTATAGGTTCACCCACCTAGGTTTTGCAGAGCCTGAAGTGCAGAAGGAGTATAGCCTTATAGTTGGCCTGGTGTCTGAATGGATGTGTTGATAATGGGAGTTAGCTAACCCTAGATGCGTTTTTTTCTCATTAGGGTAATTGGAAATGGGTAACATTTTAAAATACCAACACAACCTCCATGATAAAATCTTGGAAATTTTCAAAAATCTTTTCTAACCTTGACTTTTTTGACCAGTAAAATGATTATGGCATAAAAAAATTCTAAGAGTACCATTGGCCATGAATACTCCTTAGGTCTGCAATAAGCCTCGAGATTCATAACTATTGATTTAATCTTCATGTAAATTTGAAAGTTACTAAGACCCTCAATATTAAAAATTTCATTTCTTATGTGAATGATGGTCTTATCATGAATCTTTATTTTCAGCCTAGCAATATTTGTATGAACACTTTCAAGAATTGACACATAACTTTCATAGCTATACTTTGAATCCATTTTTAAAAATTTTAAACTTCTACCTCTACTTTCTTAGTGTTGAAACCACTAGAAGGAGGCAACCATTTTGTTCATTCAACTTTCGTGAAAAATAAATGCATGGAAATTAGAAATACCTTTAGGTGTTGTTGCATGAAACCTCTGATCTAGCTATTGGCATAGTGTAAACATGATATCCTTCATGCCATAGATAATATCTTTGTAGAGTTGCCACCTCCTTGAAGAGGAAAATTAAATCACAATATTGATTCACCTTTTGAAATAAATTACTTCACTAGATACAAACAACCACATAAATTACCAATCAAGAAACTTCTACTTCTTCTTTCCCAAAAAACTAGATCTACCCATAAATACTAAAAGCCTCTGATATTAAAATAAATCATGCACCGATATAGAGGTTTAGACTAGAGTTGCCACTCACACTTTGTGAGAAATGATTTGAAAAATATTACCACATGTAAATTTTAAACTAGACTTCAATATGAAAAACTTGCAGATCATCAACATCTTGAAAAGAGAAAACACTTCATAAACCAATTCCAAACTATGAAACTTTCTCAACAACACATGCAAAAACTAAATTGATTGAAGATCAACTTCTAACAATTCAAAAAAACACAATTTACATCCAATCTTACAACATACTATTGTCCATGAATAAATCTTAACTAGGGAACACAAAACCTTGCATACAAAACTGAATATGCACAATATATCAAAGATTTCCAGCTCCTTATCAAGAATTTACAACTTTTGTCCCCATTAGAGTCACCATTTTGTTGGCTGAATTGGATGGGCAAAGCCATACTAAAATCTAGGACTAAGATATTCAATTCACACTAGAGATTATTGTCATCTTAACAAGGTGTATTGACATCTTATCTCCCTAGAAAAGTCACCATTTTTTTGGCTCCTAATGTAACATATTTAAAAATAACCAAGAAACCAGACCAATACATCTAAAGCTAGCAAATTCCTATGATGGATGCACCTGACTACAAATCTTGGACCAACTATAAGGCATAAATCCTTCTTCACTTTAGGCTCTACAATACCTAGGTCGGTAAACCTTGAGGTTCTAATAAATGGTATGAGTGCAAATAAACATATAATATGAAACTATTAACAATAGATGAAACCCTTATATCTTCTGATACTTATGCAATAACATGGGAATGAAATAGCTACAAATCATAACCTATGAACCCATAAGCTAAGTGATGGTTAATTCCTTTCAACCCATTACAAAACATGGAAAATTGAACTAAATTGATTAAAAATATTTGTGCAAATGACCTTTATCTCAACTTGCATTTGATTTGGTGATCGGTGCCTTATCCATTGCAACACAGAGTCACTACTAGAAGGATGATCTAACTTGATTGCATTACAATTAAGTTTATCAAATGAAATCCCCAAACTCCATTGTTACTAGCATCCCCTCCATACACCCAAAAATGCTATCAAAATCATTGAATAATTTACTTAACTCCTTGAATTAAAAGAAGCAATAGATCTAATACACAACTCATCCAAGTTTTGTTAAATTAAATGAACCTTATTCATTCAATCACAAAGTTAACATCATATGAAGAATTAGGAGATAGAATAAGAGAACACATATAATTTATTGTAAATCCCCTTTTTTATTTATCCTTAGAAAGACTGAGTATATTAACTGGTAACACGAAATGAAACTCAGGATGTATTACATGAACTATCATCAATTTTCATTATCTTAGAGAAATAATACATGAAATGAACCCAGAAACCTGCACAAGAATGGATGTGTGGCCTTCATATCTAGAGCTCTACTTAATAGACAAGAAGTAAAACCAACCAACAACCTGGTCTCATAGTAAAAACTAGAACAATCTTGGTTTCATAGAGAAAACTGCCAACAACTACAATGAATGAGAGAAAGAAAGATATAGAAGGAATGAATTCCCATATCTTCTCTACAACCTCCATGTGTCCACTTGGAAAACTTCACCAAGAAGTTAAAAACATCTCTCTAATCTCTCCCAACAATTAGAAAATCAAATCCTCACTCATTTTGCTTCCCAAGTTGAAAATATCTTCAGCACTTGATAAAAAACATAACTAATTTGGTAGGAAACAATAATTACCAAATTTTCCACCAAATATACAACAAATTGCTAATTAGAAGACAAATACTTCAACTAGGATCAAAATGTCACATATTGGAGCAATCAAACATGCCAAGTGTCACCAAAACTAAATTTTATAAATGCACTGATGAAATTATTGCCTACAACTGAGCATCCCACTGAAAATACAAAACCCCCTATAATAGTTATTCTTTAATACATTTGTAAAAACTAGCTCTAAAAATGGATAGCTCATCTCTTGCTGATTCTAATGGTATATTGAAGTCCATATTTTGGTCTAGTCTCTCCCCTTTGGCAACCATTTGTAAAACTGGCCCAGGGCTATAAAATAGATATTTTAAAAGAATGAATTTGAAAATTAAAAATCTCTATAGTTTGAACTATAGGAAATTGATTATTTAAAAAAAAAATTTCAAATTTTGAGATTGAATGCTCAAACAAAAATTAGAAATAAAAAAATTATTATTTCAATGCATCTCCTTATACTTCCCTTGACCATTCAAATGAAACCATACATCAAAACATGATTGGTCCTCTTGACCACTAGCGATTCCTACAACTCCTACCATTTTTAAATTTTTTGAGAGGTCACCATGTCGCTACCAAAGAAATCCTCCCATTTTCTAGTGGTGACATAGCGACCACCAGAATCTAATATCCTTTTTTAGCAAGTGTTCCTTGAGTCAAAATTTGTTTGACTTTGTTTCCACTAGCCACAATGGGCCCCTCCACACAAACTGCTACCTTCAAAAGGTAGTGTCCTTTCAGACACTTAGTATGTAAGCATTGTTGTATTTAAGCATTTTAAAAACACCTCCACAATGAATATAAGACAAACCAATTTTATTTCCCTCTTTTGCATGTTTTTTCTTTGTTAATGGTGCTCCTTCTATGGCTGGCCATTTCTCACATTGCCCTTTCCTCCTTGATTTGTAGGATCAATCATTGATTGGGATCAATAGATTTTTGAAGGTTGAGTGAAATGTATGGAATTAGAATGGAATGTTGAGCTTATGTGATTGCTTTGCAAGTACTCTAGTTGTATGATCTGACACCTATTTATGTTCAATGATGGCCATAATTCTCATATTAGGTGGATTCCCATTGCAGAATGCTAGAGAATGCATTAGCCATGCCAATTAGATTGTCTTACAGTCATTAAGATTAATGATGTGGATGAAGCTTTCTCCTTCCATGATGCTTTGGTTCACTCTCATGTATAAGACCCTATGAAAGGGGCAGAAATTGAAGAGCATCTGGTGAGTAGAGAGTCGATCCACCTTTATCCTTGATGATCATCTCCTTTAAATGAGTCAACCACTAAAGAAATGGTCACAAATGCCAATTTACTTGGTTACACCTCTAGAATGGCTTCTAGTGCACATGCAATCATATATAAGGTCTACACATGGCCAGGCAAGGGTATCTGCAATCAAATATTTTGGTGGGAATGGACTAGGCTCTGGCTAATAGTGTTGATGTCAAGTCTCTCTCTCAATGGATCCTTAGTGCCTACAGCCTGAATAGAATTCTAAATCAATGGGCAGATGAGTGTTGATTATCAAACTAGAAATAACATTTCTTTGGTAAAATCTCAGTTGTGCCTTGTGATTTGATTTGCTTGATCAAAAACTTGGGAGTAGGTAAGTCATGAAAGTCATGACCAGCCCAAGGCCAATATGAGAATTATTCAACATAATGCTTGACCTCATTATATTTAAAAATATGAAGTGTAACCCATTCTTGATTCAAATAAATAGATTGGATCGATTACAAACCATATTAATTGTAAATGGGAACTTGAACACCCTAGCATCTCGGACGCCACAACCAACATAGATCTTCATATAACATAAGAAATATATAATGAAATGTATGTGAAGGCACAAATAAATGAAAATATTTGGCCTAGATCATTATAGCATTGGTTTGAAAGCACTATAATAATGTTTCAATAGGCAAAAAGAAATGGCAGCTTTACTTTAAGAACTCCCTTTGCACACTGTAGATTCAAACTTTATGCCACACTTTCTTTGTATATGTCATTGATTTTTATTTAATCATCCAAACTAGTGCTCTAACAAGAGTAGCATAACTCCATGAAGAGCTAAAGCTTCAACTAATAATTGGCACCCACCCCACTCTTCCATAACATTTTCTACAATACTTTGCACATAGACTCCATCCTCTCCAATATGATTGTGAGACTTTTTTACAAAATTAATCATCAACAATGAGTAATTCAGGATTCTTTCCAATTTTTTCCTCAAATACCTATAGAGATTTGAGATATCTCTAAACTTTTACCCACCTTGGTGGCCTTTTAAGCCTAACTTGTTTCCATCTAATGTAATTAGTCAAACCCCCAAAGAGGGTACAGCTAACAAAAAAAATGTTTTCAAACATGTGAAATTTTAAACCAATCCATTGAAGTTGTCATACTAATTAGAATTAAGTTTGACCACTGATCAATCAATTAAAACTAATCTTACCATTAATCTGCAAATCATCAACTTTGTGCCAGGAGGTCCTTCGATTAGCCTTAAAAACTGACAAAAAAACATGACCGGGCTCTGAAATCAAACACATTAATTATTTGTTCCGCATTCTTGCACCATATTGAATCTTTTCTCATGATGAATTCTAGGTCAAAAGATATTGACTGTCAAATTTTCCCTTTAAGAATTACTTGCAAGGAAACATGTTAGAAATCCAAAAGCATGTTTGGATTTGGCTTTAAAAATAGGGTAAACTAACACTTGGACACAGGTAAGCTTTGGCATTGGTTAACTTCCATGAAGAGAGTATAAATTTGTGATTAGGGATCATCATGAATAATGGTGAAAATTTTGCAAGTGGTCAAAGTGGGCTACTCATATTTACAGATTAGAACACTAGCAAAAAAGTAGTATTTGCAAATGGAATGGACCTAGGAAAGTGTGCAAGCAAATTCATCAAGATTTGAAAAATTTTACACTTAAAGTAATTTTTACAGTAAAATGCAACAATACAATCCATTTGATCTCACCTATCATGGATTTAGAGTTATAACATCCCAAACATGGGTACTAACCAATCTATCTTTCTTGATACCAATAGAAGTTACAAATTGCATTTGGAATCGCGTTCAAAAAATTAATCAAATGGATTCATCATAAGCTCAAAATTGAAACATAGAGAGTCTCTAACCTCTAAAATGCAATGAAAAATGAATTTTATCATATTAGTCAACTGGGTCAAAGTTATAATAGGTCAAACAGGGAATTCTAGAATTTTGCACAATTTGCATCAACATGACAATACTAAACAACCAATTTTGAGGGATTCAAAACCAAGTCAAAACATATCAAAATGACTCAAAATATTAAGCATAGGTTCTCTGTTATGGATACTAAAATCTCCCAAAGTGATGAGTCATGAAATAATACTGGGTGCAAGATATTCAATTGAAAACAAGGCCTTTTGTCTCAGTTTGACACTTGGGCAAAAATGTACTTTTGGACATTACGCAAAATGAAACTTCAAAAAATCACTCAGAATCACTATTTATCTTTATCAAAAACATAGACATACTCAATGAAAAGTTTTAGAAATATTAAACACCTCTTAGAGCTTGAACAGATAGCCAGGTACACATGCATTAAAAGGCACTTAATGGGCTTGATTTTTTTAATGGTACTCAAAATTAGGGCTTCAATTTTGAGTCCCAACACATCCACCATAGCCATTGGGAGGGTGGAGGAGTTGAAGAGTGGATAGTTGTTATTTGTGGGTTTTGGGAACATAGCCTTTCCCTTGCACATTTTCACTTTGTGAACTTGGTTGGGCCACATCACACTTGTCTATTGCATCAATTAGTATCAAAACCTAGTAGCATCCTAGGCTGAAAGAAAAAAAGAGTTATTGGGGTCTTTTGTGTATTTGATCCTTGCTGAAGCCTTTCAGCATCCCTTACCTTTTTAGCATTCCTATTGGGTCTTGGTACTTGAGAAGATTTTAGAAGAAGAGGATGAGGCGATCCCTCAAAGGGCTACTAACTATTAGAAGTAGATAATACTGAGAGGGGGGGTCAATCAGTATTTTCAATCCTTTTAACAATAACTAAATATTATTAATCACTTTATGATGCACATAAGAAAATAAGCCAATAATGCTGAGCAATGTAAACAACCATACACAAAGAGAGATCATAACACCATATTTTGTTAACTAGGGAAACCCTAGCCAAGGGAAAACCCCAATGGGGATGAAATCCACTAGATGATTCACTATATATAAGAATCTGGTTAAGGATATTGACCCTGTTAGGAGTCTATAAAGAATGTATAGTGTCTCAAGTCCCTGTTAGGAGACTTAGGACTTGTTAGAGGCCTCAATCCTGTTAGGAGTTGGTGAATCATATACAAAAGTTTACAAGAAGAGCCCATTACCCTAACATGCAACTCTACAATAAGTTCTTCAAGAAATAAGTACACATATAATATTGACTTGTTTTTTGTACTTCACAAACCTTCTGATTGATGATTCTTCACACAATAGCAACTACAAACATGTTAGCCTACATCAAAACTTGGCATCACATATCAAAGTGTCGCATTCACTTGTTACTCTCATTTCACAAGATCATATTGACTTTACATCACTGAATCATCATTCGCTTTCACTTTCACAACTTATACTTCACTCACTAACTTCACAAATAAAATACTTTACTTATACGGAACATCTTAGTGAATTATTCCTTAGTCGGCTCATATGACATCACTAGAGTCAGCTCAATAAGAAAATATAACTTAAAACAATAAATCAAATTGTTAACCATATTCTGCTGATATGCTCTGTTTTGCATTGTATTAGTATTAGACCACTATTTTCATCATAATTCAAGTTTGGTTAATTGTACAAACATGCACACTGGTATACATCATCCTTATGATGTCATGCATCTTTGGTCAATTTTCCAAGAGAATATTCAAAGGGAATATTTTGTTATCATCAAAATTGTTCTGTTGCTATAACACTGTTTGATACTTAGACAATTTTCTTCTATAACTGAATGGGGTTAATCTACAAAACAAATATGTTTCCATAAATACAACCATAACTTACCTTAATAGATTGATTGGAAATATTTCCAAGAATCTCCACCTTTGGCATTGATGACAATATTTTGGGAAAATTGGCTAAGTTCCAAAACATGTAGTCATGCCAAAAAAAACAAGTAGTCATAACATAAAGCATAAAGAACATTTGTATTCATGTTGTGACAGATTACATTTCCTATCACTTCCTATTAAAACTTATTTCTCCCCCTTTCATACATTTTACAATACAATTTACAATTTCCCATACTTCTCCCCCTTTGACAACAATGACAAAGTTAACAAGAACTTGGAAAATCTGGTAACTACATATCAAAATTTGGAAAAAAAATCACTAAAATTTGTCTTTAACTACTCAAATTATTTCGTCTAGCTATCCTTCAGTGCATCAAATATGTTGATAAGTGCACATAGAGCATATGTTACCAATTCTAGTGCTTTCAAGTCTATAGCCACAAACTTGTCATATGAAGATTTTGCAGATAAGTACTCTTTTGATTGGTTTTCCAATAATGTTATCTGAGGGTTTAAATGTGCTCTCAAAATAGTGAACCTTTTTAGGGTTTTCTTCTTCTCCTCTTGTATTTACCTTATATTATCATGAAATATTTGCACTATAGGCTCAATGGTGTCTATTTGCTGATTCATCCTCAAAAAGTTGTTAGTGACTGTCTAAAGCTTAGTCACTTTGTCCTTGATCTAATTGTCATATATTTTCAAATGTGTCTATGCTAAGTTACACTTAGCATATGCTTGTTTTCCTTCTTCTCAACACTGCCTTAGCACTTTAATGCAAATGTTCAAAGTTTCTATATCAATCCTTACATTTGTGCTCATGGTGTTTAGAAGTTTACCATCATGCTTGGTCTATGCTTGTATGGTAGCCACATTCATAAGTGTAGAGAACTCATCATCAAAAGCCTTGCACAAAATTTTTGCTCACTATTGGATATCTGTTTGGGTGTCAACAGGGTTCACTACCTACTCCATTTTGTCCAAATTTATGGTCAGAGTCTTCACAAGTGACTTGATTGACTTCTTCTTGTCAAGAATTTTTCTTAGAGATGATATAAAATTCTTCACCTCATCTTTTGCATCTGATTAAGCTGGAACTATTGTTGCTTCTACTACTATCTGAGTAGGAGGAGTGGAAGTTCCTACTACTACTATTTCCACTAAAGTCACACTTGAGGTACCTTCTATAGTACTAGTTTCCATCATTTGTGTCACAGTAGTCTTTTGATCTTTTTTATTATCAGAACTACTGTAGTCAACAATATTGTCAACAATGTTGGCACCATAATTCTTAAATGGGTCCTCAAATTTTTCAATAGTCACTTTGATGATATCTACTTTTATAGAGTCACTACCAATAGTGATGTGAGGATGAGAGCTTCGTGTAGCTACAGGTTCAATACTGTGAGGAGGGTTGTAAGCTATTAGACTATCCTCCTTTGTCTACACACTTTCCTTCGCTTCTACTGATTGCACACTTACTTGAAGAATTTGTGCACTTCCTTTAGGCATCTAGCTTGCCTCTACTAATTGTGTACTATCTCCAACCATCTGTGCACTTACTCCAAGCATCTAGCTTTCCTGTATTAACTATTCACTATCCTTAGGCATAGTAGACATGAAAGAAACTATGTCTTCTTGAGCTTATTTGTTGATTTCCTCATAATTACCTCCAATAATTAGGATGGATCTTCTCTTATGCCTCAATATTGGTGCTATACCTTTCAAAATTTCTTTTATGTCTTCTTCACTATTTATAGTATATAAAATTCTTATCATGTTTACTCTTATCTATTTGTCCTCTTCTTTAACTCTCCTTTTCTTGTTCAGTAGTCTATTGTACATGTCTTTAGGTATTTGCCCCTTTATAGTATCAAATCTTTTATCTTTCAAAATCATATTTCTAACTACAACATTTTCTAGCTATCTCCTATCCATGTTATTATACAAGCCATAATATTTATTCAACTGTGCAAAATTGTTTTCATTAATAATTTGAATGTTAACGTTTTCTACCTTTGGCTTCCATGCTCTGCATCCTGTTGATTTTTTGGCTTCCTAATCAATTGCATCAAGTAGTCTATCACCAGTTTCTTCCTCTAACCTAGATGAGCTTATCTACAAGGTTCTTCTCTTTTTGCTTGGGAGACTGGTAGTCTTCTTTACTCTCCTCTTAGGAGGGGTAGATGTCCTTGTGGATTTTCTTTTTGCAGATGTTTCCTCTATCTTCATTGATTTGCTTAGTGTTTGGTGTTGTGCAACTACTACATAAGGCATAGAAGGAGTCAGCGCACATGTTTGAGCATATGTGACCTCCTCTATAGGTCCTGCCACTACAATGGGTGGAGGGGTTAGGAGCTCAATTTGGCCACTAGCTTTCATCTCCACGGCTATCCCCTTAGCCTCATCAAACTCTTTCCTTGACATTATAGATTTCTTCAAGATGGAATCAATAACCTTCTCCACCTTTTTCTTTGATTCCTTCATAATTTGACTAGTTTTCACTTCTCTCATTTTCTTTGAATAAGTTGCCCATCTGGGACAGTTAGAATCAACTTCAAAGTGAAGGATTATCTATGCATACCCTTCAATAAGGTCCTCATTCATTTCATAACCCATAGGTTCAATGAATTTCACTCGAGGAACTATTGCCTCCATGCATGTAAAGGTTGTTTCAACCATAAAACATATTTCATCCTTGAATTTTTTACAAGTTTTTGAGGTATTCTATACCTCTTCTTCATTTCCATCTAAAAAGACTTTATGATTCTATCCAAATCATTGTCTCTGGTTGCTTAAGGTCTAGATCTATAGGCTTGAGTGATGTGTTGCATTATGCACTCATTGTCATTCCAAATTGTAATACCAGGAAACTTCTTGGTAGCATAGAAGAATATATGTGTCAAAAGGGATTTAAATCTAAATAATTCACTTCTTGACTTCTTGATTCTTGAGATATTGTCTAACAATATCACACATGTTTACTTCTTCACCTTTTACAGCTAGGTAAGCTGCATGTAGAAATCCTGCAAGGATTGAATCAACTCTTGATTCATGGTTATACTTGTAACACAAAATCTTGCAAATAAGTCTCACTCCATCATCTTGGATTGAGTTGACCTTCATGTTCCTTCCATCAAAGTACATGTTGATATTTTCTTTAACCAATTTGTGCACATTCTTGATATTTATAGGATTGTTGCCCTGATTGCTCAACCCTATGACCATGTGAATTAGGACATTGTCAATGCTAATGATTGAATCTCCCAATCATAGAAGATCATCATGAACTCTATTAAGAATTATCCTTGTTTAGAAATTATTATCGAAGTTCATATAGAACATATGCTTAACTAGGTTAAGACATTCCAAAAACTTATGTTTGGATTTCAATGAAAAGTCATTGTTGCACATCTTTTCCAATTCCTTGTGAATCTTATAATCACCTATACTTTCAATCTTACAATGAATGTAGCTTGTGATATCTTCCACATGAAGAACATTTTCTAGAACTTGCGAAAATGCTCCAATGGGGTCATCAAGAAAAGAAAAAAATGGGTGTCTCTTAAAATTATGCCTAAGTTTGTTGCTTACATTATAAACTTCTTGCCTTGCCATTCTTGAAGGATTATAATCAACAATTCAGAAAAATACCTCAATTATGCACAGTAGGGTTTCTGGCGACTTTGCATACTTGCATGATTCTTTAATTCTTCAATTGTCACTTCAGTCTTGCTCATAAACTTCACACAAGCAAATGATGTGTGCAATTCAATTTGCATCCTTTAAATCTTCCACAATCTATACTGTGTAATAAATGCATATCTATCACTAGTCTAGTATATTGTCTCTATGTAATAGAGAGTTTGATCCTTTCATATCTCCTCATCCTGATCATATCAAGAAATGCATACCTTATTGTAGACTTCTCTTAATGTCTACTACCTTCTATCAACTGCACAACTCTTAATACCTTCTCTAGCATCAGTTATCAATAACAGATACTCTATTCCACTGGGAATGCTTAATTCTAGTGAGAAGAGTCACTAACAATAAGTGACTTCATTGTCCTGTCAGGTACATCTTCTATATAAGAACCTTCTGGTTCCTTTTCTTTCACAAATGATTCCTTTAATTCATTAGGCTAATCTTTAACTTCATTCCTTCTATTGTTCCTCCTATAATTATGATTCCTATTTAGGTCTCTTCTGTCCATTCTGCAAAACCTTGATGTGTGTCCAAAGTTGTTACATAACTCACATATAGGTACATCTCTTTTCTGTTCATTTAGTTTATCATCAAGTGTTTTACAATTCTTGCAATGTGTCCATGATTATTACATCTGTAGCAAATAATCTATCTTATTTCTCCACTTTAATTTCTATGAGATCTTCTCTTGTTTCCTGCATGGTTAGTGTTCCTATGCATCCTACTATTTGCATTATCATAATCAAATTTAGGTTTCTTACAATGTAATGCCTAATGACCATATCCATGACAATTATGACAATAAAATTTTGAAATAGGTTTGAAAGACTTACCTTCACAATTGGCTTCAGTGTCTTCAAGTTCATCACACCAAGAAAAAGATTCCTTTTGAAACATATCTTAATTAGATTCTTTATCCTTCTCTGAGTGAACAACATTCATTTTGTCCTTAGATGTATCATTTGTCTTTCTTAGGTCCTTATTGATTTTAGGAGTAATAGGTTCTTTTATTTCAATAGGTTTCTTGGTGGATTGACCAAGAAAGAATCCAATTCTAGTTTTGTCATAACTGGGTCTTTGTGCACATATTTTTTCTTCAATTTTGTCACTACTAGTATATAATTTTTCAAGTTGTTTCTTGGTTTGTACCAACTCACATTTCACAATTTTGTTGTATTTCTCTAATTATGCATGTTATAACTTAATAGAGTCTAATTTTGATGTTACCTTTCTTAACTAGGATCTCAGATCTACATTCTCTACTTTTAGTTTAGAATCAATCTTACCTCCATTTTTCTTAAGACTCAGCTTAAGTTCAACTATCTTTAACTCATGTTTTGGGAATTTATTTTCTTTCTTCAACTCTTCAATCTCATCATCACTAGACTCATTAGTAGGACCTTTCTATTTTAGGTCATCTATCTTGTCCTTCAATTCACCAATGTAGGCTTTTGCATCCTTGTATTTGTCTTTGAGACCATCTCTATCATCACTAAGAAGATCAATCTATTCAAGTGCTTCTTCAAGATTTTTCTTCAGTTGTTCCATGTCCATAGGGATCTTATTCAAGATATTAAGCCTTTTTTGAATAACTAGGCTCTGATACCAATTTTTAGAAGTAGATAATACTAAGAGGGGGGTGAATTAATATTTTCAATCCTTTTAACAATAACTAAATATTATTAATCACTTTATGATGTGCATAATAAAATAGGCCAATGATGCTAAGTAATGTAAATAACCATACTCAAAGAGAGATCATAACACCATATTTTGTTAACTAGGGAAACCCTAGCCAAGGGAAAAGCCTAGTGGGGATGAAACCCACTAGATGATTCACTATATATAAGAATCCAGTTAAGGATATTGACCCTGTTAGGAGTCTATAAAGAATGTATAGTGTCTCAAGTCCCTTTTAGGAGACTTAGGCCTTGTTAGAAGCCTCAACCCTATTAGGAGTTACTTCAACCCTATTAGAATTCAGTGAATCATATACAAAAGTGTGCAAGAAGAGCCCACTTCCCTAACATGCAACTATACAATAAGTTCTTCAAGAAATAAGTATACATATAATATTGACTTTTTTATTGTACTTTTCAAACCTTCTAACTGATGATTCTTCACACAATAGCAGTTGCGCACATGTTAGTCTGCATCAAAACTTTGCATTCACTTGTTACTCTCATTTCACAAGATCATATTGACTTCACATCACTGAATCATCATTCACTTTCACTTTCACAACCCATACTTCACTCACTAACTTTGCAAATAAAATACTTTACTTATATGGAACATCTTAGTGAATTCTTCCTTAGTTGGCTCATATAACATAACTACAGTAATCTCAAGAAGAAATATAACTTAAAACAATAAATCAAATTGTTAACCATATTCTACTGATATGCTCTATTCTACACTGTGTCAGTACTGCACCACTACTTTCATCATAACTCGAGTTTGGTTGACCATATAGACTTGTGCACAGGTATACATAATCCTTATGATGTCATGCATCTTTGGTCAACTGTACAAGAGAATATTCAAAGGGAATATTCTATTATCATCAAAATTGTTCTACTACTGTAACACTATCTGATACTTAGACAATTTTCTTCTATAACTGAATGGGGTTAATCTGCACAACAAATATGTTGCCATAAATGATAACCATAACTTACCTTAACAGATTGATTGGACATATTGGCAACACTAACTTGCAAAACTTGTGAAGTAACAAATGGTGGAGAATAGAAGAATAAGAGCAATCCTTGAATGAGAAAGAAGAGAAAAACTTGAGAAGGACAAGGAAATGAAAGCTTTGATTGGTAGATTAACCATGCTAGAAAAGAAAGGAAAAAGAAGACTAGAAGAGGAAGAAAAATTTGAAGATCAGGATGAAGAGGATGTCCCTTTGAGAGAAGAGGCACATATAGATCCTAAGGACGAGAGGATAGATAGGTTTTCTAAAGCCATTAGGAGTAGTGATGCAAAAGGAAGATCAAACTTACCTTTGTATGCAGGTAAGATGGATGACGAAGATCTTACTGACTGGTTCAATGCTATAGAGAACTACTTTAATTTTGAGAACATAGAGGAAAAAGAGAAAGAAAGAATTGCTAATACTAGATTGAAAGGGCATGCCTTACTTTGGTGAGATTGTATACTAGCTGAGAGATGGAAGAATGGTAGACCCAAGATTACTTCTTGGTATACTATTATATACAACATAAAGGAAAAAAATTACCTAGTAACTGCAAGGTACAAATGTACAAGAAAATGCAAAGTCTTAGGCAAAGAGACTTGAATGTAAAAGGGTACACTAAATAATTCCATAAGTTGGATATCAGAGTGGGTCATGATGAGGACGTAGAAGAAAAAATGGCAACATACTTTGGGGGGGGCTTAGATTCAACATCCAAGATGAATTAAGTCTTATAGCCCCTATATTTGTTGAGGAATGTTACAAGTTGTCCATAAGGATTGAAGAGAAGTTGAAGAGAAGAGAAAGGAATAGTGGTGGTAGAGGAAATGCAAAAAAAGGAAGAGGAGGAAAATGTACTGATGAGAAAGAATGAGCTAATGAGGACAAAAGCAAGAATGCTGATTCAAAACAAAGAGGAAGTGGTAGATTTGGTTATGGAAAAGGTAGTGGTACATTCATTGGTAAGTGTTTTAATTGTGGATTCATTGGGCATCAGTCCTTTAGGTGTCCTAAGAAAGAGGCTGATCATAAGAAGATAGAGAAGAGAGCTCACTTAGTACAAGGAGGGGAAGAAGAATGGAAAGATAAAGGCAAGGCTATAGAAATTGGACCATATGAGGAAGAAGAATCATTAATGGTGAGAAGAATGCAAAAACAAAAGAAGGAAAATTGTGTAAGTCATGGTGAGGTTTCTAAAATGATAATTAATTCTGGATTATTCTACAATTTTGTTTCTTATGAGATGGTTAAAAAACTAAAATTGCAAAAGTTTCCCATTGAGTGACTATATAAGGCTTCATGAGTCAGTGATGAGCAAAATATTGTTGTTAGAGAGAAAGAATTTGTTGGATTTTCAATAGGATCATATGCTGATAGAGTTCTTTGTGATGTGATTCCTATGACATGTTGTCATATTATTCTTAGAAGGCCTTGGCAAGCCTCTAGAAATATTATACATCATAGATCAGTAAATGTGTTCATTGTGCATAAAGATGGTCTGAAATTTCATGTTTACCCTTTACCAAGTGATAATGGTGATGGTGGAAGGATTGTATGTTTTGGTGAGAAGAAGTATATCACCTTAGAAGATCAAACAAGTGGTGCTGATCTAAAACACAAGGCTTCCTTGGTAATGATGAAGACTCATGTTGCTGATCACAAAAGTTGTAATTTGCAACAAATGGTGTGTGAAAAGAGGATATTAATTGGTTCTCTTTGGTGTCCATTACTAATAATCAGCAAGGATAATGATGGATTATCCATGAAGGGCAAAGACAGGGGTCTTTTGGATCCTAAAATGAAAGAGAAAGGGCATATTGAGAGGGAAAATGATAAATGTTCTAAATATAATGTTTTTATTTGTTCCAACCTTTTTAATGCATGAACTACATGTGGCACAAGTGGAGGATCATTGAAGAAGAGTTGCAAACATCCATCTACGAGAATGGGTGGCTTAAAGAAAACTCCTCTTCACTCTAGTAGAAAGATTATTTTTTGAGCTGGGATGTAATTTATGCCACAACCAAGTGTTATGTGCCTCAACCAAGTTCACAAAGTGAAAATGTGGAAGGGAAAGGGTTTGTTCCCCAAACCCACAAAAAAAAACTATCCACTCTTCAACTCCTACACCCTTCTAATGTCTATGGTGGATGTATTTCACTTATCTAAGATGGATTTGAGAGGTTTCAAGTGGTTTCAGACCCCAACCCAATCCTAGCACTCAAATTCTTCAATATTGCCTAGTAGGCCTAATTGCCCCCAACTAGGTCTGCAATGAGAAAGATATGATGTTTTCTCCAAACTTTTCCAAAAAACTCCTCCAAAAAAAAAAAGTTTTCAGATACTCATTTGAGCCTTCTTCAACATATGTCAAAATCAATATATGTTGTTTTGGACCGACAACCAAATCCCCAAACTTGGCACCCTTTTTAGTCATAAAATAGAGTGATTTTACAAAGCAAGTATATTTTTCCAATACATCCAAATCTTAAGGCTTTCAATAGTCATCTAAAATGATCTCAATCAAAGGAAAATCAAATCAAATAGAACCCTTGATCCGGTGGATAATTTTAGTGAAAATTGAAGTGTCTTCAAATCTCCAAATTTTTGCACCATCAAAAAGATCTCAGCATCTTGATTCCAACGCAACTTGAATGAAGCAAAAAGGAGTCCATTTGTGCAAGTTATGCTCGATCAAAGTTTTGGTCAATAGGTAGACCAAAGGGCTAGATAAGGGGCAAAATCAAACCATCTCAAAAGTGGTTTCATCAATGGTGAAATCAAACCGATAAGAGCTTTCCAATGGCATTCGTTTCATCAAAAATGAACTTCATATGTGAAAGTTATGGTCATTTGAATTTTGGAGGCAAAATGTAATAGTGATAACATCATCATGATATCAGCAGCTCAAGTGATGACACATGTCAAAAATATGAGCAAATAAAATAGTGCCACATGGCACCTCAAGCTCGAATTTGGTGGTTTAAAAATTTGTTGAAGAGATTTGAACCTCCAACCTCTCATTCCCTACTTTCCCTCCTTGCCACTAGGCCACATGGAGCTTTTAACAACTTTGTAGCAGATTTCTTATTTAATCTAGGAATGCCACGAAAGCCGTTTGAAAAGATGCATAGGTGGGAGTTGAACCCTTGACCTGGCTGCCCCTAAAATAGCTACATGCCAATACACCACTGATGTGGCTTGTTAAATGCATGGCAGATGTGTTATTTAACCTGTATCAAACAGTGGAGCCTCCTTAAAATAGATTTATTTGTTATTTTTAACAACATTAACCCCTAAAATTATATAAATGCCAAAATGTAAAAATGGCAAAGGGGGTTATTCAAAGGGGATGTTTTGTTTTATACCCTTAATTGGTTTTAAGCCAATTTAAGCCAATTATTTTGTATAAAAAGGGGGGTAGGATGTCATTTGGAAAAAATGGGAAATTAAGGGAGACTTGAGAGAAATTTCTCTTTGTGGAGTTTTTTTAAAGGAATAGGGAGATTTTTCTAGGAGATTTTTTTGAGCCATTTTCGTACTTCAGAGTATTGTTATGCTATCGAAGTGCTAGAAGAAATGGTCTTCTTTGGTGCATATTTGTAATTGATTTTTGGAGATTAATCGGATCAGTCAAACTCTATTGGAGCCAACCCGAAGACGTAGTCATGTTTGTGGCAAACTCCAAAATCAAAATTTGTTTGTACTTTCTATCTTCTTCTCTCTCTCAATTCTATTTATTTCTCCTCAAGTTTTTTTTTGAGTTTTGATGTTTAATTTATGTATAAATGTATTAAGACTTCGGTTGATTTGTGTTTTTAATTAAGCATTCAATATTGCAATTAGTCTACATCCGTCCATCAGATCAAGTGGTATCAGAGCCCAGTTGACTATTATTGTAGTTATTTTCTTGAATGCTAACAAGATCCAGGATTCAGAAAGGCAAAGGCAAGCTTGAAGAATTTAATCCTGAGATCGAGAAGTGTAGGACATTTCCAAAGATGTCTATTTCTAGAATGGAGGTTCCTGATGAGATCAGTGAGCAAAAATTTCAAAGAGCATTCTTTGAGATAAAGGCTAAGGTGGACATTCTTCTCCAAGAGAGATGTGAACGACAATTGAGAAAGGAAAATAAGGCTAAGAAGAAGGAGGAATCAAAATCCTCATTAAAGGATGACAAAGCCAAAGGAGTAGGAGGTGGTAGTGACCCTCCTAAACCTCCGTCCCCATCTTCATCATCTTCTGCATCTTCTCCTTCTTCTCCATCTTCTCCTCATTCTAATTCTTTTAATCCTTTCAATGATGGGTATAAGCCTAAGATCAAACTGGATGTAAAATTTGACTTGCCTAAGTATTGTGGTGAACTTAATGCTGAAAAATTGGATGATTGGATTCAGCAAGTAGAAGTCTACTATAGAGTCTAGAACCTATTAGATGATGTTGATAGGATTCATTTAGCTACTCTTCGATTAGGAGGTACAGCTTTAACCTGGTGGGAGAGTAAGACTAAGGCAGAAGTTTCACAACATGGTAGAGTTAGTTTAACTTTGGTAGAGTTTGTGAATGCTCTTAAGAAGCAATTTTATCCCCTAGGACATATGCAACAATTAATGATGGACTGGCAAATTTTTAGGCAAGGGAAAGATCAAACTGTCCAAGAGTACACCCATGAATTTAGGAAAAGGGCTGTTGCTTTGAATGTTCCTTTTTACACCCAAGATACTTTGTTGAAGTACATAGGAGGTCTTTATACCTACCTTAGAAATTCTATTTTGGTATTGAACCCTTGTAATTTGGATGAAGTGTCTATTCAAGCTACACACTTAGAGTCAAGGGGTAAAGGATATTTTTTTGATAAGTTTGATAATGATATAAAGAAATCTTCTAAGAATGCAGAGACAGAGAAAGGAAAGAAGGTAGCTACAGTCAAGAAGGATGAGAAAATTTCTTGCACTCATTGTGATAGGAAGGGTCATGATGAAGAACATTGTTGGAAGTTGCATCCCAAATTGAAGCCTAAGTGGGCTCAAAAATTTGATCAAAAACAAAAAGGTAAGGAGAAAGCAGCAAATATTGTTATGGATCTTGGTTCAGATTCAGATGATGAGACTAAGATAACAGCTATGGGTTTGAAAGGTAAAGCTCCTATTTCTAGTGTTTCTGTTGCTAGTTGTGCTTCTACTTCTATAGTAAATGATTTGTCTGAAGATAAGAAAAGGAATGAGCTTTTTCATTTCAGGGTTGTTGCTAAGAACACTAAAATTGATGGACCCATAGATAGTGGTTCTCAAGTGAACTTGATTTCAGAAAGTATTGTAAGAAACTTGGGATTGAAAACTACATTACATAAGAAACCTTATCCACTAGGCTGGATTTATGAAAATGATAAGTTGCAAGTAACAAGAAAATGCACCTTAAGATTCACAATCACTAGTAAATTTGTGGATGAAGTACAGTTTGATGTGGTTCCACTGGATATCTATGGGATAGTGCTTGGTAGCCCTTATCTTTATGATAGAAAAGCAATTTTCTATAGGGAGAAGAATCATTATCACTTGTTTAAAAATGGCATTCAGTATATTGTGCATTCTCACAGAATTAAGATTGATCATTCTTTTGCAAACACAAGGCAGTTAAAGAGGGTAATTAATGCAAATCAAGAGTTAACTCTTATGTTTGTCAGTACAGGTGGTTCTACACTTCAACTTGGAGTAGCTAACCAGGGTCAGATATTGCAGGATGCACCCATAGTACAACATGAGGGAATGATGATTGAAAGCATTGATGGTTCCTTGGGTAAAAGTGTTCCTGTTGTGAAGGATCGATATGTTGTTGACTTATTCTCTTTCATTTTTGCATTATTGTTCAGCTTGATGCTAGTCAATGTTTGTTGGTTAGTGGCTATGACAATTGATGTAGATGCTTATGGAACTGATAGAATAATGTTTATGATCAACAATGTTGTTGCAGTCTTCATTGTGCTTTTGAGTTAGGTATTCAAATGTACAAGTGTTACAGGACAAGTGGGGAGGCCAAGTCCTCACTTTATTTCAGAGTAAATGTCACTTTTGGAGGTCCAAAAGGTCTTCAGTGGGGAGGCCTGATCTGGTGGATAATTTTAGTGAAAATTGAAGTGTCTTCAAATCTCCAAATTTTTGCACTATCAAAAAGATCTCAGTGTCTTGATTCCAATGCAACTTGAATGGAGCAAAAAGGAGTCCGTTTGTGCAAGTTATGCTCGGTCAAAGTTCTTGTCAATAGGTAGACTAGAGGGCTAGATAAGGGGCAAAATCAAACCATCTCAAAAGTGATCAACAGTGGATTTCAAAATGAAGAGCCTGATGAGAGCTTTACAATGGCATTTTTTTCATCAAAAACAGACTTCATATGTGAAAGTTATGGCCATTTGAATTTTGGAGGCAAAATGTAATAGTGATAACATCATCATGATATCAGCAGCTCAAGTGATGACACATATCAAAAATATGAGAAAATAAAATAGTGCCACATGGCACCTCAAGCTCGAATTTGGTGGTTTAAAAATTTGTTGAAGAGATTTGAACCTCCAACCTCTCATTCCCAACTTTCCCTCCTTGCCACTAGGCCACGTGGAGCTTTTAGCAACTTTGTAGCGGATTTCTTATTTAATCTAGGAATTCCGCGAAAGCCATTTGAAAAGATGCATAGGTGGGAGTTGAACCCTTGACCTGGCCACCCCTAAAATAGCTACATGTCAATACACCACTGATGTGGCTTGTTAAATGCATGGCAGATGTGTTATTTAACCTATATCAAATAGCAGAGCCCCCTTAAATGGATTTATTTGTTATTTTTAACAACATTAACCCCTAAAATTATATAAATGCCAAAATGTAAAAATGGCAAAGGGGGTTATTCGAAGGGGATGTTTTGTTTTATACCCTTAATTGGTTTTGAGCCAATTTAAGCCAATTATTTTGTATAAAAAGCTTGGTAGGATGTCATTTGGAAAAAATGGGAAATTAAGGGAGACTTGAGAGAAATTGCTCTTGGTGAAGTTTTTTTAAAGGAATAGGGAGATTTTTCTAGGAGATTTTTTTGAGCCATTTTTGTACTTCAGAGTATTGTTATGCTATCGAAGTGCTAGAAGAAATGGTCTTCTTTGGTGCATATTTGTAATTGATTTTTGGAGATTAATTGGATCAGTCGTACTCTATTGGAGCCGACCCAGAGATGTAGTCATGTTTGTGGCGAACTTCGAAATCAAACTTTTTTTGCACTTTCTATCTTCTTCTCTCTCTCAATTTTGTTTATTTCTCCTCAAGTTTTTTTTTGAGTTTTGCTGTTTAATTTATGTATAAATGTATTAAGAATTTTTTTGAGTTGTTTTTTTAATTAAACATTCAATATTGCAATTAGTCTAGTTCCGTCCATCAAATCACTCCCCAACCTATGCAAAGAAGAAACCCCCAAGTTGGCCTCTTACAAACCCTCAAATCTAGGTCTTTCTCAATGTGTGACCTCCCAAGCCAGTGCCAATCAAGTGAAGGTTGATTCATCATTTCCAAGGTATATGTATATGATATCTACTATAAAATACCCCTCTCTAATGGATAGATCTATGGCTACTACAATCCAGGCATGCATTTCATGCACCTACAACCACCAAAAACCAATTAGAAGTCTCCATTCATGCAAACTAATACCCAATCATTTTTAAAATGATTATTTACATTATAATAAAGGTTAATTACATGGGAATCAGATTCTTACATCCATGTAATGATAAAATGCTTCCAAAGTGCCCAAAACTTGCACAAATTGTTGTAAAAGTTGCTTGAAATCAACACTTTTGATAAAATGAAAACCTATTTGTCTTAATGCACCAAAAATGGTTTAGATAGGTTCAAAACATCAAAAAAAAATTATAAACCAATCCACACAAAAGATCTAATGCAAAATGACCAAAAATGGAGTTTTTATTGCATTCCAAGTGCCAAATCTGTATAATGTCGATGGAATCCATAAAATGCTTTCAATCTAATGATCCTATGAATTACTAGGCTATATAGGATTAAATAAAAATTCCCCAACCATATGCCATTTTTTGGAATCAATAAAAAGGTTAAAACACTCAAATACTAATTTTCCCTCCAAATTCAAAATATAGTTGTAAAGACTTTAAATTTGAATTTAAAACCTTATTTAAATGTTTTAACTCTTTTTTTTTTTTTATTCCACTTAAGAATTACTATAATACCCAACTATGACCTATTTGATACCTCTAATGATCTAGATCCCTTGTTGGCACTATTGGCTAGCCTTACATCAGTTTTATGCCTAAATCCTTTATCAAGATCTTTAGGACTTTTCAAGTTAACATTAAATTGTTCATTACATTTAGCCATTATAGGCTTCAATACATTCCAATCCACCTTCAATGATTTTTTAAAATATTTAGAAAGGCTAAGTTATTGAGAGGGGAGGGGTGAATCAGTAACTTTACAAAACTTTTAACTTTAATTATCTAATTAACATTTATTCCTTCTCATATACTTTGGTCTAATTGCATGCATAATAAATTGAAAATATGAAAGCATTCATAACACTTTGACACATAGATTTGGTGACCTATAAACCTTTCAAATAGAAAGTAAAATTGGGGTGGGGATGATACCCGCAGGCTTTAGTATTATAGTATAAAGTTCGTTTGTTAAGGCTTACATTGATCACTTCTAATGATTTACCCTATTAGGAGCAATAAGGACTGCTAGGTCCACCTTGTTAAAGGATATACAAACATCCAATGAAGTCTGCACTTGGTAAAAAGATTTTCATAAGATTGTTAGGTCTACCTTGTTAAAGGATTTGACTGATCCACCTATTAGGATGAAGCAATAGTTGATCTCTAATATACAACCTGGTTTGTTGAATAAGATTTTGTTGTTGTTTTGAAAAGGACTAAAACTACTAAGCAACAAAATGCTTAATACCAAGATGATAATACTCATACAATCTAAAGGTCAGCCAATTATTGTTATCAATTGCATGTGTAAAGCATTTGGACCCAACTTCAACAAAACCAAAGGGGGTTTTCTACTCTTTTGGCTCTGCAAAACTAGGGTGGGTATACCCAGGGATGATTCAAGACTAGAAAAACTATATGAGGATTATTTTTAGTTTCATTCTGATTCTCATCTCAAAATCCTCAAACACATACATAATTCTTAATAACTTGATAAACACATCCCATATAACAGATATGGCCAAAATTTCTTCTATAGATTTGCAGATGTGCTTAACAATAGTGGCTAACTAAAGCTAAAACATTCCATGTAGACAAGTACTGGCCAGCTTTGAAGATCTACAGGAAACAAAAGTAAAATTGATTTAATTCTGCATTTTTGACAACCATTTGTGACATACTTCTCCTTTAGCTAAATCAATTTGATCAGTGCCTAATCCATTGGGGTTTAGAGTCTGTAGCAAATTCTTAGATCTTACTTATTGCCTTACAACAAATTCAATCAGCAATTCTTATCAAAATTTATCATTCAAAACCCTTTCCATTACTAAAGAAACCTTATCACATTCATCAAAGCTTTTATTTAATCCATTGAATTAACAACAGTGATAAATAGATATACAACCTAACTAGATTGCATTCAATTGCACAAGCCTTTACTTATACAATATTAAGATAACCAAGTAATTGGAAGGAGACAAGATTTAGAAAGAACTGATATGGGGACAGCTCACAATTTGTATTCATTTTCTTTGAAAATTGTATATCATTTACAATAGACTCAGAATGACCTTTAGAAAGAAACACAGCTCATTCTATATTCATGTATTCTCAGAGAATTGACAGAGAAAATACATCATAAACTTTCTTTCAAAAATTTGGACCAAAATTAGAATTCGGACCATCCTTTAGCCTTGGAATCTCACTGAAATAGTGTGAGATGCAACAAGCTTCAGGCTAAAAGAAAGTGACAGGTGTCTTCTAAAAGATACTGACATATATCTATCATAAAAGACAAAAGCAAATAACAAAAAGGCTATTACATCGAACATTCCTTGGTGGGTCCCCTTCTGTTATGCTTCTCAATTGTTGAGACAAGAAAATATGATCTGATTCTTCATTTATTGTTCATCCTTAGAGTAAGTGGTCATGAGGTTAAAAAGTGACGTATCATCTTCAACTACCTGCAAAATTACTTTAATTTGGGGATTTTCCATGTCTTCATTACTAACTATGAGGGTAACTTTTACTTTTGCATCTTCCTCCTCATCATCTTCTGACATTTGTTCTATAAACTGATTTTTCCATTTATTATAAGCAACATCATCTGGCCAATCAAAATTTAGAGACTCTCTTTGTATAATCACTAAAAAATTTGCAAATTCTTCTAAATCATCAAACTCTTTTCTCTGGGCATTATAAAATAACTGTATCTTTACCAACTCTTTGTTTGTCCTCACCTAGAGCTAGTGGCCAGTTTCACTCATGATGTTCTTGATCCTTTCATAAAATATTTCATCCAACTCTTTTTTCCACTTTTCCTTTTCCTTTATTGTATCAACAGATTCTAAAGCACAAGGAAATAAAATGATTTTTTTAGCAATATACTGGGAAAAACAATGTGTTAATCTTTTCTGCAAAGAATCCCTTTTATCATCAAAATCTTCTAGTTTATTTAACAAATCAAAAATTTTCTCTACTTGATGATAAGGCATTTGGATGGCAGATATACACATAATTGTGATATCATTATTCCTCTCCCTCCACTTCTATGCAAGGGGAGTCAATTTATCCTTATCTCTGTTTAACTCATCCATGAGGGTTGCAATTCTTATCAACTGATCAAAGAAGGTTGACCATTATATTTTATCCCTTAAATACATCACACCCTACTTTAATTTTCCTTCATATTGATTTTTTAATTCTTCTTGCAACTCATGTAATTTGGTTTTTTCTTCTTCAAAGTCCTCTGCAATAAAGAATTGGGACCTTTTAGGGGTGTCTGGTACTTCAACAATAGGGGTTGCTCTATCAAATGACTGTAGAGGGTATGCAATTCTAGGTGCACTCGATTCTCCCACCTTTCTCTTCCCAAGTATCTTCTCCATTTGAGACACTTTTTTTTCCAGTGACTATATCTGTATACCCCTTTCCTCATATGCTTTTAGAACTTCTTCAAACCTAGCATTGAGTTGGGTAATTCTATCTTCTTCCTAGCTAGATACAACACCACCAAATTTCAGCACTTCTAAGGCCATTCCCATTATTTTCTTACTACTTACTTCACCAGCCCTGTATACTGTTAATGTACCAGTATGCTCTACAGTGAGAAACTCATGCATCCTAGTATTTTCCCTCTTTTCCATAGACCGTATAACCAGGGCTTGGTGGTCATCACTAAATTTGACTCCCCTATGAGCCTGTAATATTTCTTCAACAGTTGTTAGTTGAACATCTTTCTGCTTCCTTACTGAATCAAAAATAATTGCATTTGCTATATCCCATTCTGGCAGAAGGAGGATTCCTGATTGTCTAACTATTTGCCTCCAAAATTCAGTAGTAAACTGGGCAAAATCATTCAAAAAATTTGACTTCACCTCTCCCTTAATAACTGAGTCATGTTTATTTTGTTTCTCAGCTTTGATTTTCTCACAGGCTTTCTCAAAATTTCCCATATTTAATCTCCACAAAAACTGAGCAAAAGCCCTATATCTTACAAAATTTTCATCATTAATAAATCTTTCAAAAGCTTGTGCAACTATTGGGTCAATTTCCTTACCTTGGTAATCAGCAATGGTTAGGTCCAAGGAAGGTGTAGGAGGTTCTTGTGGCTCTCCAACATCCAAGTCTATAGAAGTGACAATTACATCCCCTTCTCCACCCATTTGTCTAAGCTATTCCCTTAGAGATTCTTCATCATCTATATGGATTGGGGATTGGCTTGGGGAGTATTGTTCCTTTTGAGAAGAAGAAGACCCCTGCTCTAATTTTGCCTTTTTGGAGAGCAGGCTGCAGATGGGCTTCTTGACCTTTTCTTCTAATGAGAGGGTGCTTGTTGCACATTTTGAATCATAACATAACCTGCCCTCTTTTGCAATGTATATTGGCCAGGAGCTACCACATTTCTACTACTTATTCTTCTTTGTATTTTTGCAGCCTTGTTTGGATGTTTCTCAACATATGTAGCTTTCTTTTCATTCATGGTTTGAATTATTATGGCAAAATTATTCATTAATGCTTGTATTTTAGCTCCCTAGTATTTCTTATCTTTCAATGGGTCATACTAGGGGTCAAAAGCATTAACAAATTCCAGGGTCTTACTGAAAACTATCCATTTCTCTTTTCTCAATTCTTGTTCCTACAATGTGAAGATATTTCTAATTATATCTTCTGGATAGTAAACCTAATGTACCATATGGGAAGCTCTTACCCTTTGTTTTAAAAGGTCATAGAATCCTTTAGGGTCAATGAATCTAGCATGAGACTCTGCCATGTTATATCTATCCAATAACAAATTCAGGTGCTTCCACCCTTTTCTAAGAAAGACAAAATCATGCACTACAGTAACAATTGGAAAGAAAGTGCTCTTCTTAATCAATTCCTTCTCATCTATAGTGCCTATCTGCCATAAGATCTCAACAATCCTAATCTTCAAAGGCACATGAAAAGGCAACACATGTGGCTTTCCCACAAAACCATATACCCTTATCATAGTTGAAACATTATAAGGGATTATATCCCCCCAATTATGACTAACCAACAGCCCTTGTGCACGATCTCTAGGTCTAACCAATTCCAACAATGCTTGTGGAATTTTGGGGCTATCCCCTCTCAAAAGAAATCTTAGCCTAGATGCAAAAAATCTGTCAAACCTTACGTAACTAGTGTCTGTGGCTTCTGAAGTCATATCCACACTCCATAACTACACTAGATTCCTTTCTCCATCCTTGGTTGTTTCCAACTCCATACCCTTGGAGAAGAAAGTGTATCCCTTGTATAAGCATACATTCATCATCAATGAATACCAATAGAATGGTTTGTTTACTTTTCCCCTTGCTATTCCAACCAAACCATTGTGAATCTCTTTTGATAGAAAAGTGGCAAAATCTAGAATGGTACTCATTCCAAATTGAAGGGTTTGAGCCATTATAAGGAAAATAGAACCAAGAATTTGATCACCTTCATCTATCCCAAAAATCTTGCAAAGAGAAAAATACAGTGCTTAAGCTCTCAAGTTGAAATGTCTTCTCAACAATGGCTCTGGGGTACTAGTTGTAATCACAGGCAAATTACCAACCTTGGAAACATGCTCCTGTAGCGGCCCTGTTCTTAGGTAAATTCATTGTGCATCATATCTGGCTTGTAAATCATCCATATCAATGATTTCATGCACAGCGTGGTTAGGGTTAAGGTTGAAAACCTCACTGAATAGATCAGGGCAAACCCTAAAAAGATTGACTCCAAAATGATTTTTTACCCATCTCGTAATAGGATCATATTTCTTTGCTAGGTCCATCAATAAATCACTATCAAAGAAAATAGTGGGGACTGTTAATTTACCAATATCAAACTCCCAAACATTGCTCATAGGAGTGTCCAGTTTTCGCTCTGAAAACCATTTCTTAAATAACTCTAGACCTCCCATGGAAACCTGGGCATCTCTTACCCAATTAGCTTTTTTGTAAGAACCTTTTGCTACAACTATTCTAGGATGATTTGGGATGAGTTACCTTCCCTTAGTTATTTCATGCACTGATAAGGGGAATTGTTCAAGAAATTCATCATGCACAGAATGTTTCAAATAATCTGTTTTCCTAGTAAACTCTTTTTGGGGAGGCATTTTGAATGAACCCTAGAAATTTTACAATAGTAGATATTTTAAAATTACTTAGAAAACCACAGAGTACTTACCCACCAAAATTCGCACTTCTGCACTATGTGATAACTTCTGCAATTTTACTGGATTGTTAACCAAGAATTTTTGTGCCCTAGCTCTGAAAATTTTGTATGCCTTGGTATTCTCTTTGTGCTTTAGTGGTTCATTAATGGTGAAATCGTGGGCTCTTACCATACAATAAAATTGCATGCATAAAGTTTGAATCATATTTACTCTCAGTAACCATTACCCACAATTTGCATCCAAGTTTGAATCCCATCCATAGATTTTCACCAAATTGGCCGGTCCTGATTTAAAAGGCAACAAGCATTATGGCTTTTAAAACAATGCTATGTGTCACAATTTTTCTTTCCTACATTATTTTAAATCCTTTCATCTTTGAATTGCGAGGAAGCATCATTTGTCGATCAAGACAAGATCGACGATCAAACTAATCCACCTTCTAATAAAAACCAATCAGCTATACTGACCAATAAGGAACCTCCATATGAGCTCATGCCATCTGACCACATTCCATGCAAGCAAATCCCATGTCTTCTTCTAGGAAAGCAAGTACTTGGCATCATTCAGTACATGTTTCATGCTGGCGCATTCCCACTTTCCTTATCTAACAAGCATCTTCAAATTGCGAGCTTGCACCAGTCATCAATCTTTGAAAGATCAACGACGATACTGATTTTACCTTGCAGGGCATCTAAATAAAATTTTTGATGTCACCATGGACACGTGTCTGCAGGGCACATTCCTACTTTGTTTAAACTTTTCTCAAATTCAAAATGTGAGGAAACACCTTTCGTAGATCAGGATAAATATCAACGATCAGAAACAACTCTTCATTTTATGCTCACATTATCCACTTGGGCCAATGACATGATTTCTTTTAGCCCTTGTGTTCTGACTATTGTGTTTATTTCTGACATCTTTCTGGCCCAAATCATAAATAGCTCTAGCGAAGCACATTTGGCAGATGCTATGGCGTGACTCCTGTATTCTTCATAGTCTGGTCCCACTATGACACATGTTGCAAAGGCGCATTCCCACTTTTCTTATCTAACTAGCAGCTTCATAATGCGAGATTGCACTAACCATAGATCTTCTAAAGATCTACGAATAATAAGACTTTATTTCCATCCAACTGTCAAACTCCTCCATGTGGCACATCTGGCAGTACATGTCATCAATCGTTTATAGAGTGGCATACTGTTTTGCAAATACCTAACTCCACCTTGCCACATGTCCAAAAATCTGCTTGCCTACATTACTTATTTCCTATGTAGTTTCAAATAGCAGGCATGCACTGGCCTTTTATCTCTGATAGATCAATAGTTATATAAACTTTTCCATTTGAGGAGCATATTGGCTAATAGTGACGAATGATGTTCCTCCACCTATTCTAACTCATCTGACACACACCACGGAGGACATCTCACCATTATTCTTTTAACAGTGGGCCCATCTCGTTAGACCGTGCCACTTGTCCAACTTTTACTTCCCTGCATTATTTATCTGTCGAGCATATTCTTCTTGCAGGGAAGTGCTAGCCCTTGATTGAGATAAAATCAATGGCTGACACTTCTTGGTGATAAACTACATTTCTCTACAAGTGAATCCATGAATGACATCACGATAAAATAAGGACATGCGCAAAAGTACTGAAAAACTTGCAAAAGTTCTTGACAATTTATGATTCTTCAAAATTTAGGAATGTAAAGGCTACATGTCACCAAGTCGCATGCTCGCATTACATAAAGGCCTTGCATCTTGAAATTGCAGGTATGCGATACTCATTGATCTGAATAGGATCAATGATTAAAAAGATTTTGCGTCATTAGAGGTAATTGCTAATAGAATGATTAATCAATTTGTATGCTAAGCATAGTCACGTAAGATTAAACAAAAATATAATGACCTCATGCTTATGCAAGCCCTCCCTTGGGGAAAAATGTCATTGAAAACATTTTTTTGAAAATAATTTTGAGGGTATTCTAAAGCTAGGGCAATCTGATAACTTTGAAAAAACACAAGGAATAAAACCCTAATTTTCAAAATTTCAAGATTTAAATGATTTTTCACAAGATTTTCCTTTAACCTCTGCATAGTGAAAAATCAGGCCAACGGATTCCTTTATGTAAAAATCACCTTGCTATGATAGATATATCTATGCTACTCCTTATACTATTGTAGCCTTTGTAATTAACTCTTTTTTCTCTTCTCTAATTTTATTTGATTACATTTCATTACTTACACACACTTGGATATGATACAATTCATTACATATATACCAATCCAATTATACAATTATAAAGTCGACAATAATACAAGTTTACACACATACTATAGAGTTGGCTTAAATGTAGACACTCAAGTTCTAAAGACTAACTCAATAAAGTTCTGATACTCAGTCTCTACTATCAATGGTCGACATCATCATGCACTTGGTAGACATAGAAGCTCAATCCATATTGATCACTTCCAAGTAGTCTTGAACTCAATCTACATTAGTGACTCGATGAATACTATGAAACTCAGGATATAAATTGAATCCTTTGATTCACACTGTGTGACTTGGCCAATGCTTCCTCTATGAGCTTGGTATAAAATGAATCACTTGATTAACATAGTGTAGCTTGGTTAACACTAGACTCACATCACATCAACTGTGAACTTGGTAAGCACTGCACTGCTCGATTTACACTTGTAAACTTAGCATACACTAAGATGCATGGTTTACACTGCTGATCTTCACACTATTTAAAACTTCTCGACATGCACTAAAATTTGTCCAAAGGACTCGGTAGCAATTGTGGAACTTGGTAGTAACTAAAATGCTTGGTAAACATTGTTAACTATACAATAAGCTTAGTAGATACTTACAATCTGAATAAGTGTATGTCACTAATAAAAAACTTGATTGATATGACAACAATCTCCCCCTTTGGCATTAGTGACAAAAACACTTATCAGCTAACACTGAATCCAAAAATTTTCTTGAATACTTATGCATCATCTTGTGATTCTAGCTCGGTGGAGTATACTATTTTTGAGATTTTTCAGAATTGATTTTGTAAGATATATACCTATACAAGGTAAGGCTTCTATACAGTATACTATACATTTGAATACATCTCCTTTCTATATACAATATACACTCCTCTTTCACATCTTTCTCCCCCATTATTCTTACAACTTTTTACATATTTTTTTCATCTATCTCCCCCTATACACAATTATACATCTTTCTCCCCTTTTTTGACATTAATGCCAAAGATTTATTTTATATATTTACATAGTAATGCCAAAATGAGATTAAAAATCAAAATGTACATTGAGTATAATAGCCAAAGTTTTATCCCAATTGTCTTGTAGGACCTTAGATGTGTGTAGTGCAATCTTTACTTCTACTAACAATTATATCATGTGATCTTCTATGGAAAATTTATTGTATGGATGAGGGTTTTAGAATGTGTAATATGTTTCTGAAGTGCATCCATGTTGTGAAGAATCATACTTTGAATATCTATTGATGTAGATCTAGTTCTTGCTTCTTCTGTTAGCAATTATGCCTATGTATCTATCAAAAACCTTATCTCCTTGAAGTGTGGAGAACTTGAACTAGGGTTAAGTTGCAACTGTTGAGCACTTGCCTTAAGGTCTTCATCTATCTTGAACAACTTTTCCTTTATTTCCTTGGTAAAATTGGAAACATCACATAGCTTACCAAAAAGTAATGATACATTTGTACAAGATGTTTCTAGAGGACCCAAAATTGTAGAGAGTTATACTTGATAAATTGCAATTTGTTGAGAAATGTGCTCTAACACTTTATTATCAAACATCTTTTTTTCCTTTTGCACTAACTTATCCTTTCCATCTATATCTTCATTAAACTTTTGAACTTCCTTTGCTAACTGATACAAAATTGGTTGAGAATTGTCAACCTCAATACCTATAGCTTCTTCCAAAATGTTCTTTGCATCCTCAATAATTTTGAATTCTTTATCCCTTTCCTCTCTTAGCCTCTTCTATTTGGATTTCTTTTGGAGAAATTCACCAAATGTGTGCATTTGATCAGGGTTGAGATCAGAAATGTCCCAATTAGGGATTACAATTTCCTCATTTAGGTCTATTTCTTCCTCCATTTATTTTCCTTTTCCCAAAAAAATTGTGAGCCTTGGTTTCAACTATCCTTTCACTTATTGCTTGTGTACCCAAAATAGAAATAATTGTAGACATGATAAGACTAGCTAAAAAAATTCATAGTGCACTTATAGTAGAGATGCTAGTAGAACTACCTAATGAATCCAAAATTGAGGTATTCAAAACTGATGTGTCCAAAATTTATGTGTCAACCATAGATATGTTCAAAATTGTTGTGTCAAACACGGTAGAAAAAGGAAGAGTTTGCAACTTGGTAGATGAAGTGGAAGTCACTTCAATCAATGATGTGCTGAGCTGAACTGGTGCAAAGATTGATTGGGTGTTTTTGTTGTCACAAGTGGTCACAATAAATCTTGTTGAGGTTATCTCCATGCTTGATGTTGTCAATAACTTTCTTGGAGATTGAGGAAGTGAGGCAATAACTATTAAAACAATCTTGCCTGGATCAATTTCCTCATCATCTTGGGTTCCTTCCTCGGTAGCCTCTTTCTCTTTATACTCTTCATTGTCAGCAATAACAAAATGTGTTGGCTCTTCACCATCCCCTTCTTCATCCATTTCTTGTTCATTATCATTATCATCATCATTTACATTAACAGGGAAGTCACTCAATTTATGAAGAAGATAGATATTTTTCCATGTGTTTGTTGTATTCCTTACAACATGCTCAATGTCTTTCATGAGAACCAAACAAGTTTTGAATTTGATAGTTAATTTCTCCTCATTTTTATTTAGAGATTCCTTCATCTTCATGTCTATTATGCTTGGTAAAAGTGGCCTCAGGGTTTTTCCATAGATGTCTTTCATAGTTTGCATGGAAAATTCCCATCTTGGCTTGATCTTCTCCATCAAAATATTAGGAATCTGAGAAGTAAGCTGGCCAAGTGAGTACTTCCACTTACCCATTTTTTCCATCACTAGATCTTCTATTTTCTTTTTCTCTTCATCAGTCCTAGTTTCATACTTTAATGCCTTAAAGTTTGTTACACCATCTCTAGCTTCTAGTTCCTTCAACCTATCTTGGAAGGTGGGTGAAGGTCTGCTAAATATTATACCTCCTCCATCTTTGTCAATTTTCTTCCTTGATTTCTTCCTTGATTTCTTGGTGAACACAGCAACGGATGGCTTGGAAAGCTTGGAAATGATTATTTTTCCCTTCTTCTTCAATGGTTCCTCTTCCTCTAATTCCTCTTCATCATCTACCTCTTCATCCTCACTTTTTCCCTTGATCAACAAAAGAGTAGAGCTAGTTTTTAGCTTGGCAATTCTTCTTTTTCCTTTATTTACTACCTAAGGGAGTTTGATCTCTAGTTCTATCCTGGCTTTTTCTTCATCATAGGTACCAAAATATGAATCCTAATTGCTTGAATCTATACTTTATCACTATCTACCATGAAACACACATCATCCTTATAATCTTCAACTAAATTTTTGGGAATATGGAATCTATTGTTCATTTTTGCCTTAAAAGCATCAAAATAGTTATCCATGATACTATTTTAATTTTCACCCATCTCAACAATATACTCATTAATTTGATATGGCACTGGGACATCTTTTCTCCACACAACAGAGCCTTTTGAAGGGAAAATTTTCTAAACATAAAAGAATAAACATGTCAACAAGGAGCCAAACTTACATTGGTTATTTTTTGACGTCTTGATGCTCTCCATCTTTTTGTTGAATGGTTTAAATAGTAGCTTGGCAAGGTTAAAGGAGTGGTTGTTCTTCACTACCTTGTATGCAAGGTCAACTAGTTCACATGACACACTATTTAACCTACTCGAACTATAAATCTTGTGTGAAATAATATGAATTCTAAATTTTAATTCCATGTCTATGACACTACTAATCTTCATGAATGTACAATCCTACTTTGCTAGGGTTTTTTTCTCAAGTTCAGCCCAACCTAGGGTTTTGGTCGTCTTGGCTTTGGCCAACATTGGGAGAGCAATGATTCTATGAATTATCTTTTTTGTGACTAATATTGGTTGCTCCAACCATAACAACCCATTATGCACCTGACTAAGAATAAACTGAATCCATTTAACTTGAAATTCATGGGGCATGTGAGGAATATGGGTTAACACTTTAGTTTCAAGGTGTTGATGCTTGAGTTTCAAAATGCCATTTACACAATTTTTCTAGGGCATCATCCATTTCCAAAGTACCAATATCGTGTATAACACATTTAAAGTGAGTGTGAATATCATTGATCAACAATACCTTTGGAGGTATTTGTGACTATGCTCCACTCAGATCTAGGGTTTTAGTGATTGCACGAGTGAGCTTTAAGTCTGGTGCCTTCCATTCTACACCATGAAGTAGCATGTCTAAACCTCACTTTTCCTTGTTGTTGATTAATGTCATCTTCACTCAGTAGGGTTTGAGAGAATTCAAAATCTTTTGCTAATAATTTTCTCAAATTTCTTGGATGCTTTGAAGATCACACTATGCAATAGCTCTCAAGAATTTCACAGTAAAAAATGGCTTTGATTTCATTCCTTTTATCAAAATTTCACCATAAATTCTCAATACAAAAGGTATATCAATTGACAGAGTATCATCCACTTCACTTGCATTGATCACATGGTAGAGTCTTCCATCATTTGATAACCATATAAAGTTTAGTTACTTCCGACCTTGCTCGGTAGGGTCTGTGACCCAACCTCACTTAGTAAGGAGGGTAATTCGGTAGATACTACTACCCTTTTACTTAGTGATCCCTTTGTATCTTGAATACTGATTTGGATCTATTGTCCTTTCAATCTGGAACTAATTTGGATGTCTACTTTTATAGCCTAGTTCTAGTTCTCCTTTGAGAACATAAGTAATAATAGTAGAGTCACCCAATTCTTGAGTGACTTGATCATCATTGCTTGGACTTGAACTCTCAGTACACTTTGGAATCCATTTTTGTCTCATCTATTTCTAGATATTATTAGCCTTTTCCTTCTTTTCATCTTCCATCTTTCTAGTATTCATACGATTTTTGGCATGATGGCCAAGTTTTGTACAAATGAAACGTCTTTTAGTGGTATCTCTTTTCCTCATATGATGTTTTACACAATTTATTCCAATATGTCCAAATTCTCCACAATAATGACATCTACACCAAATGTTGTAGTTACAACCAAATATAGCTTTCACAATTTGTTCTGATAGATTCAATATCTTGGTTTTGCATTCTAATGTCTTGTGTCCATCTTTCTTAGATTTGTCACATTTTCCTTCAAATCTTGGTTTTTCTTTGCATTCATTAGCCTTATTATCATGCTGATTAAAATTGTAGCATTTTCCATTTAATTTTCCTTTCTCATTGCTCCAACATTTGTTTGATGTATGACCTATCTTTCTACAATGATTGCAAGTAAGACTTTGATTCTTTTGAGCTTCTTGTTTGGAAGATTCACCTTCTTCTTTGTATCCACTTCTTCCTTTCCCATTTTGTCTATAGAGATTCTTCTCATTCAACTGATTTATGTCTACTTTGGATTTCATCATTCTTTCATTGACTTTCCTTTTAGAGTTTAAATCATTCTGCAATCTTTCATTCTCAGATCTCAGGTTCATGATTTCTTAATTTGCATTAGTGAGTTGATTAATAAAGTCAGTCTACTAAAGAGATAGATGTTGGATCTCATTATCTTTTCCTTCCATTTCTACCTTTGTCTTGTTCTTTTATTCCATGATTTCACATAGCCTCACTGATTGAATTTATTGTTCTCTTCTTAGTTTTCTTACTTCTTCTTGTAGTGAACCATTCTTTTCCAAGATTTCTTTGATTGCTTCATCTAAGTTGCTTGATGGATGAAGTTCTTTAAATTTTTCTTCAATTTAGAGATGATCATTCATTTGAATCACAAGATCTTTTCTTCTTTTCAAGGATTGGGAGAGTTTCTCTTTTGCTTTCTTGAGTTGGGCAATAGACATTTCCAAATCCAACTTTTCATTGTCAAGTTTGAATATCTCCATGGCCTTGATCTTTGCTAAAGCTGTTAAACTTTCTCCTATGAACCACAATTCTCTTATACCAATTGTTGGAAATATTCAAAAAGGCTAAGTTAATGAGAGGGGAAGGGTGAATTAGTAACTTTAAAAAAAAAATTAACTTCAATTATCCAATTAAAATTTATTCCTTCTCATATACTCTAGTCTAATTCCATGCATAAGAAATTAAAAATATGAAAGCATTCATAACACTTTGACACATAGATTGTGTGACCCAGAAACCTTCCAAATAAAAAATAAAACTAGAGCGAGGATGATACCAACAAGCTTTTGTACTACAGTATAAAGTTGGCCTAATAAGGCTTACATTGATCATATCTAATGATTGACACTATTAGGAGTAACAAGGATTGCTAGGTCCACCTTGTTAAAGGATTTACAAAAATACAATGAAGTATGCACTCGGTAAAGAAATTTGCATAACAGTGTTAGGTCTACCTTGTTAAAGGATTTGAATGAGATTCCTTTATGTACAAGTCACCTTGTTGTGATAGTTATATCTTTGTTGGTCCTTATACTATACAAATCACCTTTCTCTTTCTTCTCTTCCCTAATTTTATTTGATTACATTGCATTACTTACACACACTTGGATATGATACAATTCATTACATATATACCAATCCAATTATACAATTACAAATTTGGCCACAATATAAGTTTACACAAATATTACAGAGTCAGCTCAAATGTAGACACTTGAGTTTTAAAGACTAACTCAGTGAGGTTCTAATACTTGAAATCCACTATTAATGCTTGACATAATCATGCACTTGGTAGACATAGATGCTCAATCCATATTGATCACTTCCAAGTAGTCTTGAACTCAGTCTACGCTAGTGACTCGGTTAATACTATGAAACTCAGCATATAAATTAAATCACTTGATTCACACTATGTGACTCAGTCAAGGCTTCCTCTATGAGCTTAGCATAAACTAAATCACTTGGTTAACATAGAGTAGCTTGGTTAACACTGGACTCACATCACATCAACTACAAACTCAGTAAGCACTGCACAACTCAGTTTGCACTAGTAAACTCAGAAAACACTAAGATTAATGGTTTACACTGGTGATCTTCACAGTAGCTAAAATTTCTTGGCATGCACTAAAATTTGTCCAAAGGACTTTCTAGTAATTGTAGAACTTGGTAGTAACTGAAATGCTTGGTAACACTGTTAACTGTACAATAAGCTTGGTAGATACGTACAATCTAAATAAGTGTATGTCACTAAGAACAAACTTGATTGATATGTCAACAAAGGGTACCATAGATCCTTTGCTTTTGTTTGCATCCAAAGTGTGCCTAGATGTTTTCCTAGGAGCTTTTACACCATCCATCTAAGAAGATGATAGTTTGTTGACTATAATTTCTATTGTGACCTAGTTTGTGTCTTATTTTACCCTTCTTTATGTACAAAATTTGAAACCCAACATTAAAATTTGAAAGACAAGTAATTGTACTGACTAATGCTCCAATGTTTCCCAATATCTTGTGTATCTAGATGCATTCACCTAGCTATAATCTCTCAATTAGATCAATCCTTTCCTCTAGTTATATATTCTATGTGTGCAAATTAACCTTCCAATGACTCTTTAAGGCCTTCTATAGCCCATAGGGCCCATTTTTTTCCTAACACTCATTCATTTGTACATTTCAATCCTAACAAACCAACAAGTCATACAAAAGTTCCAAACTTTTTCTCTTCCTATTTTTTCTCCTGATGTATTTTTTTAGAAAATTGGGCAAAAATATCAGTTTTACCCTATTTTTTTGAGGAACACCCTCCTCCCCTATTGTCATTATGACACAACTCCTAGGATCTCTCTCCTTTCTAGGGAAATCTAGATTTTTTTTTGTTAATGCAATTTCATTCCAACTATGCATTAATTGGAATTGTCTCAACCACTACATTAATTTATTTAAGATTTCACATCACACTCTAATCGATTAATTAGTTTTTTCATATTCATCTAGCTATCTAATTAATATTTTTTTATTAAGTGTGGTCATTTCCCTAATGTATTCAAATTAAATTCAAATATACCCTTAATCTATTAAATTGATTTAATACATAGTGCTCCATAAATCCTCCTTTTAAATAAATTATATTCATTTAAATCCCTATGCATGATTCAAATTCCTAAACACACCATTAAATTAAATCTCATTTAATTTAATCATAAATCCTACCTAAAACCTACTCTAGTACCCATCACTCTTACCTAACTAAGGTTCCCTAATAGTTAACCAATATTACTTATTGCTAAGCATGTTTTAGAAACCTCTTAGTCCTAATGGGTTTCTCACACATGTGTGAGCAACTAAATCTCAAGGATATCCTCTTTCCTTAACTCATCCAAAATGTACTCTTTCACCTTTGTCCCATACTCTTTTCCCCAAAGTTTCCCATACATGAGTGAGTGAAATGTTGAGCCACTTGAACTTTAAAGGCTTGAATTAACTTCTTCTTTTTTTTGTCATTTAGCCCATGTGTATTCCTTGTAGTACATATGTGGATGTCACATAGATGCCACCTCATAAAGGTCTTTCTCAAGCCTATAAATAAATATTTTGTCTCAAGAATTCCTAATCTACGTAATATGCATTGTTATAATGTTGGTTTATTGTTACAGATTTACATGTTTTTATGCTTAGAGATAACCTTCAATAGTTTATTTTATTTTATTCTTAGTTCATGCATGTTCATGATAGTACTACATTGTTAATTTATTTTTATTACATCTATTATTGTTATCCTTGAATGCTTTCAAGAATGGTTTCTTCCTTATGCATTAATTGAAGTGTGCTTCACTTGAATTTAGTACAGTCTTGTGTCATTTTCATATAAAAATGGGATTCAATAGTTGCCTTTGGGAGTAAACATTCACATCAATCAAGCTTGAGTGCACCAAGACCTTTGGGTGCACTATTTGAGAGACTTTGAGATTCCATGGGACTCTACTCAATGGTTGAATTCCCTTTGTAAAACTCAAGTTAGTTTCTATTTTCTTTTGATCGAATCTTGATATACATGTACAACTAATATTTGTCTTATTTTAGCATTATCCCAACAAGTAGGTTTTTCATGTATATAGTCATCATAAATTATATTATGTATAAAAGACCTTATTTAGTGATATCACATAAATCTAAGGGTTGTTATGTAAATGCAAACATAATGTTGAAAACTAAGGATTCCTCTATATCAAAAATAGATATCTAGACCCTTATATGAATAATGATATAGAGGACTTATATTGTCATTTAATATGCATCTTATTAAAGGTTATTCATACAAAAGGTTATCAATAGAGATATGATAAATGTTAAGAGGATATTTCTTAAAGATGAGGAAGACCATAGTAGTAAACTCTAATGCATTGTTAAGGGAGATGACTATGAAGTCCACATTCTAGGTATTAAAGACGAGCGCAATGAATCTTATTAATTGGTAAAGGTGGTAAAAATTTACATGTAATACTTTTAAAATAAATTTTTTAAATTAAATAATTTGCTAATTTTAGGTGAAATTATGGTGGTAATTGATGGGGACACAACCCAAGCACAAAATGGACACAACAGCAAAGGGAAAATTTTATTAACTGTGAGAAAATGCTAATACATTTAGTACAGAGAAAATAGAATTCAAAACATGTCATAAGGGCTTACAATAGCATAAATCTGGAGATAATTTCTCCTTTTAGTACCTCCTCTCAAACTCCACTCCGAATTGCCTTTTACAATGCCAATAATGTTCTTAAATAGACCTCGGAGGGTTAAGGATTAGGAGTACATTCTAGAAAGTGCTAGTTGGCATCCACCGACCAAATAGAAGGCTCTAGAAGCTACGTTAGAAGTTGACGCAAATCTAGAAGAATCCAGAAATGGTAACCGAACTTCCAGGAGGCATAACTTTTGAACTATAGCTCCGATTGACGAACCGCTTACATTTTTAGAAATCTCTCAAAGTGCTCTAAAGCCCTATGGACCAATTTCATTTGTCCACCATTTTTTGGCCCTTTTTGAGGTCATTTAATACCCCTAACCTGACTTTGAAGCATTCTTAGGATGTCTCCAAAAATTGAAAAATTGTGATAACTTTCAAACCGTGGGGCCTTTTGACCTGATTCTTTTTCTGGAATGCTCTAAATTACAATGGAAATCATTTGGCCAATTTACACCTTCTAGTTCACTAAAATGATGGCTCAATTACATACTCCTATTTTTTTGACATTTACACGTATTCCAAGGTGTTCAAATACTCTATCCTAGAATACTGATAGTGAAACTGTGAGAGTTGGAACCTTTATTTGACCCAAATGGGTATCCAGAAATGAAAACACATGAAATAGAAACTAAGTCTAAGTACATTTTTTTTGGTTGACATAGGATTGCTCTTATACCTCTGGATGCTCCTGCATCAGACACCCAGGGTAGATTGAAAAGTGACCCTGTCACTTTATAAATGGTAGAGGAAATCCCAAATGTGAAACCTCAGCTGCTGATATCCAAGTTGAGTCCTCGATCAATCGTCCTTTCCACTTGACCAAATACTCTTCATACTGCCTATTTCTAGTACTCCTACCCACATGACTATCCAGAATCTCCTCTATCTCCTCCTTAGAAGTAGGAATTGGATATGGCTCTAACATCAACTCCTCATCTACACCATCATCATGATACTCTGTTAAGTCTGCAATGTTGAAAATAGGAGAAATGTGAATACCATCTGGAAAATCCACCTCATATGCATTTTCTAAGTCATGTTTCTTCAGAATTTTGCAGGGCCAATTTTCTTCATTTTCAGCTTGTTGTAAGTACTGACTGGAAATCTTTCTTTTCGTAAGTGTACCATGACTAGATCCCCTACCTGGAATTCCTTATGTCTTCTCCTTTGATTAGCCCTAGCTTTATACTCATGATTCATCTTGGTAATGTGTGCCTGAACCTCCCCATGTAGACGCTTGATATGTTCAGTGAATTCTTCAGCTTTAGCACTTGTCCTCTCCCCTTACTCTATCTTCCTCAATTCTGGTGCAGTCCTTCGGCTACTTCCATATACAATTTGGAATGGTGATCTACCAGTACTCCTATTTATAGAGTTATTGTAAGAAAACTCTACTTCTAGTAGAATCAAATCCCATCCCTTGGGCTTATCCCCAACTAAACATCTCAGCAAATTGCCCAGACTTTTGTTTACCACTTATGTTTGGCCATCAGTCTGTGGGTGATGTGTGGAACTAAATTTAAAGTCTTTTCTCAACTTTTTCCACAATGTTCTCCAAAAATACCCCACAAATTTAGTGTCTCTGTTAGAAACTATACTCCTTGGGAGACCATGTAGTCTTACCCCCTCTCTAAAAAACAAGTCTGCAATATGGATAGCATCATGAGTTTTGTGGCATGGAATGAAATGTGCCATTTTGGAGAACCTATCAACCACCAAAAATACTGAGTCATTACCCTTTTGTGTCCTTGGTAATCCAAGAACAAAATCCATACTTATGTCCTCCCATGGCTTTGATAGAATAGGCAATGGCTGATATAGTCTAGTATTCTGACTAAATCCCTTGGCACCTTGACAAATCTGACAACTCTATACAAACTTCTTCACATCTTGTGAAATTTGAGGCCAAAAATAATGTTCTCTAAGAATGGCAATGGTCTTATCTTGACCAAAATGTCCTGCCATCCCTCCACTGTGTTTCTCCTTAATCAAATTTTCCCTCATGGAACTCTTTGGAATGCATAATTGACTACCTTTGAATAACATACCATCCTGAATCAAATAGTCTAACCACTTAGTTTTGTCTACAGCAACAGGCTCTTTACAAGCTTTCCATGCTTTAGCAAAATCAGGATCCTCAAGGTACAAATTTTTGAGTTCATCAAACCCAACTACTTCAACCTGCATTACTGTAAGCAACAACTATCTCCTACTTAGTGCATCTGCAACCCTATTAGATTTTCCACTTCTATGCTTCAACACAAATGTATAGCTCTGCAAGAACTCTACCCACTTCATATGTCTCTGATTCAATTTACCTTGGCTATTTAGATACTATAATGCCTAATGATCAATATACAAAACAAATTCCTTTGGCAACAAATAATGCCTCCATTTCTTTAAGGCCTGAACTATTGCATAGAACTCTTGATCATAAAAAAAATATTTCTTTTTTGCATCATTCAATTTTTCACTAAAATATGCAATAGGCTTACCTTCTTGGCTTAATACAGCCCCAATAGTGCTACCAATGGTATCACAATCCAACTGGAATACCTTTCTAAAATTTGGAAGTGCCAACACAGGTTGTTTTGTTACCTTCTTCTCCAGCAATTCAAAACTTCTTGTAGCTACCGCAATCCATTTGAACTCTTTTCTATCCCCTGTTATTGTGTCAGTCAGGGGTGCACATATGCCACTGAAATTCTTAATGAACTTCTTGCAAAAACTAAACAGACCATGAAATGATCTTATCTCAGTAGCAGACCTTGGAGTAGGCCATTCCAAGATGGTTTTTACCTTCTCTGGATCCATTTTAAGACCTTCAAGTGATATAACAAACCCCAAGTAAACTAACTCCCTTTTTGCAAAGATAGACTTCTTTAGATTAATTAATAGTTTCTCTTCCCTTAACCTTTCAAGGACACTATGAATATGCAATAAATTTTCTTTCAAAGTCTTGCTGAAAATTAAAATATCATCCATATAGACAATAAAAAATTTTCCCAAGAACTTCTTAAGTACCTCATTCATAAGCCGCATGAAGGTGCTTGGGGCATTCGTCAATCCAAAGGGCATGACTAACCACTGATAAAGACCCTCCTTGGTCTTGAAGGCTATTTTCCACTCATCTCCTTCTCAAATCCATATTTGATGATAGCCACTCTTGAGATCTATCTTTTTGAAGTACTAAGCTCCACTCAAGCAGTCCATAAGATCATCCATTCTTGGCAAAGGAAACCGATACTTGATGGTTATCCTATTTATAGCTCAAGAATTTGTACACATTGTCCACTCTCCATCCTTCTTTGGTGCCAGTAATGCAGGTACTACACATGGACTCAAGCTCTCTCGAATCAAGCCCTTCCTCAATATCTCCTGAGCCTATCTATTTAGCTCCTAAGTTTTAGTAGGATTCATCCTGTGAGCAGCCTTGTTAAGCAAACTAGCTCCTGGGATTAAATCTATCTGATGACTAATTTGCCTTACTGGCAGCAATCCTTCTGGAACATTATCAGAGATAATATCTCCAAACTCACCCAGTAAATCTAAAACTTCAAATGGTATTTTACTACTACCTTCTTTATCTTTCCTAAGAATCAAAGCATAGCACATATCTTGATGTTTCATGCCATCTAAAACTTCCTTCCATCAACAAGACAAATCCTAGCACTGCTACATACCTTTTTGCCTTCCTTTTTCATGCGCTTCAGTTTGTGGCGAACTCCATCCTTTGTTAGAGAGTATGTGTTTTCATGACCATCATGTATTGCATGCCTATCAAACTACCATGGTCTACCCAACAATAGATGGCAAACATCCATTGGAATAACATCATAGAGAACTTCATCATGGTAACTCCCAATTTTGAATTTCACTAAACATTGTTCACTTACCAGGACCTTATGATCATCTTTCACCCAAGAAATCTGATAGGGCTGGGGGTGTTTCTCCCTCTTGAGCTTCAGCTTAGAGACCATCTCTTCTGATACCAAGTTATCAGTGCTACCACCATCAATGATCACATCACAACATTTATCCTCACACCTACACCTGGTATAGAATAAACTCCTCCTTTGTCTGGGTTCAATCTCACCACTTAGTAGGACCCTTTCATTTACCAGAGTCTCTCCTCTTTCTGCATCTTCTGAATGTGATGATTGTGCATCCTCATCCACATGAGCAACCCTAGCTTGACCCTCAGCTCTCATATCTGTCCTTCCTTGTCATTGAGGGCATTCAAAGGCATGATGACCTTCTTCATTGCAATGGAAATAGGTACCGCAGAAGCCTCCTCTTCCTTTTCCACATCCTCTACCTCTTCCTCTCTGATTTCCAAAGTCTTGACCTCGGGAGCGGTTGAAACCCTCCTTCATCTAGTTCCTGCTAGTACCCACATCTTCATTTTTCTTTTGGGTTTCATTTTGGCCTCCAGATGACCTACCACTACCCCTTCCTCCTTGACCACACCCCCTTTGTCTCCCTTCAAACCTCTTATTTAGCTTCTCTTCAACTCTTAGGGAAAACTGGTATGCCTCTTCAATGTTGGTCATTCTTACTAGACTTAATTTCTCCTACATGCTAGGTCGCAACCCACTAATATAATGAGCAACCTTCTCCTTATTTGCTTTTGCATGACCTACTCTAATCAAAAGTTGATAAAACTCCTCTGTATATTCCTGGACTAATTTTCTTGCTTTCTTTAACCCATGCATCTTGTTGAACAAATCAAGCTCATAATCAACAGGAATGAACTGCTTCTTCAATTTGTCCACCATACGATCCCACCTTGTGATCTTCTCCTTTCCTCTTCTGTTTCTTTCTAATTGAACCTCTTGCCACAAGATTTTGGCATGGCCTTTCAATTTGGCCTTTGCAAACTTAACCCTATCTAGGTCCCTAATATCCTCATACTCAAAGTACTCTTCTAGTTCATTGATCCAGTCTATCAACTCATCTGGTTTCAGATTTCCTAAAAATACACCCACATCAATTGTAGGTCTTTTTCCAAACTTAGTAATGGCCCTAAAAATCCTTTCCTCTGCCTGATTCAAAACTTCCCTTTCAAATTCCCCCCTTTGGTCCAAATTCTTCTTCTTCATTTTCATCCTCACTTTTTTCGACTGCGGCAACATTTGTTCCTCTACAGAGCTCCTCCTGCAACACTTGTACCTACCTTTGGAGGGCTCTAACCTCCTCAAGATTAATAGCTTCATCCCTTCCACCATGCTCTCTTTGTGGAGGCATCTTCTTAACTTAAACCCACAACCACACAGTCTTGGTGCAAACTGCCTCACAGTCGATGCTCTGTCTACACACTCAGGAAAACCAGCTCTGATACCACTTGATGGGGACACAACCCAAGCAAAAAATGGACACAACAGGAAAGAGAAAATTTTATTAACTATGAAAAAATGCTAATACATTTAGTACAGAGAAAATAGACTTCAAAACATGCCCTAAGGGCTTACAATAGCATAAATTTGGAGATAATTTCTCCTTTCAGTATCTCCTCTCAAACTCCACTCCGAACTACCTTTTAAAATGCTAGAAATGTTCTTACATAGATGCTGGAGGGTTAAGGATTAGGAGTACATTCTAGAAAGTGCTATTTGGCATCCACCAACCAAATAGAAGGCTCCAAAAGTTGCATTAGAAGTCGACGCAAATCTAGAAGAATCTAGAAACGGTAACTGAACTTTCAAGAGGCATAACTTTTGAGTCGTAGCTTTGATTGACGAACTATTTACATTTTTGGAAAGCTCTCGAAGTGCTCTATAGCCCTATGGAGGAGCTTTTCTTGTCACCCATTTTTCAGCAAATTTTGAGGTCATTTAATGCCCCTAACTGACTTCGAAGCATTCTTAGGATGTCTCTAGAAATTGAAAAATTGCGATAACTTTCAAACCGTGGGGCCTTTTGACCTGATTCTTTTTTTGGAATGCTCTAAATTACAATGACAAAATTCTAGAAAATTTACACCTTCTAGTTCATTAAAATTATGGCTCAATTACTTACTCTATTTTTCTAGCATTTACATGTATCCCAAGGTGTTCAAATACTCTATCCTAGAAAACTGATAGTGGAACTGTGAGAGTTGGAACCTTTATTTGACCCAAATGGTTATCCAAAAATGAAAACACATGAAATAGAAAATAAGTCTAGGGAAATTTTTTTTGGTTGACACAGTATTGCCCTTATACCTCTAGATGCTCCTGCATCAATAATTTATGGGTTAAATATAGAAGAGGAATACACACAACCCTAGGAATCATTTAGGATGCCCTAGTTTGGGAAATTACATATATTATTTCTCTCCTTAACCTTTATTTAATTTTAAATAAAAAAATCCATTCCTAGCACGATAATTTAGAATTTATATACTTACATCCTACTCTCTAATAAATATTGAGTACAAATTCTTCCACACAGAGAGTGTTTTGGATCTTATAGATACTACAAAGTTGTCTTTTAATAAAATTGTCAAGGAAAACATTTTTGGTTGTGGGAACACATAACTTGTAGGGTTCACAAATGGCTTACCACATACTATGGCTTTATTAGACTATAGGTTGTATCAAACATTAGTAACTCAATCTTGTGGTAAAACATACACCCTAGCATGTAACAAGTGTTATGAGAGCTAGGTCATAGATTTGAATCCATGTAGGTTATGGTGAGTGACATGGGGAGGGGGATTTCTTGAATTGGTTGAGCATCCCTCATGGGGTTCATGTTATGGTTTAACTGCCTCTTTTTATTCTACAAGATTGTATTTTGTATTAGGCATTGAAAGGTTGATCATTTGGTGCAAAAATAACTCTAACTAGTGTAATATAAATATGGTGTTACCTAGGATATAGAAATATATACATTAGAACCAGTAATCACAAAATGGGGTGACAAATATTGGTCTACATATCTAATTTATTATGATCTATGAAAGTGTCAAGAATGTCAAAGAAATCTAGTTGAAGTAACATGGATGTGGATGTTAATTTAATTATTGTTAAAGTCTAATTTACACCTATTAATACGATTTTATTAAAATTACCTAGAGTCTTTTTTTAATTATCCACTTTATGTGTTTTTCTACCTTTTAAATTGAACTTTAGATTATAATCCCTCAGTCTCATCTCCCATATTCCATCGCAATGTTATCATCCTATATTTCTTCAAGATTTAGGATTGATGAAAGTTCATAAATTACTTAAATTCTCTTTCATGGTCTAGCCAAGATGAAGTGGTCAAATGATATGTAGTTTGGTATTTTTACAACTAGTAACCATGTTTCAGTTGATTTTTTTTCTAAATAATTTAGAAGAAATCCATTTAATTTTTATCATTTCCTCAACATGAAATAAATTACACTTACATGATTCTCTTTTCATGCAAAATGAGTGCACTCTCCCTACCCTAACAATTTTATACATATTTGTACTACAAAATTTATTATCATTTCATTTTTCCTTTCTCCCAAGGAACACACCTTCACCATTACTCTTTTCCATTCTTTTTCGCTATTTTATTATTATTTTTAATATAATTTTACTTTATTTATCTTTCTCATAGTGATATACTATATAGGTTTTTTTAATTTGGGAGTTGACATAAAGATGGTCATCAATACTATTTGAAATTTGGGAGGTGACATTAAGGATGACCCTCATCAGTATTGAGTTTAACTTTTTCAACATATCTTAATTTAATTATATATGTCAACATAACCTTTGTATGTGTGTGCGTGTATATGTATATATATGTATGTATATATACATATATGTGTGTGTGTATGTACATATATGTATATAGGTATGTATATATGTATGTATATATATATATATATATATATATATATATATATATATATATATATGTATATAGGTATGTATATAAATATATATATATACATACGTATATACATATAGATATATACATACATACATATATACATATATATATAGGTATATAGGTGTGTGTGTGTGTGTGTGTGTAGTAATAGGATTAGTATTAGAAAAAATTCATCATGAGAATGACTTCTCTATATATAAGCTTCATAATATTTGTCAATTTAAAAACCAAACAATAAATTTAGGCTCTCCAAACTACCTATTCTTTAATTAGTTTAATGATATCCTCGCACTATAGATTGTATAGCTTTTTTATTCTTCCCCTCTTGGGAAAAATTCCTTTTATATCCTTTACAATTTGTCAATCCTCATGGTGAATTCATATTTTAGTTTTCCTCATGTTAATTTTCTAATTTAAGATACATTAAATTATTTATGTAATTTATTAATGATTTCCTTGGTTCAACAAAAAAAATAACTTCTTAAATCTATAAATGCGACCTATTATACTTGGATATATTAGAAGAAAATTGGATATGAGAAAGACTTATTTTTTAGATATATGCAAACATTAGTATTTTACTTTAATAGATTGTTATGAATTTCTTCTATTAGGTAGCTCATTATTATTATGATATTTGTTGATCAAAGATTGATACAATATGAGAATGTGTTTCAATCATTATTTTGTCTTTGATGTCAAACCTACTATTTGTTGGAGAGATAATTTCTTACTTGATCAAAGTACTATCATTTGTTTGATTGATGAAGAGCATTTGATCAAATGAGGTAACAAGAGAACCTAAAGGAAAGGTTGAGTTATGATATGAAAAAGGAGTACAAAGATCAGCTGAGATAGTGATAATATAATGGATTAGTATCTACTTAAGGTTGCAAAGGATGGATACGATGATTAAGTTCAGAAGAACAAGTAAAATAAATTGAGTTTGCTACGCTTAAAAATATACACATTAGGTGTCGAGCAATGTTAGTGTATGCCGAGAAAAAAATTAGTTGGAGCTGAGAAAAGTTGAATTTTAGTGTATGTCAAGTGAATTGTAGGTAGTGTCAAGCTAAGTGGAACTTAGTGGAAGATAAGTGAAGCTTGGTTGTGTAGACACTTAAAAATCCTTTAAAAAATAAAGTATTTTTATTTTTTGAAAAAATCTCTGATGACATCATCATTTATTAATTAATTATTTAATTAATTAATTAATTAATTTTTATGCCATTAAATCCTTTTATCTTAATTAAAAATATTTAATTAAGGAATCCCTCCCAAAAATGTTTAAATCTTATTTAAACATTATTTCCTTATTTATTAATTATTTAATTAATAAATTGACCAAAAATCCTAAAATAAATAAAAAAATTATTTTTTGCCCAAAAGTTGGCCAATTTCCTTAAGACCAATAACCTCTTCCAAAATCTTCTAATCCTTCTTTAATTTCAATTAAAGGCTAATCTCATCATTTCCTACCCCTAATCCCAACTCAAAATATTTAATTAAGATTAAATATTAATCCTCATGTTTATTAAAAAAGTTTTAATAAATATCTCCTCAACCCAAACCCTTGAAATAAATAAAACTTTATTTATTTTCTAAAAATCTAATTTATCCTCATCCTAAGAAGTTCTAGACTCTTCTAGAAAGTCTTCATCCTCATCCTAGGAAATTCTAGACTATTCTAGAAAGTCTTTATCCTCATCCAAAGTCTAGACTCTTCTAGAAGATGTCTTTAAACCTAATCTTAATCCCCTCCTAACCTTGTCACATTCCCTAAACATGGGTTAAAACTTACAAACCCAAGCCAAAGTTAACAAATATCTCCTCCTTCACCCACCCTCATTAAATGCCATCCACTTGCCTACCCCTAAGCTAATCCTAAACCATCCTAATCCATCCTCTAATCATTTGCACAATCCTAAGCAAGCTTAAAACCTTCCTAATCAAGTCCAAGTCAAAATTGCTCTCATCACCCTCAAAATATCTCAACCATAAAACTTTATGAAGTCCACTAGGCCATAAATGACTCTTCCAAGCCCTTTTATTGCTCTTACAAGTCATTATGAGGGTCTTTATGAAGATTTTATCCCTTGAGCCTCCCTTGTTGACTTATCCTTCCCCTTTCCTCCATCCTCTCACCATGTGACATGTGTCACTCCTTGATTGGCTATAAGGAAGCACAATGCAATCTGAACCCTCCATGAGCTTTTTCCCATCCTTGCATCTTAGTCCTCAATCCCTCAAGCCTCTTGCCTATAAATTGGATGCTTCCCCTTTTCAAAATAACACAATCCATGAAGTAAAGTTATAATGCTATTTTGAGAGCCAAATCCATACTAAAGCCATCTATCCACACCAAAAATCCACAATCATCCATTGAAGCCTTTGGAAGCATATTGAGCATACATCCTATCTTTTTAGACAAAGCTACTCAACAAGAGAGCTTCTCATTGAGAGAGCCCATTAATGACTCATATTTTCAATTGAGAGCTCATCTTAGTCTATCTTGAAGTTTATGAATTTTGTTTAGTTTGTAGAAGCTTTATTTAAATTTGGTTTCTATTAGCATACTAACATTGCTCATATACAAGTTGATGTTGAGCATTAGTAAACTTTAGTTATTGCCAAGTGATTTGAAAGTGGATGTCAAGCAACATAGTCAGCGTCGAGCATCAAAAGCAAGTTAATGATGAGTGACAAATTTATGATAAAGATCATGAATTTTATGAATTTGAGATGACAAATTTAATTTCTTTGATTGTGTGAACTATGTGGAAGATAAGATTGATGATTTGGTGACACAAAATTCAAGATGAGCAATTTTAAGATGAATTTAAAGAGGGTTCTCAAGGAAGTTTCTAGACAAGCTAAAATAGAAATATGGTTAGATTCAATGAATCCTACCTCACCCTTGAATTGATAATTGTAGTTTCTTGCAACAAAATATCTAAAATCTCTTTATAATGGGATACAAGGCATGAAACAATAGGTTGCATGTCTAAAGACAAGGAGTTTAGGGTGTTATTTCATATGGTGGTCAAACTATAGAGTCTGTAATTGGCATGCAAAGTAGGAAGACTTAAGATGATGAATGCTTGAAGGGTGAATAATCTATTAAAGCTGAAGTTAATGAAGCCGAGTAGAATGGATGACTCAACAAAGATCTATAAGTACAAAGTGAGTTGTATTCTATTATTAGATTAAGCCTTACTATTACTCTCTAATAATATTGTTAGTTTCAGTAAAATCCTTTGGATTCACGTTGAGATAACAGTCATTTGTAATCCTTTTACCAGGTGGCATTCTAATGGAATGGCCTAAAGTCTCTAACAAGGCTCACTCCTAATAGGGTGATTGAAATCCTTTAACTAGGTCACATTTCATAGTGTTTATGCAAAATTTAATAGGGTTGCCCTTTCATGGGCCATCACTTCAGAAGAGTGATAATTAGTAGCATGTTACTAATGGTTTTTCCCAAATTGGGTTTCCACATAAAATCCTTGTGTCATATGTGTGATTGATTCTATTATGTTTCATGTTTACATTTTGGCAAGGTGATTTTGACCTAGGATAGTAACCTACAAGTTAATATTATGAATGACTTAATGGATGTATGCAAGGTTTATAAGAAGATGATATATACATGAGTTTTGTTAAGCACTGAAAAGTTTAATTGGGAGTTTTGGACCTCAGATAACCAATTTACCCCTCCTCTTAGTTATTCTAAACTATTCCAACAATTGGTATCAGAGCATTGGTCACTTGTGAGAGATAGTTTCAAGATACTATAAGTCAAAAATCAAAATGCCTCAGAGAGAGGTACCCAAACTTAACAACGAGAAATTTCTTGCATGGAAAAGCTTTATGAAGCTACACCTAGGAGGACTTCAAGATCATGCATAGACTACCATTTATATTGATCATGTTGACCCTACTTGAGCCCTCACTACTAAAGATTTGAAAAAGAAGAAAGAAAACAATTAGGCAATATTAGAGATTGCATCTGCCCTAAGTTACTATATGGTTGATGACACCAAAAGCTATGACACTGCAAAGAAGATGTGGGATGCTCTTCAGACCATCTATGGAGGAGACTAAAGTGTTTTAAGAGCCAAATCTAAAAGTCTCAAAGGTAAGTTTGATGATATGAGAATGGAAGAAGGTGAGAATAATGATCAATATTATTTTAGAATAAAAGAATTTGTAAATTCCATAAGAGGATCTACTAGTAAGATTGATGATGATACTATATTGAGTAAAGTATTGAGGACATTCCTACCCATCTATGCTATTAGAATTTTTGATATACAAGAGTTGAGATGTGTGTCTGGCAATGATCTAAGTCTTATAGGTTTTGTAGGTAGGCTTTGTTAGTGTAGTTTTTTATTTTTCCTATTTTGCTAAGTTTTTCCTACACTTTTAATAATCTCGCATAGGTTAATAAAGCATGTCTTATTAGGTGAATGGTTGTGAGGTGTCACCTTCCTACATGTGAGCATCCATTAGCTATCTTGGGAAGATACTTTTCTATTTTTAGTCTGATAGATGGTTGCTCCTCATTGGTTGGTGTTGCCACCTCCTCCCTCTTCCTAGCCTATATAAGCATGCTACCTGGCTTGTATTTGGATCTCTTGTTTATGCATTCTCTTAATGCTATTTTGCTTCCAGCATTTGCATTACTCTCTTGGAGACTAACTCTATGATGCTATTTTGATTTTGTATCATTTGCATTCATAGTTTAGATATTTATTCTTTGCACTAGTTTTCTGAGTTATTAATCTTATCATATTCTAACATGGTATCAGAGCTTTTCTATGTGCAAGAGTAGATTTTACTTTCCTTATTTGAGAGATTTGGGGGGGGGGGGGGGGGGGGCAAATAAACTTTATTGTAGTTTTTTGAAAAATGAAGTATGCTCTTCTCTTGCATCTTTTGATGATCCTGAGAATCAAAAAAGTTTTGACAAAAATGATTTTTCTCTTGGGTTTCAATCTCAAATCTGACAACCAACTTGCATATTTGAAGTTTTCAATTAGTATTATAGGTTCCAGCATACCATTAATGGACTTAGGAAGCTGATCCAGCATTTGTATGTCATATTTTGGTTGCTGGGGTCATTTTTTAATTTTTGGAGCCATTTTTTACTGTTAAAGGCATCTGATTTACACTACAGCAACATCTTCTGTACATCAGCAAGAAAAATGCTTTCTGGGTTTTGTCTACAGCCCCAAAAAACCATCTAGGTATCTTTTAGATTCTACATGCAAGCTGTATATTTTGCAAAATCGAGCATGCAAAGCTACAGCCATACCCCTCTCCATTGGCAGTCACAGAGTTGAACACAGTCTTTAAATGTCTCATTCTTGCTCATACGGACTCCGATTTTGATGATTCTTATTATAAACTTGGCTATTTTTTTGTGCTCTATCTACTAGTGGAGTTGTTTTTTGATTTTCATGCATGAATTCTTTAGAAATTGTAGATTTTCAGCCGTGACTATGCACAATTCTCATTTTGGAAACTTCAGAGGATCATAAGTTTCTCATACGACCTTGTATCGAGGTGATTCTTTTTTTGAAAGTGCATGATTTTTCGAGTAGATTGCAGTGGTGCTATTTGTTTCCTCGATTTTTGTGCCCAAGTTTCACTTCTAGCATATGCTCTTCATAACAGTTTGTAATACATTGAAATCAAGATCACTAAGTATTTCTTTCTAGTGGTAGTTGTAAACGCACTAAAATAAAGTGCCAAATCATATTTCTTTGGGGGGGGTGGGGCGGGTTCTTTGATTGAGTAAAAGAGAGGGGGGCATTGTCGTGGCTGGGTTCTCTTCTTTTTAGCATTTCTTCATCATGGATCAAACAAATATGCCCATCCTAACTCCATAAAATTACTTTTAGTGGAAATCACGCATGACAATTCACTTAAGGAAAGCTGGATTAAATAGGATAACTATGGTACTTGAAACTAAACCTGCTAAGGATGAAGATAAGCCTAAGTGGTTTAACAAATGTGATGAGGCATTTGGAACATTGTGTTTGTCTGTTTCTCCTGACTTGCTATTTCACATTGAGTCTTTGGATACACCAAATGAAGTATGGACAAAGCTAGAAACACTATTTGGCACACAAGATTCAATGAGGGGTCATATGTTGGAAAATGAATTAATTACTTTGAGTCCAGGCAATTTCAACACAATTCAAGATTTCTTCACCAAATTGGAATCACTAAGGCTACAATTAAAACAATGTGGAATTGAAAAGAAAGATGAACAACTGATTCTTAGTATTCTCTCTAAGATAAGTTTAAAATATTCTGTGTTTGTCTCTACCTTCTATGCTACTAAGGGTGCACTTGGTACATAATTCACCATGCCATCTTTAGATGATTTTGCTATCAATCTCACTCGAGAACAGGACAAGCTAATGTAGATGGGCATTCTTAAGTCCTCTAATTCACATGCCTTGGTTGCCAACCAAGGCACAAAAGAACAACAAGAACAAAGTAGTAACAACAACAGTAAGGATAAGAAACAAAAGAATAGCAAGGAGAAGAAGGATCAGATATCAATTTCTTCAAAAGCAACTATTGATACACCATCTTCCAAGGGAGATAAGCCTAAGAAAGAAAAGGTCAAATGTGCCTATTGTAAAAGACCTGGTCATGATGAACATAAATGTTTGCATAAACAAATTGATGACTTGACATACATTCTTGAGAAGAATAATATCAGTGTTCTTGAGTTTATCAAACAAAGTTCTAATGAAGGGTCTAACAAGGAAAAAGAAAACAGCAAGTTGAAAGGAAAGGGCAAGGCTCTTTTGCAGTTGCTTCCTCACCATCCACTTGGGTTCTTGATTCGAGTACTTCACACCACATGACTTCATCTAAGGAAGAACTTGCATCCTTGGACCCATGTACTATGCCTTCTATTTTGATGGGTGATAACACTCTTGTTGAGGTATGTGAGAGAGGGTCTGTTGATGTGGGGGATGGCACATTCCATGATGTTCCTTGTATACCCTCATTGTCAACTAATCTCCTATTGGTATACAAGATCACTCACACAAGTTTAGGCAAGCGGGTTGAGTTCACTCCTAGTTCAATGGAGATACATGAGTTGCACAATGATTCTACAGTTGCAGTTGGGAGAGCAGATCATCAGTCATGACTCTATATGTTTTCTCACTTTGTTCCTAATCCTCCTTTGATTGTTTCACTCACTCACTCTAATGATCACACTTTGGCATGAGAAATTTTGCCATCTTAACTTCCACTACTTGCATCATCTTAACCAGCAGAGCATGGACACAAGGTTGCCTTCTACTTTGACATTGGAGTCACTTGGAATACATGATAGATCTTCTAATGGGTCAGATTCACTTGAGCAGTCTTCTACCTCCACTTCTGATGCAGAAAGTGATTCAGAGGACTCGCCTCCTTCCTCTCCCATAGTCATCATTTATAGGTTGATGATTCTCCTCTAGATTCTCCATCTTCTGGTTCACTTTGGGCTAGATAGACCTTGCAGTTTGCAGGTGATTGGGTTGGGGATCCATCAGACACCAAGCAGACTCATTCACAATTCTAAGATGTTCTAAATATCTTCATTGCTACTACCTCAAATCCACAGTCCTTTCATGAGGCTTCTGGTATTTCTAAGTGGGATACAGCTATGCAGGAAGAGTATAGTTCCTTGCTGAGGAACCACACTTGGGATCTTGTCCCTTTTCCTAAGAGAAAAAAATTTGTTCGATGTAAGTGGATCTACCGGATAAAATTTGCAAGCTTTTCTAGAGGTGTGGGATGCTTCATCTTTTGGGGGGGCCTCTTCCTCTCACTTGGAGTCCTAATTTTCTTTGGGGAGTCTCTTTTCTCTCTCTTTTGGGGGAATTTTATTTACATGGGTACCTCATCAAGCTTGACTTGCCGGGACCCATTTTTACATCCACCTAAGCTTTGCTTATGGGGGGGTGTTAGTGTAGTTTTTTATTTTTCCTATTTTGCTAAGTTTTTTCTACACTTCTAATAATCTCACTTAGGTTAATAAAGCATGTCTTATTAGGTGAATGGTTGTGAGGTGTCACCTTCCTACATGTGAGCATCCATTAGCTATCTTGGGAAGATACTTTTCTATCTTTAGTCCGATAGATGGTTGCTCCTCATTGGTTGGTGTTGCCACCTCCTCCCTCTTCCTAGCCTATATAAGCATGCTACCTGGCTTGTATTTGGATATCTTGTTTATACATCCTCTTAATGCTATTTTGCTTCCAGCATTTGCATTACTCTCTTGGAGACTAACTCTATGATGCTATTTTGATTTTGTATCATTTGCATTCATAGTTTAGATATTTATTCTTTGCACTAGTTTTCTAGATTATTAATCTTATCAGATTCTAACAGGCTTACTTCCTTTGAACTCTCTTATTTTGATTATTTCAAATCTAAAAATGTTAAATCTTATTTTAATGATAAGTTGTCACTGAAAGAATTTGGTGTGAAGAAGAAGAAAAAGGTAAAATATGTTTCTAGTGATAGTGATATAGATGAGGAAGATCTTGATCAGCATGAAGTATTGCTAGCTAGGAGATTTCATAGAGGCAAAGTGAAATTCAAAGGTAAGATGGCTAAGTCGGTCATAGTGTTGCTAGATGTCTAGAAAAGAAGAAACACAAAAGTGGAGACAAATTTAAAGGAAGGGATGAGAACAATAATCGCTACAAGGACAAAGGAAATAAATCTCGTTATGTTATTGAAGAAGGATTAAATGAAGAATCTGATGATCCCGAGGATGAAGTTGTCTATGTTGCAATGAAAGATGAATTTAATGAAGATGAGACAACTGCATTGTATCTAATGTGAATAAGAGTGACAAATGGATCATTGACAGTGGATGTTCCAATCACATGAATGGAAATAAAAGTAAGTTCAATTCCCTTATGCATTATGATGGAACTAGTGTTAGATTTAGGAATGATGCGACATGTCTTATCAAATGGAAAATGAGCAATTAAGTTGATAGATAAGATCATTTGTAATAATGCCTAGTATGTTGAAGGATTGAATTATAATTTGTTGAGTGTTTCACAAATAAATAGTGTTGGCTGTAAGGTTGAATTTAAAAGAAGAAAATCCAATATTTATGATGCTAATGGATATTTAATTGGAATTCATGATCAGAATAGAGGTAATCTATTCTATCTTGATATGAATGATGCTACTTTTCTAGTAGTATAGTTTGATGATGTGTGGTTGTGCCACAAAATGTTATGTCAACTTTGAAAATTTGCTTAGTATTAGTAAGATGAAGAAAGTGAGAGGTTTTCCAAAATTGAAGAAACCATAAAATGTTGTTAGTAAACAATTTCAATTAGGCAAAATGACTAAGTTAATTTTTAAAATTAAGACTTATACTTCAAAAGGTATAGTTGAGTTAGTTCATACTAATTTATGTGGACCAATCAATGTGCAAAGTTATAAAAGTGACAAGTACACCATCCTATTTATTGATGACTATTCTAAAATGATGTCAGTTATGTTTTTAAAGAACAAATCTGATGCATTTCAAATATTTAAGTGGTACTTGGCTAACATCAAAAAGGAAACTAGAAAAATATTGAAATGTCTAAGATCTGGTAGAGGTGGAGATAGACTTCTACACCTAGAACCCCTCCACATAATAGAATTACTGAAAGGAGAAACAAATCTGTAATCGATTGTGCTAGAACACTGATGATGGAGAAGAATATTGCTTTTAAATACTAAAGAGAGGCTATAAGTAAAACTATCGATATCATGAACCATGTACAAGTTAAGAAAGGTGCCCATTCAGCACCTTTTGAATTATAGTATGGATACTCACCCAATGTAAAATATTTTAAGGTATTTGGAAGAAAGTGTTATATTCTTAAGGATAATAGGAATGGAAAACTTGATGCTAAAAGTGAAGAAGGTATATTCCTAGGCTCTTCTACAAGGTTAAAAGCTTATAAGTCTTTAAATTCTAACACTAACAAAGTTGTGGGAAGTGAAAATGTGAAATTTGATGAATACACAAAAGTACATGAAGCTGACCCTACAAAAGAATGTGAAGATTACAAATCTTTTGTGTACTTCTATGATGACATTATTGAGGATGTTGCTATGAATCAAGTTGTAAATCAACAATAGCAAGTCTCAGTGACTGCCAAGTCATAGACAGTGAACAATGAGTTGTATTTAGGAATCGAGTTTCAATCAAAGTTGAGCTACAGAATGAAGCAGAGATACATTCTGACAATGAGATCAATAGACATGAAAGCAATGCTAAATTACCTAATAGAGAATCACACATTGATTCTAAATTTGAAAGATCTATTGAAGAAAAAAGAGCAGAACCAATATTGTCAAAGTGTGTCAAAAGACATCACCCTACTACACAAATTATTGGAGATCAAGAGGCTAGACCTATGACAAGGAAGAAATTAAGAAATGATACATGTCTATTGAGAATGCATGAACCTAAGATAGTTAGGGATGCACTGAAAAATTATGACTGGAGTAAAGCCATGAAAGAAGAGATTGAGAAAATATACAAGAACAAAACTTGGTCACTTATACCTAGACTAGAGAACAAGAACTTTATTGGTACCAAGTGGATGTTTAGGAACAAGCTAGATGGAAATGTTGAAGTTACAAAAAATAAGACAAGGCTAGTTTGTAGAGGGTATGCTCAAGAAGAAGGAAAAGACTATGGAGAAGCGTTTTTGCCTATTGCAAGACTAGAAGGATTAATAACTCTTCTTGCTTACTTTGCATACAAAGATTTCAAAGTGTACCAGATGAATGTGAAGCCAACATTTCTGAATGGTATATTAGAGGAAGAAGTTTACATTGAACAACCAGAAGGATTTTTTGATGCCAACAACAAAAGCATGGTATGTAGATTGCACAAAGCATTATATGTTTTAAAGAAAGCACCTAGAGCATGGTATGAAAGATTTCATACATATATTGTGAAAATTGGTTTTGGGAGAACTGATGATAACAATAAGTTATACTTGAAGATAGAAGGTGGTAAAGGTATCTTACTAGCTTAAATTTTTGTTGATGATATCATATTTGGAGGAAAAAATGTGTTTTGCAAGACATTTGCTAATCAAATGAAGCAAGAATTTAAAATGTCCATGTTTGGAGAAATTAAATTCTTTTTTGGCTTGCAAGTATATCTAATGCAATATGGTATTTACATCGATTAGTCTAATTATGTGAAGGAAATATTAATTTTTTTTTGGATTAGAAGATTCAAAGCCTATTAGCACACTTGTGATGATAGGACACAAACTATCCAAGAATGATGATTATGTTGATGTGAACCAAACTTTGTACATTTTTATTATTGGAAAATATCCATATGTAGTGCATAGAAGACCTGACGTTGCATTAATTGTTGAGACTGTTGCAAGATTCTCTACAAATCACAAGCAAAATCATTTGATGGCTATTAAAAGAATAATGAGATATATGAAAGGAACAGAGAATTTTGGTCTATACTACAAGAAAAATGAGAAATTTGAACTATGAGCCTATATAGCTATTGATTGGGCTAGAAATGTTGATGACAGAAGAAGCACAAGTGGTGGATAATTTTTATTAGGAAAGAGACTAGTTACTGTTGAGCTGTCATTTTGCACGACGCTTAACAACAGGAGTCCTTTCGAACTCCTCTCTTGAAAAGTTAATCTAGGATCAACTCCAAGGTTCTAGGCAATCTTGTGATGTATTGGAATTTTCTCAATTGAAGATAAATGTATTTGTTCATAGGGAGGCCTTTTCTTGTTTGAACAAATCAGATAAGATGTAGAATCTACTTGCTTATTTCAAAAGAATAAAACACACAAAAAGAAATATATTTTTGTATTTTTGTAATTTTAATGAATGCAATCTAACAATGCAACTATATGAATTCCTAAATTAACCAAGTATTTATAAAAGCAAATAACATAGATAGGGTAACAAGAAGTTTAAGAAAATAACATGAAAGTAAAATACTAATGGACATAAGCCACAAAAACAATGTATCTGCAAGTTAAGCCTTTGAAAAGATCAATAGGTAACCAATGAAAAGTGGGACATCACTTTCTTAATTCTACTAATGCAATCATTGATGGGAATTTAGTAACCATAAGATGTTTCACTTTTCATCAAATTGCAAGGTCATAGAAAGTGTGGTCATGCGAGATGAAAATCTATACAGGAATAATATGATGATCTCTTCTTGAACTCAATATTTAGAGGAATTTTTAGACCCACAAAAAACACAAAAATTAAAAGATTGCATAACTAGAACAATGAAATAAAACTATTGGCTCAATTACATTCTATGAACATAAATTCACAAAATATAACACACTTAGGCAAGCATCACTACACTCCAAATGCAAGCACCAACAGCATATATTATTGCATCAAAATAATGGTGGCTTGGAATATAGATTATATTCCTAAATTTATAAGAAATATCCTCCTCAATTTCTATTGAGAGTGAGAGATATCTTTATGCAAACATATGCTTCTAAACTAATAAAACAAATCTATTTATATAAAAACTAACTTTCTAACTAGTGCATAGTAGGACTCCATCCATATTTACATCATTTGATGGATGCATGAGCCTTTACATGTCTTAAAACAAAGAAAGCATGAGAAAATAAGAAAAGGAGGGTCTTTAGATGATGTAGGAGTGTCTAGAAGTGTCAAAAATAGAAGCTCCATCTTTACTAGGCATTTGCAGGAGTTAAATTATCATTATAATGCATTTCTGATGCATGGAAAGCCATAAATTTAGATTTGGTAGTTAATTGTTGGTGCACCTCTGAATTCTTCAAAATATTCTAGCAAACATTTGAAAAAGTGCACCTCAAAAGTAGTGTACCTACACACCTAGTGCACCTATGCACCTTGGAATCAGGCTCAAAAAATGAAAATTTTAAATAAGTGTCAAAACTAAACCTATAAAAGAATATGAAGAATACAACCTTTCTATACTTCTTTGATGACATTATTGAGGATGTTGCTATGAATCAAGTTGTAAATCAACAAAAACATGTCTCAGTGACTACCAAGTCATAGACAGTGAATGGTGAGTTGTATTTAGGAACTGAGTTTCAATCAGGAGCTGAGCTATAAAATGAAGTAGAGATACATTCTAACAATGAGATTAATACACATAAAAATGATGCTAAATTACCTAATAGAGAAGCACACATTTATTCTATAGTTGAAAGATCCATTGAAGAAAAAAGAGCAAAACCAATATTGTCAAAGTATGTCAAAAGACATCACCCTGCTACATAGATTATTGGAGATCAAGAGGCTAGACCTATGATAAGGAATAAATTGAGAAATGATACATGTCTGTTGAGCATGCATGAACCTAATACAGTTAGTGATGCACCAAAAAATTATGAATGGAGTAAAGCCATGAAATAAGAAATTGAGAAAATAGAGAAGAACAAAACTTGGTCACTTGTACCTAGACCAAAGAACAAGAAGTTTATTGGTACCAAGTGGATGTTTAGGAACAAGCTAGATGAAAATGGTGAAGTCACAAGAAATAAGGAAAGGCTAGTTTGCATTGTTGACATTCAATCAAGTTTGTTATTAGTGACAACACTTATTTAGATTCTGTATACAGTGTTTTCCAAGAACTACAGTTCAAACTGAGTAGTTCAATATTTGCCAAGCACTACAGTTTAGACCGAGCAGTTTAGTGTTTACCAAGTACTATAGTTTAGACTGAGTAGTTTAGTGTTTTCCAAACTTTATAGTTTCTATCGAGTTAACATCTTAATTCAAGTGAATCTAGTGTTAACTAAGTTGAATGGAGAATAGTGTCTACCGAGTACAGTTGTGGTAAACAAAGAATGCAGTTTATATCAAGTTATATTGTATCTACCAAGTCACTACTGTATACCAAGTTTGAAACTATTTTGAAGTGATTGGTATGGACCAAGCTTCTACTCCTACTAAGAGCATGATGATGCCAAGTGATGACAGTGGAAACTATGTATCAGAACTTCACCAATTCAGTTTTTAGAACTCGAGTATCTACATTTGGGTCGACTTTGTAATATTGGTGTAAACTTGTGTAATGATCGACTTTGTAATTATGTAAATTGGATTGATATATATGTAATGTATTGTATCAAAAGTAGTATGAATACATGAGATAATGTGAATGAAATGCAAGCACGTGGATGTGAATCAGCATCATAGTAAACTATATTATAAGGCCATATCAGGAGCAGCAGAGTTATATCTATCACATAGAAGTGATCAGTACTTCAAGGATCTCAATCAAAAATTTAGTTGTAAGTTAGAGATATACTATTTCATTCTAATAGGTGAATCAGCTTCAAATCCTTTCACAAGGTAGACTTAATAGTCTTTTCTTAAATCTCTTTATCGAGTGCATACTTCATTGTATGTTAATAAAACCTCTAACAAGGTGGACCTAGTAGTCCTAATTGCTCCTAACAGGGAAGATCATTAGAATTGATCAATGTAAGCCTTAATCGACCAACTTTATGTTGTAGTATTGAAGTTTTGTGGGTATCACCCTCACCCCAGTTTTACTTTTTATTTGGAAGGTTTCTAAGTCACCAAATATTGTGTTCATGGTGTCAATTTCTTATGCATGCAGTAGATTAGATTTATTAATGTTAATGTAATTAACTTTTGAATTTGTTAAAAGGTTTTGAGGTTACTAATTCACCCCTCCCCTCTTAGTAACCTGGCTAGTCTTGAATATTTCCAACAATTGGTATCAGAGCATTATGGTTCTTAGGATAAAGTTTGATAGCTTGAGAAAAGATCAAGGACAATGGAGATATTCAAACTTGACAAAGCTATTGACAATAAAAAGTTAGATCTAGAGATGGCCATAGCTCAACTCAAGAAAGAAAAAGAGCATCTTTCCCAATCTCTAAAAAGAAGGAAGCAACTTGTAAATCAGATGAATGACCACCAGTATGTTGAAGAAAAGATTAAATATTTTCTCTCTTCAAGCAATTCAGATGAAGGAAATGATGCAATCAAAGAACTCCTAGAAAAGAATGGTTCCCTACAAGAAGTAAGAAAATTGAAAAGAGGATAATAAATTCAGTCAATAAGATTGTGTGAAATCTCAAAATAGAGAAATAAGGAAAAAGAAGACTTGGAGGTAAGGAACAATGAAATTCAAAATGAATTGATTTAGTAAGAAAATCTTATTGATCAACTCTCCAATGCAAATGAAGAAATCATGAGTCTGAGATTTGAAAATGAAAGAATAAGGAATGATCTAAACTCTGAAAGACAAATCAATGAAAGGTTAAGGAATGACTTAAACACTGAAAGGAAAATCAATGAAAGGATGAAAATTGATCTAAATTTTGAAAAGCAACTCAATGAAAGAATAATAAAATCCCAAGCATGCATGGATCAACTGAATCAACAAAATGAGCAGAATCTCTATAGGAAAAAATGAAAGGCAAGAATTATATACAAAGAAGAAGGTGAGTCCTCCAAACAAGGTGCATAGAAGAATTAAAAACCTACCTATAATCAGTGTGGTAAGATAGGTCATACATCAAACAAATGTTGGAGTAATGGAAAATGCTACAATTGCAGTCAACATGATCATAAAGCTAATGAATGCAAAGAAAAACCAAAGTTTGAGGGTAAGTGTCACAAATGCAAGAAACGAGATCACAAGGCATCTAAATGTAGATCTAAGTCATTCAATCTAGCTAAATAATTTGTAAAGGCAATATTCGGATGGGACTACAACACTTGGTGTAGATGATATTACTGTGGAGAATATGGACACATTGACATGAATTGGGTTAAACATCACATGAGAAGAAAGGATACCACCACAAGATATTACACATGTACTGAACTTGGTCATATAGCTAAGAATTGCATGAATATAGGTAGAATTGAAGATGAAAACAAAGAAAAAGTAGATAGCATTAGGAAGTAGATGAGATAAAAAGGGATTCCTAAATCTACTAAGCAAGCTAGTTTAAGCAATGATAGTCATGTCACTCAAGAAGTGGTTGACTCCACCATTTCCAATTAAGTTCTTAAGGAAGAATTGGAACTGTGTTTTCAATGTCACATCTTAAATAGTTCCAATTAAAAGGAAGTAAAGATTCATATTGGTATTCAAGATATAGAAGGATCATCAGTAATATTAGTAATAGTTATCATCGAATTGACTTCTCTATCGAGCAAGTTTGGGTCATGGGCTCTACCGAGAAAAGTCAGGAGTAACATGGTTATGTTTGGTTACCAAGGTACAAGCTTTCACTAACAATCCATACAAATAGTGGATGATAGGTTGTCTCGCATAATGTCATCACAACTTCTATCATATCAAGCATTAATAGGAAGTTTTATCAAAAAGGCAAGAAATAAACTTCATTTTCACTGAGAATTAAAAATATTGTGAATAGAGTGATTTGTAGAGAATCCAAGCAACTTTGAGTAGAATTTGTAGTGAGGTTCTTTCAAAAAACTTCTCAGCTTACTGAGTTATCATGGCATCCAGTAGTAGTAGCAAGGTGAAGAAAGGATCTAAAATGTTGGTGTGAGGTGTTGAATGGAAAGCCCCTAACTTCAAACTTGTACCAGTAATTGTCGAAACCTTCAACTAAAATGGAGCTCAATCATAGATCCCACCTAAGGTACTTCTCATAAATGATATTTGAACTCATTTTAAATGTGCAATTCAGGAGATAGGAACCCTTGAAATGGATAATGCCTTAAGTGAACTTTGTGTGAACGAAATTCTCAAAACCAAGCACAAACATTTGGAAGAAAAAGGTTTAACTCATATTCCTCACCTGCCTTAGAACTTTCAAATCAAGTGTATTAGGTATATCCTAAGCCAAGTTCATAATGGTCAACTATGGTTAGAGAAACAAGTTCTGATCAACAAGAAAATGATACATCGCATTACTGGTCTCCCCATGCTCACCAAAGCTAAAGCCACTAAAACCCTAGGTTGAGATAAGTTACAAAAGTAAACCCTAGTTTGAATGGGATAGAAGAGGAATGAAAATCAGTAATGTAACTAATATAGACTAAAATTTGGCATTCATGTGATAGCACACAAGATTTATAGTTTGAGCTGACTTAATAGTGTGTCATGTGAAGCAGTTGACTTAGCTTTTAAGGTTGTGAAAAGAATCTGTAATATGACTTAGCATATTTGTTGTTGAAGAAGTTGAGCAAAAACATGGAAAGCATTAGAACTTCAAAGAATAACCCATGCAAATTTGGTTCATTCTTGACATGTTTGTTTTTTTATGTTCAAAAGTTTTTCCCTTCTAAAGGCACGATTGTATGGAGAAAAGATATTCTAGTTTTATATTAGATTAATGAGTATATCAGTGAAATGGGTGAAAATTTTGTCAATATCATGGATAACTACTTTGAAGCCTTCAAAGAAAAGATGAATAACAAATTCAGGATACCAAAGAAGTTAGTTGAAGACTATAAGGACGATGTTTGCTTTATGGTAGATAGTGATAGAGCCTACATCCAAGAAATAAGGCCCAAAGTTATGTGGGTAAAACCTCTTCCATATGAGGTTAAAAATGATGAAGCTAAGGAAATCATTGAAGCCTTGGTAAATGAACCTGTAGATCCAAAGGTATCTTACTTTGCAAATTATGATGAGGCAAAAGCAAGAATTGAACTTGAAATCAAGCTTCCACAAGCGATAAATAAAGGCAAGAGGAGGACAGCAAAATTGAGAATAGCAAGCAACCCTCTTATGCTAACCGAAGGTAAAGGAGAAGATGTGGAAGAATCAAAGAATGAAGAGGAATTAAAAAAGGAAGAAGAGCCAATAAGATAGAAAGGAAATATGATTATCACCAAGCCACCAAAGCCATCCACTATAGTATTTACAAGGAGATCCAGGAAGAAACAGTGATGTAATCTTCAACCAACCTCCTCCTACATTTCAAGAAAGGATAAAGATACTGAGAGAAGCTGTTGGAATAAACAATTTTAAAGCACTCAAGTATGAGACAAGGACTCCAACAAAGCAGAAAGAAGTTGAAGATCTAGTCATGGACAAGTTGAGTAGATGGAAATTCTCTCCAGACCAACTAGCATCACAAGTCCCTGCAATTTTGTTAGATAAGGTGAAGGTTAGATGGGAGAACACCAAGTAGACTGTCAAAGACATTTTTGCACAAACATTAAAATAGTTGGTACCCAACTTGACTGATGCAGAGGTAAATAAGGCATTAAAAGAAAATGAGAACAAAATGACTCTAAAGTTCAACACTTGTCTTGTTTTGATGAAAGATATAGAGTATGTTGTGAAGAATGCTACAAACCTATGGAAAAATGTATTCCATCTTCACAAACTAAGTGAATATCCTATTGAAATAAAAGATGATGGTGATGACATTGACAAGGATGAAGACTCTACTCAAATTGTCATAATTGATGCAAAAGAATATTAGGAGCTAATGAAGGATGATGAAGAGGAAAAAGAGGAAGAACCTATAGAAGAAGCCAAGCAAGAAGAAGAAGAAATTAACCTAGACAAGATAGTTGTGATTATCATAGCCTCGCTTCCTCACTCTTTAGCAAAACTTGCAACATCATCAAGCTTGTAGACAGCTTCAACAAATTTGATTGTGACAACCATTGATATATCAAATGTCCAATCACTCCATGCTACCTCTCAGCTCAGCATATCACTGATAGAAGTGTCTACCACTTCATCCACCAAGCTAAAACATTCTTCAATTATCGAGTCAGCTTCAGCAATGGATACAAAATGTTCTAAAATTTTAAGCTCCTTAGCAGCAGGGTATAATATAGTGGCAAATATTTGTATTTTGGTGAATTCGATTTTTATCTAATGTTGTTTTTGTTGATTTCTAGAGCCATTCTGTGGCAACTCAATCACCAAGATTTGTTGGGTTTTTTGGATCTCTTCTCCTTATAATCGCCAATCAAGTTGTGTGTTTGATTTTTTTTAAGGCTATATTTGCCTGTCATGAAGCCAACCAAGTGATGGTAATGGACACCATTTTCACCAAGTTTCATTGTTACATTTTTATGTGGTATTGGGGAATTCACCAGTGGCCCAATAGTTGTTTATTTTTCCATGGGGGAGTCAGCTAATTTAAGTTTCACGTTATGGCAAGTGTTGGGGTCAGCTTGTTTTACCTTATTGCAATTGAAATCGATTCATATAAATTCAAACTGGAAGTTACTATTTGTCCAAGCAATGAAACATCGATTAAATATGCTGGCACTCTTTCAAATTTCTCCAGCCTACATATCTTTGATTTTATCTTCTTGCAAAGTAAAGAGGTTGAAGATTTTGGGCACAACTCAAAGATCACTTCTACCTTCCATTTCACAAAACCTACTCCAAAAATCGTTGTTATCCCTTGGTAAGAGAGTGAAATTTTGACTCCTAATTTGAAAGAGAATGGTATTGTTTGAATTTTGAAATGGAATGGTATCGGTTGTATATATAATTTCATTGCATTTTCTTCATGGCTATTGTAGACTATACAGTAGTGTGTTCTTTCTATTTTAATTTTCCCCATGTAGTTAACTATTATAGAAGGTTTGAAAAAAATAGTTTACTATTTTTCATCATGGGCAATGTGTTTTTTAGTCATGATTACTTTCTTTGCCACCATGTTAGCAGAGTAAAAACCCACTCCAACTAATTAATCGTGTTTGCAACTACCCTAGCTTGTAGAGCCTCCAAAAATTCATTCATTGTCAACCTCACAATCACCCTAATAATTTTCACTAGATTTATGTCACAATAATATCAAATTTGCAAGCCCTTAATCATAATATCTAGCAATATCGCATACTAGTTTTGATCACAAAAATCTCACAATCGACAATGTTGAGAAACATGTTAACCTTGATGTAAACAATCCATATGAAAATTTCTCACTGAGAATCCAATTCTCCTCTTATATATCAACCCTTCAAGCCATTTTTTTTTATAAGCCTGCATAAATAAAATTGAATGAGGAAAATATTCCAATTGAACACACATAAGAACAATTTGATTGAATTTCAATTGAAAGTAAAATTCAACCTTGTAGAAGGTCTTGAAAACTCACACCAGAGGCATTGCTAGATTCTTGAAGGCCTTCAAAAGGTTACTTACAATTATGTTCTTGTTGTAGGGACTTCATCTTGCAAACACACATTTTCTCTATGCCTTTAGGTTCCTCTAGCATTTCCAGACAAAGCAACTAGCAAAAAAAGTCTTATTTTTCTATTATAAAAAATGCAAAAAAATAGAAATTAGCCATGCACATCACTTCAATGTTTTTGAATCCATGTGATTTGTTTTTTGAAACTTATCTCAATTTCTAAATGAGTTTCATAAAATAAATGTCAACCTCATATCCCTTGTTACCTATAGTCACAAAGTGGTTAAGAGTTTTGTTGAAAGTATCAATACAACGGTTTGGAAACTTGAAGGTCTTCAACATAAGGGGGGTGATTAGTGTGGATTCAATAAGTAAGGTTCAAGAGTAGAATATTGGCCCCTCCAAAAATGCTAGATCCAATTTGAAAAATAAACCACCACATAAGACATTCAATATCTATAAAAGATATCTCTTAATCTGACTCAGTTGGAGGTAGATGCAGTAGAGGAACTCAAGAATATGAAGTACTTTTTCTTCGATCAATTGTCTTTTTATTGGATATTTTTTGGCTTTAATACATCTATCTTTATAAGCAACATGTTGTAAAATGGGTTTTAAGTCCCTCCAAAATCTGTTTTCTCTTTAATCAAAAACATATCTCAATTTCTTCTTTTTTTTAAAACAAAATTAAAATGAAAAGATATAGCATACTCTTACCCTTCAAGTCAAATTAAAAAAATAGAGCATGGTCCTAAGGCATACTCTTACCCATCAAGTCAGCAAAAAAAAATAGAGCATGCTCCCAATTATATTAGGACCAATCAGCTAAGCATTTGTCAATAAACATACGCTGCATTTTAGTTACTCTATAATCTATAATACAAATAGAATTTATCACTATAAAAATCCCTACATAGAGTAACCTCCAATTTTAATTTGTATTGGTCAATAGTAAATAAAGTCAAGGCAGAGATATAGACAATAAAGTACTAATAAATACAAGAAAAGCAACCATGTACACAAAATGTATCTAAAAGAATCTAAAGAAAAACCATTTCACTATTGCTTGAAAAGAATCCATTTTTGCAATGGATAATAGCACATTGCTCACAACATAGTCTAGAACCTAAACACACCTACTTGTCATCTTGACATAGAAAGCATGGACAATATTTGATCCAACACATTACTAGAATCTAAATAATAAAGTAGAGAGGAAAATATCATTGACTGAGAGAAAAATTTCAAAATTCCAACAACATCAGAGGTAGATTAGCTTAAAACCTCATCAAGAACACAATTTTGTGCATATCCTGTAATCATAGAGACTGTGAGACCACATTTTTTGTGTGATTTTTTCCAAATAGTTCATATCTTTGATCTATGCTTCCACATATTGCATACATATTTATCAAGGGACTTACAACTATAACATCTGAGAAAAAGCCACCTTCATTTACACTGGTGTAAGTCAATGTCCTGTTGAAAATTTCTAATGACAAGCACTAGGACAGGAAGGAAGAATGGTGAAAAAATTCATGGAGACTAGCTTTATGCTTGCCAAGTAGATTTTCTTATAAGTTTCCAAACCCCTTCTAAAATTCCATTCTATGCAAATCCTATAATCATTACATTTTCATGAGACAATCTCTCAGACATTTTGTGAAATAGTTGATGTGCCTTGTGTATGCTTCCACATTTTATATACATTTTTCCAAAGGTACTAGTAACTATAACATCCAAAAAAAACCATTTTCCATAACATTTTCATGAATCCTAATTTCCCTATTCAAAATCTCTTATTTTGGAATAACCTATCATTTGGTGGAAAAAGTGAACTAATTGGGTTGGACAGTTGTATATTGCATTTGATAAACAGTGCAGCAATATCTATCAAAAGTTGTAGGCATTATTTGTCATTTTGCACCACTTTTTTATATCCACATCTTAATTATGTTTGATAAGTTGAAAATTGGTTTCTTTATGCATTAAAAGTTAAAACATTAGGAAGTCATCAGCATAAGTGGGATTTCTCATTCAAGTTATGAAATGGTGCACTTCTACCATAAAAAAATGGAGAACAGTTACAAACCCGATATAAGCCGATTGCAATTTTTCCTTAAATTTGAATACATACATACATACATACATACATACATACATACATACATACATACATACATACATACATACATACATACATACATACATACATACATACATACATACATACATACATACATACATACATACATACATACATACATACATACATACATACATACATACATATATATATATATATATATATATATATATATATATATATTTGTGTGCATATCTATGTGCATGTATCTATACATGTATTTGTCCTATGTGTTAGAATTCTTTAGAATAACTGAGAGGGGGGGGTGAATCAGTTATCCAAGGTCCAAATGCCCTAATAATACTTTTTCACTACTTTTAATGAATCCATACACTTTTCAACCATCCAAACTTAGTTCAACAATATTAGCAAGTTATAGTAAATCAACATGCAATAATAAAACATGCAAGATTAACACATGACACAATGATTTACGTGGAAACTCAATTTGGAAAAAACCTCTAATAGCATGCTACTTGATTCTCACTCTTCTAAAGTGATGCCCTGTTAAAAGCCTACCCTGTTAAAGGCTTACAACACACTGTCAAATGTGACCTTGTTAGAGGATTTCACCAAACTATTAGGAATGGGCCTGATCAAAGGACTTTAGAACATTCACTTGGAATGTCACCCTGTTAAAGGATTTACCTCATGGCTATTAAACCAACCTAAGTCCATAGGATTTAAACTAACTGTTACAATTGCTAGAGAGTAACAATAATGGAATGTTGATCTGATACAACTTACAACATACTTTGCAGATTTTAGATCACTCTTCAGTTCTATCCTTTTTCTTGGTTTTAATCACTTTAGCTCTGACAGCTTGACTTCCTCTCAAGCTTCCTCTCATTGAGTCTTCTTACTCATCATTCCAATGCAATCATATCTGGGGTCTTCTTATCGAAATAGAGTAACTGTGCTCTCTTTCTCCTTAGCACCTCCTTCAGCACTTCATTCTTTTATGCTCGACCACCTTCTCCTCTTCTTATTTCATGACCTTATGACTTCTTAAATAGAAATATGATTTTCCTTTGCCGCTCACTTCTCCCTTTCCAACTTTAGGGTTTCAAATGGATTAGGTAGGATACAATGTATCTACCCTATATCTTGCTCTTATCTAGAAACTTCATCTAGAATCTAGTTGTAATCTCCAAAAACATTCTACATTGTGTTCAGTACCACCAGTTAATCATTCTTATCTTCCATTTAATTCACAGATTTCTAGATAACAACCTTGTCGGCTTGGATCTGGTGAATCTTTGATTTTCAAAATAATGCAGCAACTTAGCATTATTGATTTATTGATGCTCGACATCTCTGTGTTACTCATCTCTGTGTTACTCAGCACTATTATTTTTCTGATGCTTGGCATTTGTTTTTGCTCGGCACTTGTATCTGCTCGACACTTGATTTTACTCAGCACCTAAAGTTCACTCGGCATCTAAAGTTCACTCGACATCTAAAGTTCACTCCACATCTGAAGTTTACTCGGCATCTGAAGTTTACTCAGCACTTAAGCTTTACTTGCTTGACTTTAACTAGGAATCTGTTCGGCACCTACTAGCTTGCTCAGCTCCCTCTCTCTAATGAACTTTAGTTAGGCTTTATAGATGTCTTAGCTAAAACCTTACATCTTTGATATGTTTCAGTGTTCCCATCCTCTATGTCATCAATACACTATTTCATCAATGACTTAGCTGATCCTTGTACTTCATTATAACATCATAACTTCAACCTTTCTCTAGTTGTTCTAGTTACAGCTTATTGATTGCCTCCTCCTTGTCAATCAACCACTTGATAGTATTTGGATCATTAAAGCAATTGTCATTCCTGCAAGTAGCAAGTTTGACATCAATGACAAAAAAATGATTGAGAACATTCTTTACCAATTCCATATGATTATTTCAACAATTTCCTTTTCAATCATTTCCAACACTATGTGTTAGAAATTTTTTAATTTGTTTATATGTGTGTCTCTATAAACAACATTAACTTTGTTTTTTTGAAAGATATCTCCTATATGAGTGTGCACATTACATAGCATTTTAGAACTCATTAAACTAACTGGAAAATTGAGTTCGACATTTGTGCAATGATCTTTGCTTTTCAAATAGACTTTTCTGCTTTTTACGCAAATTTGCTAATGTAGCATTGTATGTAAATATCAATCCTTACATGTGGTTGTATTTTCACTTGGTTTCACACTAGGGCTTTGAGTTCATTATGCTTAATCATGACCCTAGGTTGTACAAATTGCGAGTCAACTAGCTTAGTCTAAGTACTTAAGTGTAGGTTCCACAAGCTGATTGTTAAGACTCTCAGTTATGATTACTCCTGACAAGGAAGGAAAGGATGCTCCTTGTCTTTTGAGTTATTGAAGTCAAGATAGTGACTCCCAAACCTTGATATTTGAAATATAGTGTGCGGGGTACCTTGAAGTGTAACGCCTTTTTTTAAATATATATGTAGTGAGAATTTAAATTTCTATATTTTTTGGGAATAGTTGATTAAGGATTGACTTTTCCATCTGGTTATGAGTGCCTACCAAATTATAGACTTGGATAGTGACAACTATGTAAGTATGCATTGTGCATATTGCATATTGCATGTGTGGTGTAATAATTTGAAATTTGTTTCCTATATTTTTAGTCTAGATTTTGAATTGCACAGTTGCCTGAAGCAACTCAAGCTTGATTTTTGCACTTTGAAATTCATTTATGTAGGTGCTCACCCATACAGAGGATTTAAACTCTGATTTTTTTCTTATTTAGCTTTACATTTTGAACCAATGTATGCAAAGATCATTTTGAAGTTAGAAGATGATATTCTTTGCTTAAGTATGTTGTGTACCAATGACTTCTTGACTAATTTGAAATATTGTCTTGCCTTTGCATAGGGAGACACTCGTATAGGGCTTTTATTTAGTTTGATTTTTTGTTCTACAAACTACTTTTGTTACGTGCACCCCCATAACAAGCAACTCTTGATTTTGATTTTGAAAAGCTAAATAAGTCATTTAGGGGCACCTAATTAATGATTTTTTGAATTTTGACTTTGTTCCTTTGGACTCCCTATAAAACTCTACATAGAATGTGATATGATTCCAAGAACTAAACAATTAAGTCACTTGCAAAGTGATTTTATAGACTATCATTAATCTTTAATTTTAATAGATGAAATCAACATACAACATTCTTGGCAGTTCTTTTTCTCCTAAATTAGTTGTGGTTGCCTTTCTTTCTCATCAATTTACTATAACCATAATTAAGTTTCCCAGCACTTGAAGCATATCGATATACTTCAAATGTTATTTAGTTTGATTAGGACCAGCTCATTCCATAGTTTGAAACATAGCCCATTAAGGTGTCTAGCAGTAGGCTTCTAGCCATCTTTTTATAGATATTTGCAACCTCCTGAACTATTTGAGAATTTTTAATACAAACAACACCTTTTGTCTCTAGTTTTGAAGCTTTTTGAACAATTTCTATTTATGTTTTGCAGGTAAGCACTTGGATCTCAATTGTTACAACATCTTGGGCCATAATCTAATTATGTTTTTGCCCCCCTTTCTGTTATTTTGGACGATATTCCATCATAAAGCAGTGTGAGACTTCATCTTTGCCTCAACTTCACTCTCTTTGAATCTTTACATTCATGATTCCAATTTCAAAATATCTCTCTAGTTCTTGTGATCTAGTACTCCTTAACTTTTATCCCTTATTTTAAAATAGGTTCAATCAATCTCTCCATGTGATCTTTGTTCATCTTCAGATTCATCACCAAAATTGTGCTTTAATGGCTTCTAACCTCCAAAGCAATATATCTCCAATACTCCATCTATATAAAACTTCTCTCCTAGCTTTCCTTTTAGAGTTCAAATGGCTTCCTCACCTAGAAAAATTATAGGCTACTTGATACCAAAACTGATAAATTTTTAATATAGGATGACTAAGAAGTTCCAACCTCCATCAAATATCATTTTTATCTCAAACCTTAAAATTGTCTTCAATAGGCCTGTCCTATTAGCCCTGTAGCGCAAGTAATTTGCACTTTACTCCCAAATTTCTCAAACACTCTAGTAACTTCTTTACATTTTCAAATACCCTTTACTAATTTCTTGAAACCCTGTCAGTCTCAGTCCTTCAACCCTTGACTGGTGAACCTTTCTATGGTTGACTCTACATGCATTTAGGCCTAATCAGCCCTCCATTTACAAAGCATGTACCAAGGAATGATATCCCCAAACCTTCTAACCCCAAAATAGAGTTGTAATACCTTCCAAATTAATGTATTTTCACATTCAAAGGAGATTCCATCAAGTTTTACTTACCCAACCATCAAACCCTCCTTCCTAGATGCATAAGACTAGGGCTTTACCAAAATGATCACTCTATTCACTTCTAGGTCATACCAATGGATCCAACACCATTACATGGTCCTAAAATGACCTTCTATGCCATAAAATGTGACCCTCATGTGGGTGGAATCTCCAGACCTTGATTGGTCCAATCACCATGTAACCCCCAAACAACACTTTGTCTCAATTAGAGACCTCCATCTTCATCCTTTTGCATAACCCTACATGAAAAATCATTATATAAATACATTTAACATTATAACACCCTCTCCCATGAGTTACATATCCATTACATAAGTGGGAGGGGTAAAATCCTTAAATTTTCCTCAGACAGTTATTCCCTGTCACGTGATTGTGACTGTCAGTGATTTACTATGACAAGAACCTTTAACAAAATGCCTTTTTTCTAGTGGTAAGAACCTTAAAACCTTCTAATGTATTTTTAGATTCAAGATGAAAGCTTTAAAATGAAATAAAACTTGCACAAACTAAAGACAATAAGAAAGGAGCATTCACTATTTTATGACATTCTGAAATGATAGTAAAACATGAGATTGTTTTTATTGATTTCTCAAATCTTTTTCTTGAATCCTCAACATAATCCCCCTTGGAAATTCATTTACATCATCTTTTATGAACTTATTTTCCCTTTCTAAACTACCCAAACCTCTAAGGAATTGACTAAAACAATCTAACTGTTTGTAATTGTCACCTAATAGCCTTTTACTAAAAATGCTTATTAATTTGTTTGAAAAATTGACATAATAAGACTAAAACTTTATGAAATATCTAATAAAACTATTTAATTTACTTGATCATCTTTAGTGTATTGACACCATTTGTCAATGTTGCACTTTTAGTGCCTTTTACATCCTTTAGAGGCTTTGATAGCCTTATTACATTATTTAAGACCTTTATAGGTCATTTCTATCCACCCATAACCTAGGATCAAACCAAATCCATTCCTAGTGACCCCTAGGTACCCTCAAAACTCAATAATTCCATTAAGGCTTGCATTCAATCTTTGATTACAATATGATCAAACTATGATTAAAACAAGATCACATATCCATGATTAATCTCATTACAAGTTTTAATAACCTTAGAAGTCCATTTATCTTCCAATCCACCTAAGGATCCACCATAGACCTGCATGCACTACATAGCTCTTATCTTTGATCTTGGTGCCCCTGCACCATACTCTCTGACTTTGAAATTGTTCCAAGTCCTCTTGGAATGGTCTGCAAAACAAAATTTTCCAACTGAACCTTCATGTCTTCTCATGCCTCTTGCACACTTGTACTCAGCCTTGTGTTACTCTATGCTTGCTTGCTTTGTTAAATATCTTGTAACAGTATCTTTATCCTTTTCATGCCCATCCATGCTTGCCATTTTTTGTCCACACTAATTCTCCATGTTCTCTTACACCTTTTGGAGGTGTCTTCCCTGTACTTTCCTTCTACATCTTCTTCTCTTCCTCTTGTGCTTCAAATCTAAAGACCAAATCATTAGAAAGAAAAGGCCATAACATAGCCCTATCACTATGTGACTTTAACACATCCTTGTCAACTCCATCAAGCTAGAAATCTGTACCACAGTAGGATATACCTACAACACAAGCAAACTTAGTACCAAAAAACATAGTAATATCTTTAGACTAGTATAGGTTGCCCCTATACACATGTTTGAATTGGTCTTCACATGACCCATCATCCTTGTGTTTTCTTCATCTTTAGTTTCACCATGTTTACACACCTCTACCCCTATCAACAACTTATTTTCATCAATTCACCATTTTCCTTGTCCTTTCACTTTCCTCTTGGGGTCTATCTTCCCATTCCCCTTAATGGTTGTCTTTGTGAAAAAAAATTTCCCAATCTTCAATGGACATAAAATAGTGCCTATTTGTATCATGCTTTCTTGATGATTTCATGCTCCAAAATACCATCACTCTTCCTCAAACAAACCTATACTTTATTATTTTCTTCATGTTCCTTACCAAATATATTAGAACATCTTGTATTAGAACATGTTGTAATATATTATAGGCTGTTGTATTAGAACATGATCAAAATTTTAGTAAACATTAACAAATACATAGGCTTTGAGAAGTCACAAATGCACAGAAGCATCTTGGGAAGAAAAGTCAATTTGAAGAAATTTAATCAAAGAATTAATTGAGTAAAAGTTTAAAATTCATTTTATTGATTCACCCCCTCTAAGTAGTAAATCTATGTTTTGCTAAAAAGACCTAATCAATCTCAGCATGAGTAGATCCTGTCATTAGAACATGTGGCTAGTTGGAACATTGAGATGAAAAGTTGTTTTGTTTCAATAGGGTATGTTGTTTGTTGGGCTATTTAGAATGGTTATATTATGCCTGTGCCTTCTTTGAACTTTCATTGATCCTACAAATAAAAATTATTGTAAACACAATGCTTAAGCCAAAATTGCTTAGTCATGTTGTTTCTAATTTTAGTTGGATTGTATATTTTGGTTTATGCAAAAAATTTGAAGTATATTTTGGCAAACAACGTGCAGGCAAGAGATTAGAGTTAAAATCTTGCAACACATTACACAAAAATTAGAATTCTAGAGAAAGTGTAAAGGACCAAGGTAGGCAATAATTTCTTTATAATTCATAGTATTTCTATTATTAATTAATTTCAATTCCTAGTCTAAAACTAATACTACTTATTCTCACTTCTCATGGAATTAAATGGATAGTCAGTGGATTGAGATGTCAGGGGAGGGTGAGCCTCTAACTAATACTACTCAGTCTCAAGGAAGTGAAACTAAAGGGGTTCTCAATGGAAGGCTACATGTTGACAAGGGTAAGACCCCTAAGGGTACTGAAGGGGTTAATCTTACATCAAAATGCACAAAACTTAGAGATACTACCATAAAGGCTTTCTTTGGAATCGGCAATGTTTTCAATCCACCAACTCATGCAACTAGAAGTGCAAAAAGAAATCACAATAGCTCACCACCACCAGAAGATGGGTTTGTTATTCAATTAAATCAAAATGCATCAAATGAGGATAACAATGTTCAAACAATAGAAGATATTGTAATAGAAGATAATATTGATGGTGGTAGGAACAAAAGAAAAAGGAATGTAAAAATGGGGCAGGAGTGGGAAATGAAAAGGAATTTCTAGGTTAATTGGGTAGCAAAGCACTGGTTTATTGAACCGGTCACAAACAATTATGAACTGCCAACAAAATGCAAGTGTATGATTTGTACCTAGAAAACTAAAAGAGAGAAAAAGTTTCAGCTAAAGCTCGACACTATAGAAAAACATATTGATAAGGTTTATGAAAAAAAAATCATAGATGGAAAGGAAGTAGCTACACTGAGATGGAAATCAAAGGAAGAATGCCTTCATGTTAAGTATGCCATAGAATATGAAGAGCATTTCAAGAAAATAGCGGTAATTGGTAGTGGCAATCCAATCAAGGCTGGGCTTCAACATGCAGTCAATGATACAAACTCGACAAAGACTGTTTAGATGAGTTTTATTTTCCATATTCTATCTAGAGGGCATCCTATGAGAGACTTTTTAGAATATAGTAATTTATTATCTTTTTTGAAAGTTCCTCACTATCCTATGTCACATTGGTCAATATATGCTGGATGGGAAATGGAAAATTGTCTTGCTGAGGTGGAAAAGAAAAATGTACAGAAGAGAGTAAAAGAATCCAAGCTCATTTCATTATCCTTAGATGAAGTCACTGTCGTAGATAACATTGCTTGGGTCTGTATGCATGTATATAATGTAAAAGAACATGTTTTTCAAGCTCATCTACTTTGTGTTTTTAAAATGAGGGCCAATTCAACTACAAAAAAATTATATTTAGAAGTTAAGAAAGCTTTGATGAAATTGCTAGTATGGATGACTTGAAAATTGCCAAGAAGTTAGTGTGTGTTGGAGCTGATGGAGCTATAGTAATGCAAGGGCAAAGGACTGGTCTTTGTGCAAGATTACAAACTAGTATTGCACCTTACATGCTTGGCATACACTGCATGGCCCACAAAATGAATTTAGCATATAAGATTGTAAGTATTTTTCCTACTGTATCAAAAGTTGAAGATCTAATTCATTAGCTCCACTCCTACCTTTTCTGAAGTCCTAAACATTTTGTAGAGTTTAAGATTTTTTCCACTTAAAATAGGAAATAAGATTCTCAAGGATGTTGAGACTAGATGGATATCTTTGCATGGACCAGCAGAATATCAATCCTTGATTGGAGTTATATATGAGCAACGCCTTATAGTAGACAAAGCTCCTAATTTTTTAAATAAGTTAAATGATATATAGATCCTATTAACTTTAGCCAGTCTTCTCCCTATGCTAGATTTAATGAACAAACTAGTTAAGAAAGCCCATGACAGAATTATGTATATTCATGAGTATAGTGATTTACGTAAAATGACATGAATGGCTTTGGATTCTTTTTATTCAAATCTCACAAGTAATAGCCCAATTTTTTCAAGGTGGGAGATGATTATAGATTTGAATCATGTTGAGATTTTTTTATGATTCAATGCAAAAAATGAGCTATGTGTGTTTGTGAAACGATTTCAAATACCAATGCACCAATCTAAGAAAACCAAAAGAGGCAGAGTACTACCAGTTAGAAAGGATGATTTTGACAAGATTGTTAAATCTATTAGTGAAAATGTGAAGTCTATTTCCTACCAACTTTCAAGTGAGATTCATGAAAGATTCCCTTGAGAAGAAATTCTTTAAGCCATGAGTTGTGTGTTTCCTCAATTTTGGAAACACTTCGGAGATAATCCAAGTGATGCAAATTTGTTTCATGGTAAGCTTGACGAATTGATAACACAGTTTTCAAAGCATACAGATTGTAATGGAAAACCAATACAAGGAATATTAGATTCAAATAATCTAAAAAAACAATGTAAACATTTTGAATTGTGTATGAAACACTCGATGGAAAACTTTGAGAATCCATTCGATCCTGGTGCAATAACAAGGCTTTGGAAAAGGATAAGTCAGAGTGAAGTATTGCATACTTCAATATCAGAATATTTCAAACTTGTTGATTTATGTCAAACAATGATATTAGGGTTAGTGGAAGATGAGAAAGTTTTTAGTGCATTGGGGTTTTTGAAATCAAAGGTCAGAAACAAACTAGACAATAATTTGGAAACTTGCCTGAGGTTGTTTGTAACTCAATACAATTTAGAAATTTTCCTTATGATAGGTGATTGGCCATTTGGAATTCCACACATGAAAGATGAGGCCTTTTCAACACTTCAAAAGATGGTGGTGCTACTACTAATTCCAACATAAATGATGAATTTAGGTCTCAGAGTTAGAATGAAAATGATGATTATATGGATTTTGAATACCCAACTCAAAATGAAGAGGAACCTATTAGTACTAGTCAATTTTAGGATCTGGAGTCCATATGGGATATAGAAGCATCACATTTGAGATTGAGTCAATGAAGTGATTTAGCATTCAATTCTAAGGTATTTATAGCTATACTCTAATTCAGTTCTTCCATATTTATTCATATTACAATTACAATTTATGGATGCTTGTCATCACTGCTACTGTTGATGAACATAGGGCATTAGTAGCTTCTATTGTTTCTTATGAACATGAAATTATTAAACATGGTTTCTAATAGATTAAAAAAAATTATTAATTCTTTATTAAACATGGTTTCCAAAACATTATTAATCTATAGAATTTTAGAGGTTATTTCAGTCGTAGTTTTCTAAGTTGCGTGTCTTTGTTGGTCCTGTCTTCAAGAATGTATTAGATACTGAATAACATGTGGGCTGATAATTTGGTCATTTTTTTAAATTGATGTATCCTATAGAAAAAAATGAATTTTAAGCACTTTTTCTTTCTACTATTATAATAAATTTAGATTGGTTCAAGAAGATTCTTGAACGAATACTACAGCAAGTATTGTTGAACTTGTCACATATGGTTGGCTTCATTTCCTTCACGTCCTGTAGGCTTGCATGTAGAGGTAAATTTCATAATTTATTGAGATTCATTGAAGAAGAATCTTGAAGGAAAAGCTAGATTAAGAATCTTCAGTATCTAGTATGCTTGTCCTCTAGCCTAGAAATGTTTTTTTAAGGTAAAGTTTAGTTACAATGTACTCATATGTAGGCAGTTGTATTATGTGAAATTTAATAGTGACTCAACTTGCAATTGTTTCTATTTTAAAACACATAGTTGACCTCTTCTCTAACCCAATGTCAAGACAAGTAATTGGACATTCCAGGATTTTCTTGATCTCTCTTTAAGTATCCCTTCTATCAGATTTTCAAGTCTTATTTTAATTTCCTTAACATCTACCTTGAACCTGTCTACACAACATCAGTTAACTCCTTATGAGATAGTTATTCTTTTCTTTCTCTTCATGAATCATGTGATGCCTATCTTGAAACACATTCTTTCCAATATTTTCTTTTACATTGGTTGTGGGTGTTGGTAGTCAGATCTTATGAAGATTTGAACTCGTTGGATTGCACTTACACCTAGTCTTCCAGCCTATAATTTATATGAACCTTGTCTATTTGAATATTTTGATGTTAGCAGAAGTGATGGTTTACTACAAATGCTTCTTTAATCTTAAAGGTTTCCCACTAGTCCTTAAGACATACCAAAGGACAAATACCCTGAAATCCCTCAATCTTGCCTCCAAACCTCTAAAAAGAATGTCAATGGTGTAGAAAAAGTGTTTCAAACAAGATTCAATCACTTTAAACCTCTTATGCAACTCTCTTCAATCAATTTCTTCAAAACTGCCTATTAGGTCTATTAGCCCCAATTAGCCCTACAGTGGCTTTTTTTCAACTTTTCTCCAAACTTTACCAAAAGACCCAACAAAAAAAATACCTTTTCAAATACCCTTTTCATGGTTGTACAACATACCCAAATCTCAATAATGACTTCCTTGGGAAATGCGCCTACAAACTTGATTGTCTCCATTTTAGGAGGCCTAATTTGATGGTTTTACAAAGGAACTATGCTCAATACCTTGCCAAAATCCTTGAAATTCATAGGATCATCACTATTTATGCCCAATTAGAGAAATAATTAATCAATTTCACTCTATGAGGTGTTTAGATACAAAACCCCCAAATTCTTGCTTCAAAACCCTCAAATCCTAGGGTATCACCAATCTAGGTCAATCACTCACTTCCAGGACTCTAAATTTTAGATTCACCATGTATTCATCATTTATAAAAATAATATCAAATAAAAAGTATACCTCATTCATCCATATTTACGGCTATGTAACAATTAGCATCAATTTGGGTACCCAAAACAATCCTTTTACCACTCAAACATGCATATTCTCACTCCTTGGCCTACATTCTTCATATTTCTTGCATTTTCTAAGTTATTCAGACATATTAGACATTATAGGGTCCATCCCATGGGTTGGATAAGCATTCATAGGATGGATCCCTCAATTTTCCATTGAAAACAATGCAAAACTGTATGTTTCAGTGTGACAGTAGCAATAGAAGTTTTAACTTGTTAACAAATGTATCAAAATTGATTCAAAACCTCACAATATTACCTTACCAACATAAATGAAAGGTTACTCCATCAAATAAACTCCAAATATGTAAGAAAAACTCAAAAATTCATTCACTATATTGTTGTTCCATACAATTCATGTCCAAAAGTCCAAAATTGCCTTAAGCTAAATGTTGTAGCTTGTTGCTTACTTACCAATTATAGGGATTAGAAATGCACAAAGAATTGTATTATTATGTCAAAAAATTTCAAAAAACAAGTGATATCTCTAAGATAGTTTGATAATTTGATAAAGTTAAAAATGGTTGCCACGCACACTTTAGTTATTTAAAATGTGTTGTTTTCAGCTCAATAGTGATAAAATTGAAATGACAGTGCTTCTTTTTAATATGAAAGAACTAATAAAAATATACAAGAAAAGTGATTTAAAATTTTGACCTTTCATTGCATGTACCAATTTGTAAATGATTTTTTCAGTGCTCAGAATTACATATACTAGTCTAAAATGATGTTGCAACACTCATAATTACATAATTAAATTTGTGTGGTTTCTAATTCAGCACTTGATGTTATCTTATTTCAGTCATAGAGATTCATTAGCCTTTTTTGAATTCTTAAGAGCATATTTTACAAATGGTGTAGGTTGTGCAATCAATTGGCTTCCTCAGTCCAGCATTTTTCTTGACTCAACTGAGCCATATCAATTCTCCAACAATGGCAATTTTATACATGACATGCAGCCAAGTATGTGATCAATATAGAACAACATCTTGATTTGAATATTTGAATATATTATATGTCAATATATAGTTACAATGTATGTGTGTCTTTATAGAATCTAAATTTGGTTGATTTCTTTTTGTGCATGATTCATGATGATCATTGTCTTGGTCTTTGATGTAGCGATGTAATGCCTTTTCTTAGTCTGGACTTATTAGCAAGAATTACTTGTTAATTCATATGGATTTGTTAACAAGAATTACTTGTTAATTCATGCTATGTTGGCCTTGATGAAAACTACATTAATCACTCTTTGTCACCTTTCAATTGTGTGTTTACCAAAGGATTTGATTCAAGAAAGTGACTAAGCTCAGTAAAAAGAGAAACATACGTCAAATGAAGTATAAATTTTTAGTTTTATGGTTATTTGTAATAGATATGATAGTTTACAGAATTATATTTGCATATAAATCTATAGTGTCATGTTTTGATCAAGATCTAGAAGATGTTCTACATGTTTGATAAATCTTCTATGCACTCCCTGATATTTGTTTTTTGTTTTCCATGCATTTTCAAGAATTTTACTATAGAATTACAATGCTTTCATCCCAAATATTCATTCTAGACCATGAATATAGTTTTAGAGCTTTCCTTATTCTTTTCATCTCATGATGGTTTCTGGCCTCTATAGCTTCTAGGGGTTCCTCTATTTTTATGGTACAATGAAGTGTCAAAGACCCCAAAGTCTCCACTCGGCATGTTTTCTTCACTTAATACTAAGGTAGTACTAGCATATAATTTCCTATAAATAGAATAGATCTTATAATTTCATTTTAAAGAATTAGATTGACTTAATATTCTTTGATTGGGAACATATTCTTTGTTGTGCCCTTTTGCACTTCACAGCTTGAGTAAGGTCACTGTAAAGTTCCATTCAAATTAACTAGATTGTGTCACTATGAAGTTCCTGTCAAGTGTTGACTGATACTTATGTTATGTTTTTTTTTGTTGAAGTTAATCTACTTTTAGCTTGGATACTTAAAATTGTGGGATCCTGATAGTTTTATAGTTCTTCTAGTTATATGGTTCTTCTAGATCATGTGGACATGGTTTGTGTACTTGTGAAATGTGGGCCTCTGAACTTCACAGACACCTTGACATAGTCATTACATGCAGAATCATCTTGGCATAAACATTGAGTTGTTTATCTAAGAGGTCTGATAAAGTGACCTATCACCTTCTATCTAGAAGGATTTTGCCTATTTAATATCATCAAAGATGAGGCTTAGGCAACCAGACCCTCTAAGAACGAAGGATTTAAAGATGTAACTAAATCTATATGGAGATGCAAAGTAATCTAGAAAGGTATATGCAATTTAGTCTAAATACATATAAAAGAAACTATATTAGAGCATATGCATATTATACTAAAAATAATTCTTAATCTAAGAAATGAGAGTGTATGCTAATAATGAGTAAATGAGCACACAACTCAATAGATTTTCGATAGCAATTCCCTTCAACCTCTATAATGAGGAAATGAGGGTCTCTTAAATAGACTTTCCTAGAATCCATCAACGGTTGAGATCGATTTCAATCAATGGTCAAGATTGAAGATGAGGTTCAGTTAAGGTGGAAGATTCCCAAATTAGAGGGAGTTAACTGGCTCAGATCTGAGTGTAAGAGCCAGTCAACTCAGATAGACTTTAGTGTGAGAGCAAGTGATTTGGGTCACTTCTAATTTGATCAGCAGTGAACTAGGAATTTCCATTCTATCATTTTTCGTGTGAAGATCTTCTTTCTTCACATGAAGAAACAAGGTGCGCTATTTCTTCACGCACGGTGAGGAGGATCTTCGTGTAGGAGGCACTTATCTATCACACGAAGAACGAGATTCTTCATGCAGAGGCAATTCATTTCTCGCGGGCAAAGATCTTTTCTCGTGTGATGACATGATTCTTTGCATGAGATCTAAGATCTTCACTTGATAGTTTGAGAACTTTGCACAAGATTTCACGAACTTCACGTGAAATCCCATGATAGTCATGTTTAAAAGTTTCACTTTTGTGCTCAAAAATTGCATTTTAATTTGTTTTTTTGTATCATTTCGAATTGATACTGATTGTTTTTTTTATCATTTTTGTTGTGCGTGCAGGAGGTCTTTGGTGATGTCGCATTTATATCATACTACCCACCTTACGGCACATTACTCGGGAGCCTCGATGCTGCCAACCTGGCATATATTAAGGGGTTGGTTTTATCTTCTTTTTTCCAAATTCCAACCATGATGGTGAATCATGGCCTTCTTACTACTTTGGTGGAGCGTTTCCATTCAGAGACAAACACTTTTTATTTGCCGATGGGTGAGATGATGATTACCCTGAAGGATATACAAAGGATATTGAGGATCCCATTTCACAATGGTTGGGTCGTTTATGATACAGTGCCCCAAGCAAGGATAGAGGCGCTATCCATTGTGTTTGGGAGAGAGCTACCGAGGGGTAGGGCCATCAGCTGGGATGAGCTGATGCACACCTGTGGATCGGTGCACAGGCTAGAATCTATGCTAGCTATATTTTTTATTTGTTTCTTATGTCCTAACATAGGACAGCATGGTTTGGAGTGTGGGTGGGGAGTCATGCTCTGCAGGATGTTGGAGACACCTGAGATCTTTGGGTGGGGTCAGTGCATATTGGCCCACCTTTTTCATGAGATGCATGAGGCAGTCTTCCATGAGAAGAAGATGATGGTAGCTAGAGTGTATGTCTTATAGATATGGGCATGGGAGCACCTTCTCATATGCAGCCCCATTCATGAGGATGCCCAAGAGCCTATGGAGCCCTGTATATGCAGATATTGTGGGCACATTACCCAGGTACAATTGGGTAAGACTGAGCACTAGAGGATACATCTTGATGACCCGATCTCTATTGTATGGCAACCTTGGTGAGAGACAAAGGACTGGGATGATGCCCCTAGAGAGCTACCATGGATGTTTAGTTCTTGACCTCTGGTGGGAAAGACCACATCAGTTATAGAGAGATTTGTGATTTCACGAGTGTGGAAGCAATATAGTTGACCATAGGACATTTCTCATGAGTGCTACACCTATGCTAGGTTGCAAAAGGATTTTGAGTGGGGATGGCCACCACAGATGGATCTAAAGCCATCCATGATAGATATTCCTAACCTAGCTGCAGTTCAGTGGGACTACCTACTAGAGGTAGTAGATGCAGGGATGATGCTTGTGTATCAGGCATTTTTTATTAGCCATCTATTCCTACGCTTTAAAAACCAACTGGGGATGGCAGAAAAAGCACAGAGACAGGTGCCCCAGTAGCAGCAGGCATAGCCACAGCTGCCAGGTCAGCCACAGGTTCGACACTGGGCATAGAAGGTGTTGATTCCTCCGTGACAAATGGGATCAAACCTAGGTGCCAGGGGTAGTGGGACTGGATAGAGTCAACATCACAAATAGAGGATGGAGAAGCAAGCTCCATAGTAGGAGACTCCTCAGTAGCAGCAGTCACCACAGTAGGCACCACAAAAGGGGGCTCCCAAGTTGTTCGATGAGGAGATGATGGAGCAACCTATCAATAGCATGTAGGAGATAGTGCATCGCTACCGAGAGAGGATTCGTGTGGCCTCCCAACAATTGGGAGAGTTATAGATTTTAATGGCAGTCTGGGATGCATAGCTGGTACAGAGACAATGGGAGATAGATCGATGGAGAGAGTGCACCAAGACTGTGGAGCAGAGATTGGAGCTTGTGCAAGATGAGATCCGCTTTCAGTCAGCTCAAGCAACCTACTATTATGCTGCATATATGAGTGCAGCACTAGATGAGACACTTCAAGTTCAGTGCTTTTCTCAGTATGTGCAAGAGTTTGGAGGCACACGACCTCCTGCCAGACTAGATATGCCACCGTCGCCTCTGCCACCTGCTACTCTTGCTCCTCTTGGAGGCAAGGGTATGGAACAGAGTTAGACGCTTTGTGCTTGACTCTAATTTTGACCTCTGGCTATGTATCAATTGGTGTGCCAGCACCACATGTATCATTTTTTATCGATTGTGCTCAAGTAGTGTCCATTTTTGTACTAATCCATTCTTTTGAGATATCATATATATGACACTTTAAGTTGAGTATTCTTGTGTTCATGTCATTGTCTATGTCTACTTCATCATGATGTACATGAGATATCAATATGATGATTATGAGATGTATGTTTTACTTTGGTATGAATGCATATTTATGGTGATGTGATGTGATGTGATTATGAGAATGTAGAGTAGAGATTATGAGTATATGGATGCAATGCATATGGAAATGGACTGACATCTCATGTAGTGTTGTGTATTTGTGCTTAATAGCAACAGGTATTCCATTAAGGAGCGCAAATTGACAAACCAAATGCTTGTGTAACCATGGAGAAACCTAACATGTTTGAAGATGCCCCCAATCCTTCATGACATAGGGGAGAAATAGAATCATAACCAAATTGTGTGTGTATGCAAGTGAAGTATGTAACGCAAGACCATGTGAAATGCAACCCTAGGTCTAGTTACCAAGCCTCAACAATTTATCATCACTAGACGTAGAACAAAACTCATATTTTATACAATTCCCACTGACATTGCAATCATGGGAATATGAATAGAACATATGTTATAGGTTTATCAAGATTAAATGTAAGCATTCAAGGCATAAGAAGCTAGAATGACCAGAACATTTTTCCCTTTTAATATAGCAAGTTAACATAAGCATCAAAGCATAAATGCTAGGATGACCAGAATGTTGCTTGAATGACAAACACACCAAACACACAGGAGATCCATCTTATGCTAAGTAATTAGTATTTATTCTATCTGAAATGACCCTTGCATTCGTAACCTAAGACAAAAGTGTGCTCGATATACTCACAGTGACTCGTGCATTCACTTAGCAAGACAAGTATCAGTATTTACTGTAGCATGAAGAGTTCACTCCAACAAACAAGGAGAAGAACCAATGGTACTGATGTATTCATAAAAAAGGAGTCAAGGTACACATGGCCATCCAATATGAGATGGAGGCTCTTATAGTGGACACCCTTCTTATAGGAATATGTCAACTAATTAGAACTAAACCACAAAAAGATAGCAAAGAAAAGATCATGCCCCCAGTCATTACTTCTCTAGTCAAAGATGACATCATCGAGTGGCTCGAGGAGATATGATAAAAAAAACAAAGAAAATGCTCAATATATCCAAACAAGTAAATCATTTTTGAGCTAAATGTTTTTGGGATTGATGTCTTTAGTAAGGTGACAATAGTAGGCAAATGCAGTCAGAACGACTAGTGGCTGAGGTCAAAGAGGAAACTTCAAGATTAAGAACCTTAAGAGGAATAAGCGAAAGTAGACAGACACAGCTAGGACATGGTGACTAATGAAAGAGAGATCTTCCATAAAGGAATTTGAAGACATGACCCAAGCAACAATAGGAAAACACAGTCTAAACAATTGGTGATTGTTGCAAAAGAGATTCTATGAGAAGAATCTTTGAAAATGACGGACACTGGCAATAGTAGGCAAATGTAGTGAGGACCACTAGTAACTATCATGAAGTAGATCCTACGAGGAGAATCTCCAAAGTAGTGACAAGAGCGATAGTAGGCAGACACAGTGAGGACCACTGGTGACTTTCACGACAGAGATTCTATGAGGAGAATCTCAAAAATAGTGACACTAGCGACAGTAGGAAGACACAATGAGGACCACTGGTGACTGTCGCGAAGGAGATTCTACGAGTAGAATCTCAAAAATAGTGACTCTAGCGACAGTAGGCAGACACAACTAGAACGAATGGTGACTATTGCAAAAGAGATTCTATGAGGAGAATATCAAAAAGAGTGACACTAAAGGGGAATTCCCCCAAGCTGTGACAAGACTCAATCCATGGATACATGAGCGGAAAGTAGGAAAAGTAGTGAAGCAAAAGCATGAAAGTTACTATACATAATAGCCAGAAGATGTGCTACAAGATGGAGCATTGGGAACAAGAGGCACCTGTTTACTAGGTTTTCACCTTCTTGGCAGAAATTTCTCTTTTTTGGCTACCATGATGCCTATTTCTAGATTTTCACCAATGGCACTTTTTTTTGTTTTTCAATTTTATTTTATTTTTCTCTTTTTGATTTTTTTGTATTTTTGAGATTTTTCACTTTTTTTGGTGTTACCAAGGTGCCTATTGCTAGGTTTTCACTAGGGTAACAATTTTTTTCAAGACTTTTTCTAATTTTTAGGGTTTTTTCAGGACATATAAATATGTACAAAGAGCTTGCTGATATTAGATCAACTATAAAACCACTTCAGGTGGAGAGTGTTGATAGGTTCTTTAAGCACTTCTCCTTTGGTTGTGGAAAGCTAATAGGCGCCAGATCCATATACTGTAGTAATGATGTAAGGACCAAGCCAGTTTGGTTCAAACTTTCCCTTTTTTACTCGTTGTTGTTGATTCTTTGGGTTCTCCCTCAGGATGAGGTCGCCTAGCTGGAAGTCACGTGGCTTGACTCTTTGATTGTAGCTTCTTTCCATTCATTGTTGATATGCTCACAGATGATCACATGCCACTTGTCATCATTCATCCAGTAACATAAGCTCTTGAAGCTGAGCTATCCTATAGTCATCATCAGTGATAAGGCCCTTCATAGAGATTCTCAAGGTAGGAATCTCAACCTCTATTGCAAGCATAGCATCCACCCCATACACCAATGCAAAGGGAGTTGTGCCCGTTGGAGTTATAATGCTTGTTCTATATGCCCACAGAGCTGGATTGATCTGGAGGTGCTAGTCTCTCCCCAACTTGCTGACTGTGCGATGAAGAATTTTGAGGATCGCCTTAGTGGATGCCTCAGCCTGGTCATTACCCTAGGGGCGATAAATGGAAGACCAATGTTGTGTGATTTTGAATTTTTTGCACAATTCCTTGAGGTCTTTATTCTTGAATTGTCCTCCATTGTCAGTAATGATTGAGGATGGTACACCATATCTGTAGATGATGTAGTTTGTGATGAAAAGTGCTACAGTTTTTCCATCGACAACTGTGAGAGGGACTGCCTCTACCCACTTTGTAAAATAATCTGTAGTAGTGATAATGAACTTATGTCCATTTGAGGAGGTTGGGTGGATTTGTCTCACCAAGTCAAAGGCTCATTTTTGAAATGGCCATGTTGTAGTAGAAGGAATCGGCTCTCTAGCTGGAGTGTGGATGAGATTCTCATGTAGCTAACACTGCTTGCAAGACCTAGCATACTTGATAGCTTCTTGCTCCATTTTGGGCTAGTAGTAACCAGCACGAAGGAGTTTGTGAGCTAGTGTCAGGCCATTGGAATGGGCTCCGCAAATGCCCTCATGAACATCAATTAGTGTGCATTTGGACTCTTCGAGTTCTAAACACCTAAGGAGTGTTCTGTCGAGACTTCTCTTATACAGATCATCAGCAATAATTACATAATGTGAAGCATTATGAATTAGGTAATGTTTCTTATTTTGGGTTAGACCTTCTAGAATAGTTTGATTGTCAAGGTAGGAATAAATGTGATGGTAGTGAGATGAGTCTTGTCCTATAATGGAACAAATCATCTTAGAATCAGGAGTGTCATAGGTTGGGTAGTGTAACGCTTCCACCAAGAACTCATGTCGGAGATCATTTTTAGGCATTTGTAGTAGGGAGGCCAGGGTGGCCATGGCATCAACCGCTTTATTGTCTGCTCATGGAATTTTCTAAAAGGTGATTTGTGCAAAATACTTCTTTAAATCATCAACCATGCGCTTGTAAGGAATTAGTTTCTCATCCTTTGTTTGGTACACATCATTAACCTGGTTGATAACAAGTTGAGAGTCACCAAAGATATCTAACTAATGCATTCTCCATTCAGTTGCAATTTTCATGTCATTGATCAAAGCCTTGTATTTAGTAATGTTATTTGCACAAGGAAACAGAATCTTGTATGCTTTAGGCAGTGAGTATCTTTGTGGTGTAATGAAGAGTAATCTAGCACCTGATCCTTGTTGTGTGAAGGACCCATCAAAGAACATAACCCATGTGTGGTGCATGAGTTTCAAAATCAACTCATCTGGGAAATCAATGTTCATTGGCAGAAGACTTTGTATGGGTGCATCAGCCAGCTAATTTGCAATTCTCTATCCCTTTATAGCCTTGCATTCAACATATTGAATGTCAAACTCACTGAGTATTATAACCCATTTAGCCAATCTTCCTATGAGAGCTGCCTTATTGAGAAAGTACTTTAGTGGGTCTATTTTAGCCACAAGCCATTTAGTGTGGGCGAGCATGTAGTATCTCAACTTCTGGGAAGCAAAGACAACTGCCAAGCAAGCTTTCTCAATAATGTTGTAGTTTTTCTCATAAGAGACCAGTGTCCGACTCAAGCAATAAATAGCTCTTTCTTTGTTGTCATTATCTTCCTGAGCCAACAAGATTCCCAGAGATGTTTTAGTGGTTGAAATGTATAAAAGCAAAGGTTGCCCATGAATAGGAGGCATTAGGATTGGTGGATTGACAAGATATTGTTTGATCTATGTTAAGCTTTGCTCACAATCCTGGCTCCAATTAAACTTTACACCCTTATGTAAGGTCTTTGTGAAGGGTTCTGATCTATTCGCCAATTGTGAAATAATGCTACAAATAGATTGAAGCCTTCCCTATAATCCTCTCATCTGACTAATGTTCTAAGGTGGTGGCATGTCCATTATTGCTTGTACTTTCTCTAGATCTACCTCAATTCCTTTTGCAGAAACAATGTATCCAAGCAACTTCCCTAATGTGACACCAAATGTGCATTTCTTAGGATTGAGTCAAAGACTGAATTTTTCCATACGGTCTAGGATGGGACCCAAATCTTGCAGATAAGTATTGCATTTAGCACTTTTGACCAAGGTATCATCAACATAGTCTTCCATGGTTCTATGCATCATATCATGGAAAATTGTAGTAACAACTCGCTAATACGTAGCACCAGCGTTCTTCAAACCAAATGGCATCACATTCCAACAAAAGGTTCCCCATGCACATATGAAATCCATTTTCTCCTGGTCTGTTGGTGCAATTTTTATCTGATTATATCCAAAAAAACCGTCCATAAGTGAGTACATCTCATAGCCAACCGTCATGTCCATGATCATATCAATATTAAGGAGCAGAAAGTCATCTTTAGGACATGCCAAGTTAAGATCACGAAAGTCTATACAAATCTTGATAGATTTATTGTGCTTGGAAACTGGAACAATATTGGATATCCATTAAGCATAATCAATTGCACAGATGAAACCAGCCTTTACAAGTTTCTCTAATTCTGCTTTGATGAGCAATGCAATGTGAGGGTGCATTTTTTGAAGCTTCTATTTAACTGGTTTGATGCTTGGTGCTATGGACAAATGATGCATGATAAGCTCCAATCCTACCATGTCATAGTATGTCCAAGAAAAATTTATTTTCTTTTCTTTGAAAAAGGCAATGAATTGTTCCTTCTATTCAGGTGACAGTGATTGTGCCAGATGTATCATATGAGGATGTTCTTCATTGCCCAAGTTAATTGGCTATGTTGGCTCTATCAACACTAATGATCTCTCCTGAAAGTGACTAGGAAGTACATCAAATATCTCATCCGCAGGTGCCTCAAAGAGGTTTTCACCCTTGGATACATCTTTTGTGTTTACTTTTTTTGGTTCCAACACTACCACAATGTGGTTTTCACCATCGAACCTTTTGCATTTTTTCTTTTTAATTTTATGACTGAGATATTTGATGTCAGCCTCGATCATGTTGACACTTTTCTCATTTGTGGAAGATGTCATAGGTTCGATAACATTTAGGTAACAGGCGAGAGCATAGTCATTCTGGAACATGGGGACTTCGCTAGAAGAATTGGGGTTCCAATCTATAAGCTCGAGATGTGTGAGTGACAGAGTAGTGGCTGGTTCAATTGTGTTCACAGTATAGTCATTAAGTGCTTGGACCATAAATTTGAAACTTACAGTGACCTCGTCCACAAGTGTGTTCAAACACCTCAGAGTACGAACGTTAGTAATTGATGACTCTAGGACACTAGTTGGATCCGACCCATGTGACCTATCCCTAGATGTTTCACCCACTTCAATTTAGTTTTCATAGACATGCACTTGGTCAATGTCTTTATCAGTAGTCACTTCTGAAAGAGAGTCAAACTCATATTCCTTAGAATCAATACTACATGGCTAGAGATTATAGAACTCCCCTACAGTAATAGGGACATAGTCACCTTCATCCTCCGGATTCTTACACAAATACTCAACACGGCATGACTGACTAGATTTTCTCTTTTCTGAATGATATTTGAGTTGCTTAATATTGTCCTCAAAAGAATCACTAGTATCATCCATAGTGCTAACACATGGTACAAAATCATCTGGCTCAGCAAAGAATTTAGCGAGATCATAAGGAATAGGATGAGGATAAGAATCCTCATCATCAGATTCTTCCTCTTGAATATCTGACTCATCTTGTGGCTCATTTTCAGATGAACTCTCAGGTGTTGGTATGAATTTATTTGATCCCAAATGAAAAGGAACCTTCTTAAATCCTAGGCTAGTTGTATCATGGTTGCTTCGAGCTCTTGCTTTGATAGGAGTGATTTCCCTTGTAACCAAAATGCTTCATAAGATTAAGACTAGGTCCATATTTCTTAGGAGTGATTTCTCGAGCTTGCTTTGTTAGGTCTATTGGAGCCTCTTCTTTGTAAAGCCATGCAACAATGGCTCTATTTTCACTTTCATCTTTTAAGGGCACTATAGCCTTGACAAAATCACCATTATACTTGGTCTGAGGCATCAACATGAATAGTTTCTTTGCCTCTGAGGGTCTCCCATAATGTCAAGGAGACTCTGGGAGAGATGTTAATGAGAGCACTGGTTCAATATGGTACTCTCCCATGCCAATTTATTTTAGTTTGAATGACTGCTCAATTTTTTTCAGCTTATTGTCATGATAATCAATGGACTCGTGATTAGCAAGGATGAAAGTTTTAGCAGCCTTGAGAATATTGCAGGTATAGCTAGTAGTGGCAAGAATAGTAACTTCGGAGCCATGAAATGGGAAATTGATGCATTGGTGGTATGTGGATGGCACAGCACGCATCTCATGTATCCATGGCCATCCTAATAGAATGTTGTAGGCCAAGGGAATGTCAAGCACCTGACAGGTGACATCCCTTTTGACAGGATTGATGCAAATTGGTAAGACCATAAGACCTAGAGACTTTCATTCCACTTCATCGTACGCTTTGATAGTGATCTTTTATTGAGGATCAATAGAGTCCTCAGAATAATTCAATTGTCTAAGCAGAGCAGCAGAGACAATACTTAGGATAGTGCTGTTATCAATGAGTACCTGACGAACACGTGTCTAGTGGATCATAACCTCAATGTGTAGAGGTTGATTGTGTGGATGACTCAACGAGTTGTCATCTTCCTCAGAAAAGGTCATAAGGTAAGGTGAGGTTAGGTGACCCACCATGGATTGGAATCGCTCAAGATCAATATCTTGAGGAACATTTGCCTCAATGAGGGCTTTATCCAAATTCAGCCTATGAACAGGCGAGGTTTTGAGTAGCTCAAACATGGAAATCTAAGCATTAGTTCATTTCAACTAATCGAGAACACTATAATTAGTTGTTGTCGAGTTCATTGTGGGTTTTGCACCTTCACCAGATGGACCAGCAAGGGCTTTATCTTTTTGTTGTTCAATATTTGAAGTAGGAGGCGCAGAGCCTTTGAGCACCAACTTTGCGCAAGAATGAATGATAGCATTAGCACAATGTTGTGAAGGCATATTATCCATTGCATTGGAAGTAGGGCCCCTCAAGACAAATGGTGTCTTAGGTTTGTCATTATCTTACTTTCCCTTAATGGTAATAATGTCACAATATTCAGAATCCATAGATTTAATCATGTTAATTACATTGTCATCATTGGAATATGTATAGTTGACCTTGTTGTAGGGTTGTGGTTTCAAAGTCTCTCCTTTTTCATAAGCTAGGAAAGGTTCTTTCAATGCCTTGTGATCCAAGTTTTTGTTATGTCCATCTATCACAAGATCACCAGCATCAATCATGTCCTAGACTTTATGGTGCAAGTTTATACAGTTGCTAGTTTTGTGTCCCTTGTTTTGGTGATACTAACAAAATGAGGTCTCATTCCATCATGGTGGACATGGTTGTGGGTCATAGGGACGAGGGTTATCCATTGGTGAAATAAGCTTATATTGTATCAATGTTTTGTAAACCACATCCAAAGGTTCTCCCAAGCGTGTATACTCTAGCTTTGGGCATGTTGTCCATGAGTTTCTCAATTTTATTCTGGATGTTTTGTTGTCAAGGGGAGGTTTCTCAACATTTTTGACTACTTTGAGGCCATCTGTAACATTAAATGCCGCTTTAGTAGGTTTGGGTGTGATATTGTCAACAACTCCATCATGTAAAATTTATTGGTTCTTGTTGACGTGTTTGGTTTTATCCCTGTTGGAAGTGGAACCTTGTTTTATGTCTCTCTAAAGAGTGAGTTCACCTTTCTTGACCATAAATTCTTCGATGTGGATAGCCTGTGTGATCATGTCTTCAAAGGTACGTGGACCTTGAATTTGGACTCTGTATCCAAAATCAGGTAGGAGGTTATTAGTGAAAATATCAAGCGTCTTCATTTCTAGAATTTTGTGAGAATACTTAGTGTACAGTTGTCTCCACCGTTGGAGGAATGTGAGAAAAGGTTCTCCAATTTTTGTTTAAGGTTGTATAGATCCCAAATATTTCAAGGGTGTTGTATGTTATGAGAATATTTCTGAACAAATAGATTGGCAAGTTCATCAAACATCTTGATACCAGGAGGTAAATGTGAGAACCACTCCAAAGCCTAACCACCTAGGCTTCTAGGGAATAAACACATGAGGTAGGTGTGATCGTGTATAAACTCCATAGACAAAGCACCAAATTTTTGTAAGTGATCTTGGGAATCAGTAGTACCAAAGTACTTGTCATATTTGGGTAGCTCTACACCTCGTTAGGAAAGGTGGCATGTTTATGCTTTTGTCAAATGGAAATGGACAAAGAGCTTCCAATGTGTATGTCTTTGTGGGTTTCTCTTTCTCATGCATCATCTGAGCCAATTGGTCTTGCATAGTTTTCAATTGTTTTTGGAGTTTGGAAGTCTCAATTTCTTCTTCAGGTGTGATAATGGTTTCCACATTCAAATGAGAAGGCAGCTTAGCTCCCTCTCGGGAAAGTTTGAGAAAGTACTTTTCTTTCTCTTCATTGAGGAGGATTCCCATGACCTTTTGAAAGTTTTTGTCACTTCAACATTTTTCTATGTGTTCAAGGAGTATTTCTACTTCTTCCTATTCCTCATCAATATCATGGTCTTTTTCTTTCTCTTTGTCATTCCTAGGTGATTCTTGATGTCGACTATAACTACCATGTTTAGGTTCATGATTAGTCATTATAGGAATGTGTTTAGTTTTAGTGTTTTGTGTTTCAAAAGGTCCTCTGAAAAAGGAATCAAACATCATTTTTGGTAATGCAAGACCTCTACCTGTCTCAATATCCTCTTGGTACAAAGGGTTCCTAATTTGTTGCAAATTTATGGAAAAAGTTTGATGAATTCGAGGTGACCTGGCAGGTGAGGGGGATCGTGAAGATGACTCACTGGTTGAACTAGATATAGATTGTGTAACAAAAGGTAAGTGACCTCTGCCACAATTATGAACCCTAACATGACTATGTCTAAGTCTAAGAGGATAAAATGTGTTGCCGCTTCTAGTCACAATAGTCGTAGACAAGGACAAGAAGCTAGAACCTTGACAAGGACTGCACCAAGACTAAGTCTCAAAAAAGGACAAGATAATAGCTAGACTGTTGTACACCAATGGATAAATGCTCTAATTTAAAGGCTATAATAGCTAGAGATTATGACCAATGTGACACCAAGTATGACAAGAATTAAGAGATAAAGAAAAAAGGAAACTTAAGAGATGAGACAAGTCAAAGTATTAGACACAAGTCTTCAGCTAAGCAAAGTGTTGTTGTTTCCAGACTGTTCACAAATAGAGAGTGATAAACAGATGCAAGGGCAGCGTGCAGGCTGCAGATAGCTAAAATAGACCAAAAGTGGTAACGTTGACACAAAGTCTCACACGAAAAACCTTTACAAGACATGCAAGGAAGTATTTTGGACCACGTGAGATTATACTCTGGGCCATGTGAAAGTCAGTGATAGTAGTTTAATTTCATGCGAGGACAAAATGATTTCACATGAGACAAAAAATGATTTCATGCGAGAAGGCAAACCAGTTTTACAATAGTGACTAATTTGGACAAGATTTTCAGACTGTTTGGATAGTTTGAACAGATTTATCATACAAATTTGATTGGAAAGGTAGCAAGGTTGACCGAGTAAGACATTTAGACAATGTTTCAAGACTTAATTCAGGCAATGTGTTTGAACAAGACAGTGGGAAGCAAGTAGTAGTCAAAAATAGTCTTGCCGAGGACAAAGCAACTCGACAGGATAGGGGAGTCTTGACTTTTGTTTGTTGTAAAATGGTTTGGACTTTGTTGATGACTTGATAACAAACATGCTTTATCCCTAGAAAGAAAAATTGGTAGAGAAGGAAAAACCTTTGTCCCACATCTTATGCGCATGCGTGTACCTCACACAGTTGTGTCACCCCTTAAAGGGCACCCATTTTTTTGGTATATTCAAAAGACTCAATGGTATACGTTGAACAAGTGCCCTTGTGGTAGGGGAAAAGCACATATACCACCCTCAAATGTCTAGTAGCATGCTTATGGTGAGTTCTACAGGAGAGATTCTTCCCCCTTCTTGCACAAAGATTATGCATCCTTTCGGAGGTGAACCAAGTAGCTTCTACCTAAGAGGATTTACTTGGCTTTCGTTCATATTAATTCTCAGTGGCTCTACAAGTGGATTTGAGACCAGCATCCCACACCAGCATCTAAAAGTGCACACTACTTGCTTAACAAGCTAGGGGCCGACGCCGACCAGTGCACAGATAGAGTTTCCCCTTGATATGTGATATCAAGAATTAAGGGGAAGAAATTAATCTAGCTTTGGAGTCTTTTTCTCTACAAAGCATCTTGATTATAGTGGGTTGGAATCTTCAGCGAAAGCAGTGTGCTCACTTGGGTTGTTCCCAGAGGCTGGATCACTCTGACAGGCCCTCTAAAGAATAGACACAGACTGATGGTTTAGATCTAAGGGTCCAAGTTTTTGATTTCCCTCAAGGGGAAAGAGCATAATCCTCTACCTTATTTCCTCGCCCAAACATGCAAAAAAATTTAATTACCGACTTGGCTTAATCAATCCAAACTCATTCTTCCTTAAAGATTTTGATTCCCTTAAAGCAAATCATTGTCTCATCATAGAAGAGAACAAGCTTTGGAGAACTACCAAGTTGCTTGCCTCCCTCAGAATGTCATCTTTTGGAAGCGTTTAAGTTTCTGATTCACTCTTGGTCATGACCTCCGAGAAGTGAAGAGCATATTCCCCTATTCTTTTATCTTGCATCCTAAGAAGTTCACAAGCCCTAGTTATCTAGTTTTGAAAGTAATAAGAGAAGACACACATTATTTTGTGGGTTTAAAAATATTGATCTTTGACAAGCATATCTTTGACAATCATGCTACAATCAAACTATTAATCCATTTTCAAGTGGATTTTAAAAGGAATCTTTGGCAAACATCTTGCAAGCAATAGTTAAGCTGTAAGAAATCAAAGAAATAGATTCAAAATAACACACATTAGTGAAATTAGATAATCTGTAAATCAAAAAATGCTTAAAACTGAAGTTGTTGTTACAAGATCTCTTGCGAGATCTCTGACAGAGCCACATGAAATTATTTTAGGCTCACGCAAAATTCTTATATGGCCTGTGCGAAGAAAATAGGTGTCACGTGAAGTTTCACATGTTCAAGTACTTTCTCACATAACACGCAGAGAATCTTTGCACGAAGATTTAGAATTCTTGTACGAAAATGAACAGTCTCGTACGAAGATTTAGAACCTGTACAGAATCGTATAGACAGAGAACATGAAAATGATTTTTAAAAATGCAAAGGAGGCCTAAGAAATTGATTTTCTCGGCCCCACAGTGGGTGCCAGAAATGTACCTGTGAAATGTTTGCCTCTGAACCTCACAGACACCTCGACATAGTCATTACCTACAGAATCATCTTGGAATAAACATTGAGTTGTTTATCCAAGAGGTCCGACAGAGTGACCTATCACCTTCTATCTATAAGGATTTTTCCTATTTAATATCCTCAAAGATGAGGCTTAGGCAACCAAACCCTCTAAGAATGAAGGATTTAAAGATGTAACTAAATCTATATGGAGATGCAAAGAAATCTAGAATGGTATATGCAATTTAATCTAAATACATATAAAAGAAACTATATTAGAGCATATTCATATTATACTAAAAATGATTCTTAATCTAAGAAATGAGAGTGTATGCTAATAATGAGTAAATGAGCACACAGTTCAGCAAAGTTTTGATAGCAATTCCCTTGAACCTCTGTAATGAGGAAATGAGGGTCTCTTAAATAGACTTTCCTGGAATCCATCAATGATTGAGATTGATTTCAATCAACGATCAAGATTGAAGATGAGGTTCAGTTAAGGTGGGAGATTCCCAAATTAGAGGGAGTTAACTGGCTCAGATCTGAGTGTAAGAGCCAGTCAACTCAGATAGACTTCAGTGTGAGAGCAAGTGATCTGGGTCACTTCTAATTTGATCAATAATGAATTGGAAATTTCCATTCTTGAACTGAAGAGAAAATTAGGAGATATATTTAATTTAATAAAATGAGAAATGCTCTCATAATTACCTTTTTCTATTTAATTAAACAATTCTATTTAATTAATTAGAGACACTTTTCTTATTTAATTAAATAACTTCATTTAATTAATTTAGGAATAACTTCCCATTTAATTAAATGACTTTGTTTAATTAATTTAGAAGTAGCTTCTCCATTTAATTAAATAGTTTTGTTTAATTAATTAGAATAGGTATATTTATTAAATTAAATAAATTTAATCCCATAGCACATTAGTCTTAGGAGATAATTTAATTTAATAAAGTATGAACACTCTAGATTAAATTAAATTGAAATCGAATAGGTTTAACATGGCTAATATGAGTGTGTACTATAGAGATTAAATAATGAGTATGATGAATGTAGATTAGGGTTTTCTACATTTGATAATTAAGTCAAGTAGCAAGTAGTAGAATAAGAATTTCTTATTAGAATAGGTCTTAGGATTGATCAAAAATAGACCAGAATTGGTATAATGGCAATGAGCCAATTTTGGGGTATTACAATTTGCATTCTTATGTGAGATGTTTACATGTTTACATTCTTATGTGACCTGTTTATATGAAATTATGAATGTTCTTTTGAGAAATGATCAAGCCAACTCAACTCCATGTACTTTGAGCTTTAGATTTTCTTATATTATAATGTGTCAAATATTTGAGAGGTGAATGTTCTATTGGTCTAGGGGTAAATTAAAAAGCTACCATACAATGAAATGATTCACCCAAAAAATTAATATTTTACTATGATAATTATTTTTTGTTCACCAATGTATATATTTTTTGTGGTTTTAAAACAACACAATTTGCCTAGATTTTACACAGTGTTCGAAAGATGATGATTGATTCGCCAATGAAGATTATAATTTTTTCTTTGTAAACTGAAATTTTTTGCCACAAAAATTAAATTTTTTTGTCGGGTGTTTTACACCTTTCACCATTTTTTTACACCATTTCTAAAGGGGGGTTTCTTAAAGTATACCCTACTTAGCAGTAAGTACAATTTTGGATTCTAAAGTTTTGGCAACCTCAGTTGTGCATACTCCTGTAAGTACCTCAGTTGTGCATACTCTTGTAAGTGCTTCAATTGTAAATACTTCTGTCAATACTTCACTTCCAAATACTTTAGTTTTGGAAAGTTTGGTAAAAACATCAGTTTTGGATTTTGCAAGTATTCCAGTTAGTATTCCACCAGTACGTACCGTACAAATTTCCACAGCTAGTCCTACTATTTCCACTATTGTTTCTATTCCAAATTCTAAAGTATTAACTTCAAAGACAGTTGAACTGAATATTCAACCAAGACTTTTGATTAGTGGAAAGGAAATAGATGAAGATATAGATTTGGATGAGAAAATTAAAATTCCCAAATGGGACTTTGATAATATCTCTGTGGATCAAATGCATATAGTTGGCCAACTTCTTCAAAAGAAGGCAAAGTAGAAGAAACTTAGAGAAGAGAGAGACAGAGAATATAAGATTATTGAGGATGCAAAGAACATTTTGACTAAAGCTATAGGTGTTGAAGTTGATACTTCTCAACACATTTTGTTATAATTAGAAGAGGCAGTCAGTAAATTCAATGAAGATTCCAGTGGTCAAGATAAATTGATTGAGAAAGTAGAAAAGAAATTTGATAACAAAGTGCTTGAGTACATAGCTTAGCACATAACTATCTAGTAGGTAGAGCTTTCTTCAATTTTGACAAGTCTTGAAACCTCTTGCACAAATGTAACATCACTTTTTGCAAAGTTATGTGATATTATCAAATATACTAAGGAAATAAAGAGAAAATTGAATAAAATTGATGAAGATCTAATGGCTAGTGCAAAGCAGTTGCAACTTGACCCTAGTTCAATCTCTGCACATCGTATGAAGATCAGATTCTAATCGGATATGCAGGCAAAATTGTTGAGAGAGGAAACAAGGATCTAGTCTACACTCATAGATATTTAGAATATGATCCTTCCCATCATGGATACAATGTAGAAGGACATTGCCTATTCCAAAACATTGATCCATGAGAATAATTTCTCAATTGCAGATCACATGATTAAGCTCTCTGTAGAAGTACAAGTTGCACTACAAACATGCAAAGTTTTGCAAGATAACTGGGATAAGACCTTAACTCTCATTCTTAAGGTACATTCAAATTTTCTCTCACATTTTGGTGTATCCATATAAATAAATTGTGTATAAATCTTTGGCATTATTGTCAAAAAGGGGGAGAGATAGTTATATATAATTAAGCGGGACAGATATTTTTAAATATCAAGAGAGAAAGATACCATACCAGGAGATACACTTAGTATGTCAATATGTCTGACATGATATGTACATTGTTTGGGGGAGAATCATTCACAGAAAAGTATATATAAAAAAGTTACAAAGACAAATTTTGAAAAATCTCAAAAATCAGCATGCCATACCAAGATAAGTATCACACTATGTTATACATAAGTTTTGGCTAATAAGTGTTTTTTCACTAATGCCAAAGGGGGATATTGTTGATATTTAGTCAAGTTTTTTTATTAGTGATAACACTTATTTATATTTTGTATATAGTGTTTTCCAAGTACTACAATTCAGACTAAGCAGTTCAGTGTTTGCCAAGCACCACAGTTCAGACCGAGTAGTTCAATCTTTGCTAAGTACTACAGTTCAGACCAAGTAGTTTAGTGTTTTCTGAGCTTTATAGTTTCTACCAAGTTAACAACTTAAGTCAAGTGAAGCCAATGTTAACTGAGTTTAATGGAGAATAGTGTCTACCGAGTACAGTTGTGGTAAATAGAGAATGCAGTTTACACCAAGTTACACTATATCTACTGAGTCACCATTGTATACCAAGTTCAAAACTACATTGAAGTGATTAGTATGGACTAAGCTTCTAATTCTATAGAGTTCATGACAATTCCAAGTAATGATAGTGGATGCCATGTATCATAACTTCACCAAGTCAGTTTTCAAAACCTAAGTATCTATGTTTGGGCTGACTTTGTAATATTGTTGTTAACTTGTGTAATGGCCAACTTTTTAATTATGTAAATTGGATTGATATATATGTAATGTATTGTATCATATCCAAATTAGTATTAATACATGAGATAATATGAGATAATTTGAATGAAATGCAAGCACACGAATCTGAATTAGTAGCAGAGTAAAGTGTATTATAAGGCCATATTAGGAGTAATAGAGTTATGTCTATCACATAGAGGTGATTAGTACTTCAAGGATCTCAATTAGTGATTCATTTTTAAGTTAGAGATCTATTGTTTCATTCTAATAGGTGAATCAACTTCAAATCCTTTCACAAGGTAGACTTAATAGTCTTTTCTTAAATCTCTTTACTGAGTGCATACTTCATTGTATGTTAATAAAACCTCGAAAAAGGTGGACCTAGTCGTCCTAAATACTCCTAACAAGGTAGATCATCAGAAGTAATCAATGTAAGCCTTAATTGGCCAACTTTATGCTACAATATTGAAGTTTTGTGGGTATCATGCCCACCCCAGTTTTACTTTCTATTTGGAAGGTTTCTAGGTCACCAAATATTGTGTTCATGGTGTCAATTTGTTATGCATGTAGTAAATTAGATTTATTAATGTTAATGCAATTAAGTTCTAAATTTGTTAAAAGGTTTTGAGGTTATTGATTCACCCCTCCCCTCTCAATAACCTAGCTAGTCCTAAATATTTCCAATATGCGTAAGGTATGCTCAAGAAGAAGGATTAATAACTCTTCTTGCTTACTCTGCATACAAAGATTTCAAAGTGTACCAGATTAATGTGAAGACAAAATTTTTGAATGGTATATTAGAGGAAGAAGTTTACATTGAACAACCAGAAGGATTTGTTGATACCAACAACAAGAGCATGGTATGTAGATTGCACAAAGCTCTATATGGTTTAAAGCAAGCACCTAGAGCATGGTATGAAAGATTTCATACTTATCTTGTGAAAATTAGTTTTAAGAGAATTGATGATAACAATAATTTATACTTGAAGACTAAAGGTGGTAAAGGTATCTTACTAGCTAAATTTTTTGTTGATGATATCATATTTGGAGGACAAAATGTGTTTTGCAAGACATTTTCTAATCAAATGAAGCAAGAATTTAAATTTGGAGAAATTAAATTCTTTGTTGGCTTGCAAGTATATATAATGTAATATGGTATTTACATCACTTAGTCTAATTATGCGAAGGAAATATTGAAATCTTTTGGACTAGAAGATTCAAAGCCTATTAGCACACCTGTGGTGATAGGACACAAACTATCCAAGAATGATGATTATGTTGATTTGAACCAAACTTTGTACATGTTTATTATTGGAAAATTTTCATAGGTAGTGCATAGTAAACCTGACATTACATCAGTTGTTGGGACTATTACAAGTTTCTCTATAAATCATAAGGAGAATCATTGGATGGCTATTAAAATAATAATGAGATTTCTAAAAGGAACAGAGGATTTTCGTCTATACTATAAGAAAAATGAGAAATTTGAATTGAGAGCCTAAATAGCTGTTGATTGGGCTAGAAATATTGATGACAAAAGAAGCACAAGGGGTGGATATTTTTTCCTAGGAAAGAGACTAGTTACTATTGAGCTATCATTTTGCACGATGCTTAACAGCAGGAATCCTTTCAAACTCCTCTGTAGAAAAGTTAATCTAGGATCAACTCCAAGGTTCTAAGTGATCTTGTGACCTACTAGAATCTACTCAATTGAAGATAAATGTATTTGTTCATAGGAAGGCCTTTTCTAGTTTGAACAATTCATATAATATGTAGAATCTACTTGCTTATTTCAAAAGAATAAAACACACAAAAAGAAATATATTTTTCTATTTTTATAATTTTAATGAATGCAATCTAACAATGCAACTATATGAATTCCTAAATTAACCAAGTATTTGTAAAATAAAATAACAAAGATAGGGTAACAAGAAGTTTAAGAAAATAACATGAAAGTAAAATCCTAATGGACACAAGCCACAAAAACAACACATCTACAAGTTAAGCCTTTGAAAAGATTGGTGGGTAACCAATGAAAAGTAGGACATCACTTTCTTCATTCTATTGAGGCAATCATTGATGGGAATTCAATAACCATAAGATATTTTACTTTTCATCAAATTGGAAGGCCATGGAAAGTGTGCTCATGTGAGATGAAAAACTATGCAGCAATAATATGATGATCTCCTCTTGAACTAAATATGCCAGGGGAATTTTTAGACCTGTAGCAAACACTAGAATTAAAAATTGCATAACCAGAACAATGAAATAAAACTAGTGGCTCAATTACATTCAATGAACATAAATTTACAAAATATAAAACACTTAGGCATGCATCTCTACACTCCAAATGTGAGCACCAATAGCATATATTATTGCATCAAAATAATGGTGGCCTAGAATACATATTACATTCTTGAATTTATAAGAAATATTCTCCTTAGTTTATGTTGAGAGTGAGAGATATCTTTATGCAAACATATGCTTCTAAACTAATAAAATAAATCTATTTATATACAAACTAACTTTCTAACTAGTGCATAGTAGGACTCCATCCATAATTACATCATTAAATGGATGCATGAGCCTTTACATGTCTTAAAACAAAGAAAGCATGAGAAAATAAGAAATAGAAAGCCTTTACATGATGTAGGAGTCTCCAGAAGTGTCAAAAATAGAAGCTCCACCTTTACTAGGTGTCTATAGGAGTTAAATTATCATCACAATGCATTTCTGATGCATGGAAAGCCATAAATTAAGATCTAGTAGTTAACTACCAATGCACCTCTAAATTCTTCAAAATCTTCTAGAAAACCTCTAAAAAAGTACACCTCAGAAGTAGCACACCTGCACATCTAGTGCACCTACACACCTTGGAAGCAAGCTCAAAAAATGCAAAATTTCACCAAGTGTCAAAACTAAAATTTTGGCTTATGGGTTTTGTGCCTCTTTATACTAGAGCTATATCTAGCTATTTTCCCTTATATTTCTTGATGATATTAGTGACTTCACCTATATATGGAAAATATAAGGCTTTATATTTATCCTTCACTTTCTACCTATACTTTCCACTTGATGTGAGTTTTTACAAAATCTCTAAGTTTTACATCTAACTCTAATAATGCTTCCTCCATTCTGAATGGTTTTCTAGTGTCATCATCATTAGAAGCTTCTTCAAAAGTCTTCCAAAATTGCACAACTACTAACTCTATAGCTATTAATTTGTCAATAGAATCATGTTCAAAAATGTCTAAACATGCATCACTACAATGTTTCTCTACCTCCAAAATTTTCTCTTGGGTTTGATCTTTGAGCTTGTGAATCTCTACATGTAATGTTTCCATTAATTTATTACCATCTACAATATTCTCTATCCAATCATCAATATTATCTAACTCTTCTAATGTATACACCTACATTAATATATGATACCTTTGGTCTTTGATTACATGTAGTGCTTGCAAGTCCTTGCCCTAGGTATGTACTTTGTCCATCAAACCAAAAACCTAATTCAAAATGGCTACTAACTTATTTGAATTATATTTCATATGATGTAGTAGCTTAAGATTTCCCTATATAATCTATACACCTTTTTCTTCAAAACTTTCTCACCATTATTGACAAGCTGTCAAAAATGGGTCTAGTTGTATTGTCGCCTTGCACTTTGTCTCTAATGTTGCTTTCAAATTTTCCTTAGGATTTTCAAGATCTAAAGGACCAACAACTTCATTTGGATATCCTTTTAGGATCTCATTGTCTCCAAAGTGTTATTAATTTTGCCCCATCCTATTCTAAGTGCCTAAAACACTTCTTTAATTCTCGTTGTCACCATCAATTTATTCATGTCCAACGTAGGTTTCCCAAGCATGACCTCCTTGATTTGATAATCTCGTGGAGTCAATTCTTCAACATCTACATTTGGAGGAGTGATAGCCACATGAGAAAATAAGTCTTGGTTCTTATCACTTATGATAAAGGCTAATGCATGTGCATCCTTTGGTGGAGACTCGGTTTTCTTGAGAACTTCAAGTAATTCCATCCTATCCCTTCCTCTTACACTTCATTGGTGGATACTTGTTGTGACTCTTCCTCTTGTTCTGCTTGAACTTGTTATCCTTCATTTTTTTAAGGAAAAGGAGTAATTGATCCCTTATCTACACAAAATTTAACATGAATGGGTGATGGTAGAGCTACTTCAAGTCCTTGTGGCCAAACTGGCAACTGACTCCAATCCTCTAATTGAGGTTGATTAGATGGAGTGTCCCTTATTTTATCTCCCACTAATTTAGTACAGACTGGCATAAAATTAAAATTTGAAATCTGAAAGGCATCAGTGTCTTTTCCCTACTACTCATCAATCCATTTTTACAGCTCATCTTCTGATGTACTAGACTTAATAGGCTACTTAGGAATGGAAGGTGGCTTAAATGTGGAGCTTCTTCTCCATTCTAACTTGGTAGCTCTTGTAAGATGAGTCGTCTAGTTCAAATGAAGGTTATCCTCTTCATCCTCATCATCCTCTTCTTCTTCTCCTTCTGGTATAACTTCTAAGACTGATGGGAAAGGAATCACTCTCCTAGTCACCTTTTGTATCCTCTTGAATGAATTCTTAATCTTTCTTCTTTTAATAGAAGATGGGGAGGCTTGTACCTCTTTTTGAGGTGGATACACCTCTTGTACTTCCATTTCAGCTCCTCCTTGCTCTTCCTCCATTAGTGGCACTTAAGGATTGTCCTGAGTCTATGTAGCTTCAATATTTTTTTATCCTTGTACATTTTATTCCCCTAGCTATGGAGGTGCTCGAGTTTCTTCTTCTTTTGGCTTAGCTTGTTATGGAGAAGACCTCTTCCTCTTACCTTTACCTTTCTAAGATCAATAATATCTAACTTCTCTATCAAGTTGGTGCACTATTTCTTGCCTCACTAGGGACCGAGCTATAAAAGTAGGTACTATAACCTTAGCTCCTTGACCTTTAGCTAGGTGGGCTTGAGCATGGAAGACCACCACTTGAGGAATTGGATCTAGCTTCAAAGGTCTTTTGATCCAATCTTTTGTCAATTTGATGACATGCCTAGTCCTATGATTGATGTCTAAATTTACTTCTTTGTCAATCTTAGCATTCATGATAGGTTGATCACCAATCTTGTCCCTATTGAACAATAGATCGAGAAAATCCTTTGTATCATATTGCATTACCTTTAAAGGGATCTTTAGTTTCAAGGCATTGCTTGCCAAATAAAGAGTCATCCTACAATAATCCCTTATATGAATATCATAGTCATCTACTATGTTCATGTAGTGATCCTCAATTGCATCTTTGCATTGAAATGTCTTGCCAGCCAAATATTTTACCCTTCCAATTTTATCAAAATAAGGGTGAGGAGATTTATATTCCTCCAAGGGATACTGATCTCATTCATGATCACAAGATGGAATATCTTGTCTCTGGACCACACTAAATTGTCCTATCATAATAGGCCATACCCATGTTATTTTATGCTACTTCCTAACTCTATTGTAAGCAAACAAGAGTTTTGAAGATATCTCCAATAGTATAAGTCAATCACTTGGGTCCCTAGGGAGCTTCTTGGGATTGCTCATTGTGCTCACTACCCTCAAATAGGTGAATGTTCAAGACTAGATGTAATAGGCTCTAGCCTCTAAAATATTTACAGCTTCCTCTTCTAACATCGTCTTCACATAATCCCCCTTAATGAACCAAATTATTATGAGTATAAATGCATCATTTACTATCTTGTATTCCTTGTTGTGCTCTAGAAGATTCTTCTTTACTAGCTAAGGATATACTATATAGGGCCATGTGTTTGCATCTTGCATGTCACCCTTTTTGTAGAGTCCAAGATAATCTATCACCCTTGCAAATAATAAGTATACCAAATATGATGTCATATAGAACTTTCAATTATTCTTGATGATCATTAGCTACTCATCTAAGTTCTCACTAAGAATGGAGGCCCAATCAATCAACATCTTCATCATCTTGATAGTCTCAATAAAATGCACCATCTATATATTCAAGTGTCTCAATGCTCACAACCCCATGACTCTACTAAAGAGTATGATAGAATATCCAATCTCTTCCTTTATGTATCCTCTCATCATGTCCAATTTTCATACTTTACACCCTAGAGGAGTTTTCTCAATGAGGTGTGAGGACTGGATGATTTTAGAAGCTTCATTTACATGTTCCCTATACCATCTTTCTGCTTGGTGAAAAAATAATCTGATGAACTAATCTACCTTCACAAGATGGAACACCTTCTCTATGTTCTTGGATCAAAGATCTAGGATAATCTCTCCAGTTATGTTCTTCACGACCCTTTCTTCAGAAACATAATTCTTAACAAGTGTCATTATCATCTTTAAGGATAATACTAATGTTGAGTGTGACATTACATTGACAAGTCCTGATCAGATCAGATCGAATATCATCAGGGATCTTTTGGTGGGTTTGTTACATAATTCTAGGAATGTGCTCAATTATGTGTGACTGTGCTTAGTGTCCCAAATCTCTGGATAATATTGAAATGTCAATACCATGAGTTTGGAGACCATCTTTGTAGCAAGGGAGGATGATGAAGAGACCACTGAATCTACACAAAAACAATGTGCATTAGTTTGGAGACAAAGAAAAATTAATTATTACTAACCCTAATAAAATCACAAAAAAAATAGAAATCCCTATTGATGAAAACATCAAAAAACCTAATTTTTAAACCTAGATTGCAAAAAAGGGTGCACCGAGTGCACTTTGAAAGTGCACTAGGTGTGCCTAACCTAAAAAAATTAGAGTGCACATTTGGCACGCCTCATGTACACCTTGATTAAGGCTAAGTTATAAAGGGTGTGCATTTGGCACACCTTTGGAGGTGTGCCAAGTGTACACCCTTTACCTTTCTAAGGGATGTTTTTGCTAAAGGTGTGTAGCAGCATTCCTACTTAGGTGCACTCCTACACACCTATAGTGTTTTAAGTCTTTTTTTAAAATAGTTTTTAAGGTTTTTTTTTGCATGGTAAAAAGTGTGCATCTGCACACCTAGATAGGTGCACAGCTGCACACCTTAACTTAGTGTTTTATTGTTTTATTGTAGTTAGTGTGTAGGTGGGAGCAAGGGGTAGAGATGCACACCTAAGGATTTTTGCTACTGTGATGCAAGAGCTAGAGGAGGAAAAAATGAAAGGTGACGAGGTAAGTGGGGTCTACAAGTTTTATAGACTTGAGACTTAGCACACTCATTGGTGTTACGTAGTTGCTCAGCTAAGCTATTGTGCATTACCAAGGGGTGATGTCTTCTCTTTCATTTATTTTGTACACTAGCACACCTAATGAAGTATGCTAGTGTGCTATTTTTTTGCAAAAAAAAAATGTGACTTCTCCCACTAGAATTTTAATTTTTAGAATTTGGGTTTTCTAGCCAGGATAGAGGCTTGACCAAAGACACTAGGAAAAACCCTAGAAAAGACTCAGATCCTAGACTAGGGATCCAAAAAGCCAAAAAATAAAGTGGGGGTCCCATTTCTAGGCAAAATGGGGTGTGCATTGTGAAACCACAACAATTACTTAGAATAGTAAGAAGAAAAATTGCATGTCTTGATCTACTACTAAATCTAAATATGTTGTTGCTATAGTAAATTGTACAAACGCAATATGGATCAAACAACTACTCAAAGGAATGAAGGAGGAAATCACAAAACTTGTTATAATTTACTGTGATAATACAACTACAATAAATACATCTAAGAACCCTATGATGCACACAAAGACTAAACATATAGCTATCTAGTATCATGACTTGAGAGAGTTGGTTCAAGATAGAGAAGTGAAGATGGAATATGTGAATATTAAATAATAGATTGCTGATATATTCACAAAAGCTTTACCTAAGGATGCTCATGAGTATCTATGATGTAAACTAGGGGTGATACCCCTATCCAAAGTTGTGTAAGAAGGTAGAATATATGCCTTGCATCAAATAAAATGAATGACATGTGTTACACATTAGTATAGTGGATTGTAAATTAGGGTCTGCATAAAGTAATTAAAGAACTAGAAAAAATAATCAGTCACAAGTGACTTGATAGAGGGAGAACCCAAAATTATTATACATCTACATGTATCAGATGAAAAGTCTTTGGCATTGTTGTCAAAGAGGATGAATGAAGTACTACCAACAAGGGGAGAAGATGTAACAAAGGAAGATATACAAAAAAAATGAAGGGAGCTAAATGAAGTATTACCAACTTGGAGAACAAAACTGCTCAGGTAATGAACAAAAAGAGAAATGGGAGAAATGAAATGAAAAGAAAAGAGAGATACATGAATATTACATAGAGGAAGTGATCAAAGAAAGTTAGAGGGCAAAGCCCTGTAAGATGATAGTTGAAGATAGTCAAGAGGATGAATTGATTTGTGTTGATTAGAACAAAGTTTTGGAACCTATATAGAGGATTGAAGTTGCTGACAAAAAAGAAAATTCTTTTTCGTATTATTGTTGGTAAAGGTTTTCCATCAATGCTAAAGAGGGAGATTGTTGATCAAAGATTCATACAAGTATGAGAATATGTTTTAGTCATTTTTTTGTTTTGATTAAGTAAAAATAGGATTTGAAAGGTCCTAAAACCTTGTACAAAGGGACAAGAAAGATATAGCAATGAGAATCAAATACAACTATGGAAAACCACCCGAAAAACTTAGAGGGACACACAAAAATCCCAACAAGAGGGCAAACAACCCAAGGCACAAATAGACCATCAAAGATTTAAATTTTGGTCCTTTCTTTTGAGATCTTAAAGCCATATCAAATGAGGGAATGGGGGATTTCACTTTTTTCCTTTTAACTGTAGTCCAACCATCCTCCACCTTCCCTGCCATACTCTGCCAATCCCCACAAACCCCTAGAAACCCTTTAGCTGAAGAGCATGGAGCAAGGTTCTGGATAGAAGGGACAATAGCCAAAACCTAACTCAAAGAAGGCAAAGAGTCAGGAACCACTGAATCATCAGAAGATAGAACATTAGCAGCACATTGAGGTCGAATCGTAGAAGGGACCCCAAGTATAACATCTAAGGTATCAAAAGAAACCTCATCCAAAATGAGATCATTATGTGAAGGACTAATCAAACCCTCCTCAACCGATGTAGCTTTCTAAACTATATAATGATCATCTGAAACCCCTGACCACCAAGATGGGGATTTCCTCATTCTAACCTCAGCAGAGCACTGACCTACAAGATGACCAGTATCGTGACACGTCTTACATCTGAAGGGGATGCCTTCATAATCCCAAAGTTGGATCTAAGAACCACCAGGAGAAGGCAACTTAATCATAGTAGGGAGCCCTTTACAAATATCCATCTCCACTAGAATACAAGCATACATTGCCCTAAAGATATTAGATGGAACCAAATCAACAATTAAGAAATCCCCAAGGCTATCCCCCATAGCCTCCAAGATCGAGTCCTGCTAAAGATAAAGGGGAAGATTTGGCAAACGAAACCAAAGAGGAATCTTATTGAAGGATTTTTTAGTAGGGTCAAAAGTTGGATACCAAGGTTTGGCCATCAGGGGGAATTGTTCCTCCTAAGAGAATCCATGACAAAGGATAGCAGCCCTATCCTCACCATTAGCAAATTTGATGATAAAAAAAACCCTTGGCAATAGGGTAGATTTGAACTAAATCTAAGATGAGAGGTTCCCAAACTTTGGATATCCAAGCATGTAACTCTACGAGAGAGGACCAAAAACCTTGAAAGTGACATATAGAAACCATAGCAAAGAAATCATCAGTAGATGTGTTGAATTCATCAACAATGTCATCATCAAGATGAAGCAATAGCGAATTACTAATAGGAACAGGCACAACCTCCCATTTAACCACAACTAGACCAGGGATTTTTTTAGCGGCAATTAGTCACCAATTGGCGAATATGTCCCGATCGGGCTATAGAAATTGGCAAAAAAAAACATCGTATACTAGTTGACCGGTTTGCCCAAATTTTATAAAATACTCATATAGTGGTCGAAATGTTTGCCACTATTATTATGTAATTTTAGTTTGGTAGTCAGGTTCTTCACCCATATTTCTCTTTAATGTTTACTCTTATTCACCATGGAATTAATTGAGTGTCTCTTTCGATGATCATCATTTGCCAAATTCCCATTTTCCTATGTGAAAATTTTATTTTTCCTAGGACCCAATTTTCCATGCATCACACACAATAGGGTCCCAAATTCTTGCCCTATTCACCCATTCAATTACTTGAAATTACGCGAGCTTCGCCAAACATTAGTTCTTATCATATGTAATGGTCGGCCCATTCACCAAAATGAAAATAGTTTATTTGTAGTTGTCTATTTAAGATATATGAGTTTCATTATTGAAACATGCCGAAAGAAGGAGCCTTCTTCATAGTATTGCGATTAGTAGAGAACTGAAATGACTATGACTATGAGTCCATAGTATTTTATTGTAGCCTTAATTTGATGGAGATGTCACAATCAAATTTAAATAGGAAGAGGAGTAGGACTAATGAAGGTGGAGATGTCCAAGAGAGGACAACAAAATGCAGAAATACATCTTCATACTTTGGTGGGGGTAGACACAACAGTGTTGGTCAAAGTAAGGAAGGTACATCATCAGAGGAGCCTGTACAATCTCAACCTACATAGGAGTCTATTCAACAAATTGGGGAGCCTAATAAATCTAGTGACAGAGTTGCAGAACCTAATATCTCTAATGAAGATGACCTTGAAGAAGAATATCCAATAAATAACCAGTACCAGGACAAATTAATCGACTTCGGTGATGATGATGGTGCAATTAACAATAACACTAAAGGGAGAGGAAAATCGAAAGAAAAATTGATCATCACTGGGAGATGGCTAGGAGATTTAAATTTGATTGGGCAGCAAAGTATCCATTCATTGAGCCCATGGACAATCCAATTGTAGGTGAGCCACCAATAGAATGCAAATGTGCAATTTGTAGTTGGAAGTATAAAAAGGAAAAGTAGTTGCAGCTTAAACTAGACACCATACAGAAACATGTTGGTAAGATTTACAAAACCTCAACTGTAGATGGTAAGAAAATAAAAGTGGTAAGATATAAAACAAAGGAGCAATGTCAACATAAAAGGAATGCTAAAGAATATTATAAGTTTCAGAAATTTCAGACGAAGCCTGGTCAAGTTCAAGGCGAAGTAGAAGAATGTAGAAAAGTTGTTCAATTAAGTAATGTTTTCTGTATTTTGAGCAGAGGGAATACAATGATAGACTATCCACAAATGAGTGGTTTTTTATGCTTTTTGAAAGTTTCTAACTATCCGTTCAGTCATTGGTCGATAAACAGTGGATGGGAATGGGCAAGTTGTATTGCGCAGGTTGAAATAGAGGATGTACAAAGAAAAATAAAAGAGTCAACCTTTATTGCATTGTCCTTAGACAAAGTTACAACAATAGATAATACGTCATGGGTATGCATGCATGTTTATATTGTATAGAATAATGTCTGCCAAACACATCTACTATTTGTTGCTAAATTGAGAGACAATGCGACAGCAGAAACTTTATTTCAGTTAGTAAAGAGCAATTTAATTGAATATGGAGCTATGGATGAATTGACAATAGCGAAGAAGTTGGTCTATGTTGAAGCAGATGGAGCTTCAGTAATGCAAGGTCAAAGGAATGGTCTTTGCACAAAGATGCAGACTTCTTGTTCACCATATGTTGTTTCCATTCACTATATGGCCCATAGGATGAATCTTGCTTTTAAAGTTATGAAGAAGTTTCCTTTAGTAAACAAGGTTGAAGATTTTGTAAGAGATTTGTATGCATATTTTTGTCAAAGTCCCAAGCGTTGTAGGAAATTTCAACACTTTGTTGATGGAATTATTGATAGAAACAAGCTTCTAAAAGATGTTAAATACTAGATGGATCTCTTTGGGTGGACCAGCGCATCGAGTATTTTTCAAATATCAATCTTTGATTGGACTGATGTACCAAAATCGGGACAATGCAGAAAATCAGAGATGTGGCGACCTGCTTTGGAGGTTAAACAATATAGAGACACTTTTGACTTTGGAATCTCTTCTTCCCATGCTAGAAGAAATGAGGTTAATTATGAAAAAATCCCAACAAAGAGCCATATATATTGCAGAATATGCTCAGTTGCATAAAATGTCATGCCGAGCCCTCGATAGTCTCTATCATACTGACTTAAATTTATCTAATGATAGATTTAATCACTAGCAAAAACTAATAGATTTGGATGATCCTGATAATTATTTAAATATCATTGAAAATGGAGATTTATGTGTTTGTGTAAGGGGATTTCATATACTAATGTACTACAACGCCCCAAAGAAGCGAGCTACAAGAGTTACAAGGGAAGATTTTACCAAGATCGTCGAGTCTATAGCATCTACTGCAAGGGACATAGCCTATAGAGTTTCCTCTAAAATAATATCACAATTCCCATATGATCAACTGCTTGAGGCTATGGCAATTGTGTTTCCTTAATATTGGTCCTTCAACAATAACGAAGATTATCATAGAAGGTTGTTGATTTTGATAAAGGAATTTTGCAAATCTATAGAATTCAATGGAGTGACTATCAACAGAATATTAGATGAGGGTCTTCTTAGATAGTAATCAAGCACCTTTGCAAGGACCATGAAGCATCAATATCAATTAATGTGTAACCCACATGAAGAGGGCTTGGCAACAAAGCTTTGGATAGAACTAAAAGAGAGCACATTATTGTGTGAAGAAATTTAAGAGTACTTCAAGTTTGCTGATCTATTTCAAACCATGATACTGGGTTCAGTGGAGGATGAGAGAGTTTTCAATGCTTTGGGCTTCCTAAAATCAAAGCTAAGAAACAAACTAGACAAGAATTTGGAATCATGCTTGAGGGTATACACATCTAGGTATAATGTCAATACTTTTCCTTTTCAAAAAGAAATGGAAATCTAGAAGAAAAGATGCAAAAGAAGAGAGGTGGGACTGGGCAACACCATTAACCAATCCCCTACAGTGACTCTGAGTGGGACAAGTACAGTTGGCAGTGGCACTGGCCATGGGATTGGGAGTCATAGAAGTAGAGGTCAGAGTGAACTTGAAGTTGAAGAAGACAAAAATGAAAATGAAGAGAACAATGAAGCAACTAGACTACCAGAATTGGATGATGATGACGACATAGAGATAAATTGGAAAATTTAGGAAATTTATGTTAAATTAGCAGTGGCAACCAATAGGTATTTTTTGAACTTATTAACTACTATATGATATCCTATCATTCAATTTTTATTTTAGAAAAGCAAGAAATTAGAATGTATTATGTTTCATCATTAAAATTTGAGAACAAAGAGTATTATTACTGTAGAGTGTAGTTTATATCATGTCATCAATGTAGTTTATATCATGTCATCAATGATCATTCATATTTGAATTTGAAATTCCTGAATGAAATTTTGTTTTCTATTTTATTCATTTATTCAACATACATTGAATTGGAAAACATGAAAATTAGATAGAATCATAGATTCAATTTCACAATTAATAATTATTAATGGTTTTCATTTGCAATATTCAGCTAATATGGTACAATTCTTGTAAGCCAATCACCCTAAATTCTCTTTTATAGAAACAAGGGAGTAACAATAGCTTCAGGTCGATTTGCCTAATATGAAGTCTCAAAATCTAAATCAGTAAGACATCTACAAGTCTACAACATCTCTACAACTTTAGTTGTACATTTCTGCATTTGATAGGCCGATTTAGTAAATTAGCAATTTTAGCATAGGCAATAGCATCTGCAAGACTGCAACATTGATCCTATTCAAAAAAAAAAGTTAAAACTTGTTACTTTAAACTCAATTCTAGAGTCTAGACTATAGTATGTAGGATAATATGAAAGATATTCATATATAGTAAAGATATAGAGATGATTGAAACTAAAAGTACTTTCACATACAGACTATAAGTTTTTGTAGTATGCTTCATTTTTCTTTGGTTGGAAGGGCAAAAATTTTGATGTTATGGTAAATGACCTGCATTCTCGTCAGCATTCCATAGTTGGAAGAGCGAGTTTCAAGCAATGTTCATTCCACTAGTGCATGCAAATTTGTGAATGTTTTGATGCACTTTGCAATGCCTTCATGAGTTCTGTCCTGAGGAAGGTTGCTTAAATCAAAGGTTATTTGGTCCTCCAACTTTTGTTTGTAAACCTATCTTCCAACAAAACCCATTGTTGAGAAATTAGGTCCAGGACTCGAAAACCAAGAGATATCAATTTTGCTATTTTATTGTTCATCTTGGCGAGCTTTGGCCCAAATAAAGCAAGAACTTCTTCTGCTTCTTTTAGTTTTTGACGTTTATGAAATACAGAGGTCGCCTTTATTATTGAACCAATGCGGTCCTAAATTCCCTTGCTTGGCAAATGCCTATCAGTAGTGCTATTGATTTCTTCTATAATCCACTTTGCAGTTTTCTATCTCTGACCAAAACTTTTGTTCTCCTCAAGTTGCTCTTTCAGCTTCCCAAAAACATCTGTAAGACCTTCATAGAGTTCGAACCAATCACACAACCTATCAGCAGAAGTCTTTATTTGCCCCCAGAAGTAATTTTTTATTTTCTTTACTGTATTATTTACATGGTCATTCAAGCCATTTTCATATTTTTTAATAGTATCATTTGCCTTCTTTAGGTCTTCTTTCATTTCTGAGTACTGGTGTTCACTATGTTTTCTTATTTTCTCTGCTTTATTTTCCCACCCTTTTGCTTTCTCTTCCCACTCTTTTGTTTTTACCCTCTCATTTTCAAATTCTTTATTTAACTTATTGTTTAGATTTGCAGCATTCTCCAAGTTTCTATATAACTTTGTTGAAGAGTCTTTTTCATCTTGAAGTTTTTTTTCCATTTTTTCCAAATTTTTCCTCAGAGTTTTCAGTTCTGCGTCCATTTGCTCTTGTTGTTCAATTGCTTCTTTAGAGCCAAAGGATGAATTTTTTATCCTTTTCTCTAATTCTTTGCACCTGTTTACTGCTACTTTCTCACTTGCCTTTAACTTATCTATTGTGCCCTGAAGCTTTCCTTTCTCTCTCTCCAACTTCATCACTGAACTGTAGACCACTTGGTTGGTCATTTTGGACACATTTATATTATCCACATTTTTAATTTTGTATAAATCCATTTGGAGGGTGCTAACTTGAAATTCAGATGGATCTAACTGACTCTTTGGTGGATTGTTATCTCTAGCTAGGGCCATAATAACCATGAATTCCATCATATCTTTATCTGGGTCATATGTGGGAAATAACCTGCTAGTTGTAGGTTCTGCATCACGAGTTGCAGCAATTGCTTCCATCTTCATTGTCTTACTATTTTGTCTATTCTTGTTTTTTTATTTTTCATAGTTAGTTACAAATTCATTGTAACAAAAATCAGGATTTTGTGAGTAAATTGAATGTTTGAATGGTGAAATAGCAGTAGAACTTGCTCTGATGTACGAGCTTCCACCAATACCATGAGGATAACCAACACCTAGACCCATTAGTGGGGTTTGTGGACTGTTCTGAGAGTTTTTTCCTGAAGGATGGGTAATTGTTGGACTCACAGTCACCATTGGTGTTGTTGTACTAGTAGTACTACTAATACTTGTCATAACCTTCTACTTCTTTACACTTTCTTGATCTCTAGGACCAATTTTATATACAATGTCCTTTTCAGACCACTAGTTGTAGTTGTACCCATGATATCTACAGCTATGGGAGTGACAGTTGATTCGGATTAAATTTGAGTGCTTGGAAGTGGAACTGTAAATGAAGCAGGAACAAATTTAATTAATGGAGATGAATTCAATGTGGATGGAATTTACTGAGTTGATGATTGATCTCCATGCCCAAGGCCTAGTTTTTGACCATGTTTTGGTGCTACAGCTGGTGGTTGAGGTGGTAACCAAACCCATTCTCCACTAGGACCTAGACCACTAGAATCTTGGTAGCCCATTTTTTCTACAATTTTTGCCCCTTTGCTATATAGAAGTTTGGTGGATGCATCAACTCCTCTCTGAATTTGTGCACTGGATGAGGGATTCAAAGAATCTTGGTCATTGTAATCATCATTAGTATCACTATGATGTGCTTCAGGTGGATGATCCTTATTCCACAATTCGTCAAACATTGTATCCTCTTCAACCTCATCACGATCTAAAGAGGTCTTTGGCTCACTGAGATTCTTCCTCATTTCCCAAAATTGAGAAATTTTGCTTTGACTCCATCCAACATCTATACATTCATTCATTAACTCTTTTGGAATAGGTTTTGTAGATGGTTTATCAACTTTCTTGTAGAAATTGGATGATGTCATGCCCTGCACTTTTCCTTTCTGTTTGTGCAATGCCATTATTTGTGATGAAAATTCCTGTATTGACATATTATTTTCAGCAGCATATTTCTCCATCTATTTTTTGACCTCCTCCCAGGAGTCCATGTTTTTAAATTTTTCAATCAAAGACATACTTTCATGTTGATATTTGCTTGCAGAAGTCCCAATGCCCTTAAGCCTTGCTCCAATTATGTTCAGTGGATCATACTGCCAGTGACTTTCAACATCAAATCGAAAAATTGAAAAAAAAGGCTTCTGCCACTTTGAATCCTCTTCTCTCAAATGTGAACCCTCCAAAGGAGAATGGCAAGGAGGGAAATATCATTTTCTTTTGCTGACCATTAAAGAGTACATCTGTGCTCTCCATTTGTCTTACATATTCCAATGCAAATACCCTCTATGTTACATGTATTGGAAGTTTGTAGGGTTCTACCCATGAACCGTAAAACCTTAATACAATGTACTCTTCCATTAAGTACCAGTCATCCAATTGTAGTTCACTTCCAAGTTGAATGCAATTCCTACAAGTAATAGGCAATCTAGGTATTGGAGTGCCTATAATTTTATGGTACATTGGTGCCAAAAAGAAGTCTACAAAATTTTTGTAGTTCCTTCTATTATCAATCATCCTTATCTGATGTGTCCACTCATATATTGGATTTTGGCTTTGAGTCTGACTACAAAGCTTGTTTGCCTCAAATAATGCATGATACTTTGCTAGGAGAAGATAGCACAAGTAATTTGTGAATCTAAATGTCTTCTCTGTACCTCTTTGAATCATTAGTAATTGATCTTGCATACAACTAACAATGTGCTCAATAAAATGATATCTTATTGGTTCTTTTTAAAAATGAATATGATAAAGCATTTTAAGAATGTTGGAATCCACTTGTTTGTTACTATCCAATCCCAAACAAAATGCTAGCAAGGAAATATTGTCCTATGCCCATGGCACAAAACATTCTAAATCATAAGGAGGCATGTGATTTGGATTCAACCTACAATTGCTTGTTATTCCTCTAATATAAGAATCTCTCCGTTCTGCATCTAATTTTTCATAATCATCTGTCAACTTTCCCAAGTCAATATGTATGTTTTACTGTTGTTGTTGAAACCCTAGGTTCAATAGACTAGCAAATTCACTCTCAGTTATGGACAAAATTTCCTCCTGAGAAATTTTATTCACAATTGCTTTTCTATTTTCATCATAATTTTTTGTGTAAAGCATAACAATTTCTAGGCAAGGGAATACTTGAGGTAACGCCATGTGTGCTGACCCAACTACCCACTGTGCAATTTTATTTGCAGTTGTATTTACACTAGGGTTAGCTAAACAAAATTTTGAAGCCTTATTTGGATCGTTCCACTTGTTTTCAAGTGAAAATCTTATCTCCATTATACCCTTATTTCCATGAATAACAGGATCATGTATATCATGGAATAAATCACTGAAACCTGGTGTTTTAAGCATATTGTGGAATTCTGTTATTTTGCCCATGTTATTCTTGGTATTTTTTTTGCCCATCGTGGTAAATATTTAAACATAGCTACAAGCCTACAGGGGTGATTCAAAATTAAAACCTTACAGACTAAATTTTTTTATATAATATAAATAGTAAAGTTATAAATCAAGAGGCTTGAAAAAATTAAAATGTGGGACATAAATTTTTAGGATTTTAGTAGTTACACTTACCCAATCACGTTCACATTGCCCTTACTTCCAATTTTTGCAGAGAGCTGAGAGACTGTAGTTTGTTGCTTTCCTTGGACCACAATCCTCAACCTAGAAATTAAGAATCCGTAACTTTGTTGCGCTGTAACTTTGTAAATTGTAACCCCTTTCTAATTTCTAAATTTGCAGACAACGTATAACTACAAAATTAAAGAAACTTAATGGGCCAAAATTGTACAATATGTACTCTATAGTCTATAGTCGTCACACTTGTCACACAATACACTTTCAGTTTAAATGTGAGTGGAATTGTGGACCACTAGTTACTAGACATGTGTTAAGTGTTAACTAACCCGTCATAATGTATTAATGTCATTCATAATGTCACTATTAACTGCAAGTGGAATGTGATAATGTCAATGTGTTAACTAAGCAATGACATGTGTCATGATTGAAATGACAGGGTTTCTTTTTCCTTTCATCTTGAAACTCAACTTTGATCATTGATCTATATTTATAAACATCCAACAGCACATGTGAATGGTGTGGTGGCCCCGTGGGTCATGGTCCCATTCCCATTAACTAAGCTAGTCAGGTATCAGGATGACTCACATCACGAGTCACACATGTCAATGTCATGTCATCACCAAATTGAAATGACATTGTTATTTTTTGGTTGGCCGAGGAGTTTAGTGACATGTGTCATGATTCTAGGACACGTTTGAAATGATAGGGTTTCTTTTTCCTTTCAGCCCGAAACTCAACTTTGGTTGTTGATCTATAAACATCCAACGGCACCGGTGAATGGTGTGGTGGCTCCGTGGGTCGTGGGTCCTACTCCCATTAACTAAGGTAGTCAAGTATTAGGATGACTCACATCACAAGTCAGATGTGTCAGTGTCACGTCATCACCAAATTGAAACGACATTGTTATTTTTTGGTCGACCAAGGAGTTTAGTGACACATGTCATGATTTCGAGATGCATTTGAAATGACAGAGTTTCTTTTTCCTTTCAGCCCAAAACTCAACTTTGGTCGTTGATCTATAAACATCCAATGGCAATGGTGATTCGTGAACAGTGTGGTGGCCCCATGAGACTACCGAGTTGCATAATTGCATATACATAGTAATTTAAGATAATATTACTATTTAATTTTAACTAAATATTTGGGAAAACAACTAGCTAGTACAATCAAAACTAATATTAATAGGTTTTTAAGACATTATCTATACATTAATATTTTGAATTAATATTAATATTATTAATCATCTCAAGATTTAATATATAAGTGCTAATCATATAATTAACATGGGTCAATGAGTTTGCCTCAAATCCTCAAATCAAAATTACAATTTAATATATTTGTTAATTTATAAAAATTAAATTAAATTTGCTATATAGCTAAAATTAAATTAAATTTGCTATATACCTAAAATTAAATATATTTCATAAGACACAGATATATATCTAAAATTTGTATTAAAATATTAATATTATAGATTCACAAATTATATCTCTAACTAATATTATTTATCTTTAGCTATAATATTTCTACTTTCTTTTCACAATAGGCAGGGACTCGTGCCCCAATAGAGCTCTTGTATTTGTTTGTTTTTTTTTTTTGGGCAAAACTTTATTTAAAATCAAAAGAAGTGGAAAATGGATCTTCTGCGCAAGCAACAAAATACATAAAATAATAAAATTTTATCTAACAATTGTAATGAAGGCAGAAATGCAATTATTTACATAATTAATCTTGGTAGTTTAACTTTACTATTTGGACATTAGTTATTAGTGTCTGTCATAGGAACTATAGGCAATGAACTGTTTTAACCAGTGTTTGAAATAAACAACTTTAACCAATCAAGTTTCACATAATTTTTTAATAATAAGTAATAACATATTTTGCTATTAGGTAAAGTTTGAGGCGGGAACTACGTTGCTCTGCAACCTTGTTTCTAGGGGAAATGTATTAGTGATTATCATTATAAATAATATTTTATATTCACATAGGCTTTTATAAACAATGCAATAAAAATTTCAAAAATGCAAAATATTGCAATGTTGCATAAGTAAGCATAAGAAGTTAAAACAATGAAATAAAATTTTATATGGAACTGAAACTCCATTAATTTCATTGATATTTCTTGAAATTTACAAATTTACAAAATCAGGGGAAAACCCTAGACTCTAGTACTACTGTACTATTCATCGTAGAAACCACCAGAATTGACCATGATTGTGAATTCTTGTAGCCAGTGGTTGCCATCTTCCACTTCATGCAGGAAAAACTATTTTTGAAGAAAATTCAACCCAATTCTTGCACATTTCCTATGGTGTTGCAACTGCCCACAATCAAGCCCAGTAAAAATGGTTGCAGGATCACATTCTGGCCAGGTTCCAGAAGCTTGTGGACGTCACCCACCTAAGGGATCCCCACTCCTAAAACTGCATGAGCGACAATTTCAATGTCATCGCCCAAATATACTACTTTAAAAATCTTCCTCAAGAGCAGCACAATTTCGGCCCTTGCTTCTCTGAGGTTAAGCAGGGAGGCTAGAAATTGTGACGTAATGTCACTGTTGACATGATACCAATTCTCATTCTTCAAAAACTCACGCCCCAGAACCATTTTGACAGTAGCAATAACAAACTTCACACTAGAGCATGGAACAACCTCATTGCAAATTGAGAAGAGGTTTTCCTCGGGAACGCGACTTAGAAAGGCCTTCTGCTCCTCTTCCAAAGTGCATCTCAAGCGAATAGGGTTGTCCATCTTTACTGCAAAGATCAAACTCTAAGTTCTAGTAGACTAACACCAAACAAACCAAACCTATTGACTACCAAAAATGAGATGAGCAATGATGAAAGAAGTAGCTCAATCACCTATAAATAAGTTTGGTGGGCAGGCTTCCAGGGAATTTTTTTTTTTTTTCGTCCGACTGCCAATTCAATTACATTAAATTAGCAAATATTCTCAAATCTTGAACATAATTGCAAGTACGTGCTGAAAAAGCCAATTGTAATTAAACACTAACACCGTCCATTGTCCTGTAATGCATGTGAAGCCGCTTAACCGATGGAAAAGGCCAATTGTAATTAAGACTAATAGTACTACTGCTAGTGGATTGTGGCACATCCTATAATGCGTGTGAAGCCACTTAGCTGATGGAAAAGGCCAATTGTAAATTGTAATTAACAGTGACAAGACATCAATATACTATCTCCTGCAACTTAAGTGATACACACTAGACAAGACGTGTCACCATTTCGGACACTTGAACAAGGTCGAGGCTTCATTTCAGATGTTTGGTCCTGAAATAAACCTTCAACCATTGATATATTATCATCGAACAGTAGTCTAAATCATGTAATTAATATTCTATATGTAATTAATGTTTATCATTTAAATAATCGAAGCTTTGTTCATTTTTAATTTTTAATTTTTGTCTATAATCTATATGTAATTAATGTTTATCATTTCAATCATCTGAGCTTTGTTCATTTTGTATTGGTAATAATAACAAGTAATTTAATTAGTAATTAGAAATATAAGTTCAATTTATAAATTGTCAATTTAAAGTAAAAAATATAATGCTCTCAAGTTACACTTGCAAATTATAAAATTTGTAAAAAATTCAAATGATTTTTTTTATCATATAACACATTTGAATCCTAGTTAGATTAACAAATAATCATTTTAATTATTTTTAGGAAGTAAAAGTCATTTGACTAAATTTTAATGATAGTATTTTATATCTTTACCATAAATTTTTGTTTTTGTTTTTTACCTAATTTAATATTTCTAATTTTAAATTAGTTAGAGAACCAAATAAATATGAAATACTTGCTAAAATATTTCCTTTATTATTAAAAATATATTTTTACTTTTTCTTTCATGCAGTTATACACTATAAACCCATGATCAAAATGTGTATACTATTAAAAATATATTAAAGACATTTAACTAATTAAACTTAAAACAAAATTTATCTCACAATTAAGGGTGATTGTCAAATTTCAAGCCTCACACTAAATAATTCAGTGTCGGGAGGTTATAAATAGAACATGTTTTTAATTTAAGAGATCAATAAATTTTATTTTATAATATCCTTTTAAAACTGATATGTTCTATCAATATAAAATATTTAAATATGTAAAAATAATAGTTTATTTGTTGATAACAACTTAAAAGTACTTCATCAATGTTTTGATGGGAGTATTTTGTACTTCATTAATTTTATGAGTTTTTCAAAATCTATATTAAAAATTGGTTCAATTAAAAATTTAAATTAATTTTTTTTAATAATAGTAAAGTTGTTGTTGCTCACTTAATTGTACATTTTTTTAAAAAGATACTTTAGTCTATTTTATTTTGCATTCATCAGTCAACTTGTATCCAAAATAGAAAAGATAAATCTATAAATTAATATTTACTTTGAAAATCTTTCCTAAAGAAAAGCAAGATGGAGGAAGTCTTCGTAAAAAGGGGCCCTATAAGAGTAAACAAAATCAACCAATAAAATTTGAGAAAAATAATTTCTACAACATATAAAATTGATAGATTAATAATAAAACTTTACAAATATTTAAATGTTCCAAAAATACTAATATATAATTGGTGGAAACTAATTAAACTAATTGAATAATAGGAGAGAGTGAATGCAATAGTATATTGCCTACGACAAATACAATAAGATATCTTTTGGCTTATTATATATAGTTATAGATAAACTAAACTGCAATGGTATTGGTAATTGTCGATAAAAAACTATCAGAAATCGACTGTATAATTTGGGAAGTGGTGTGTGGTTAGTGGTAGCATACTAGTGAGAGAATGTCACTATCACTAACATGGCATTTAATTATTTTTGGGTACACTGTACTCCGCAGACAACTTACCTTGATACGTGTCAACATTCCAGTGACTACCTCGACAATTCTTCTTAATGTTGGCCGAAATTAAACCTCAGCCATTGATCTTGGATTATCAAATGGTCTGAGTTCTCAAATAATACATTTAACATAATTATAGTGGTAGTGGCAAATATTATGCTTCCATAATGTACAGTCAAACAACCACGTCTTTAAACTATCACTTGCCAGTTGCCAATAATTTATGTAAGTTGGTATGTTAGGTTAGGCTACTTATTTCCCATCTTTTGAAAATAGCCATACCAACTATAACTTTTTGAAAACCATTTGCCATAACAAATAAATTAATTCAATTATTTGGAAAATAATTTCACCATTTTTTATAAAAAAGGTATCGGTTATTAAAATATTCGCCAACCAATATCCATATTTCAAAACATAATTCACCATCAATATTAATAATTTTATTTAAAAAAATAATTATAATCGCCATTATTTTATAAAAATTATCTAAACTATTAAAAAATTTGCCACCAAATATCCATCGATTGACGCATAATTTGCCAACACTATTAAATTTTTTTTCACCCAAATGACATGTGATTCACCACAATTTTATAAATTTTGGGAGGGGGAGGTTCCTTAAAGTTATCCCTGAACTGGACGGGACGCCATCCTCTAAGTCAAAGCAATACTAGCTTCAAAGGTAGCCACATCTGCATAGGAGATAGAAGAGTAGCCAACAACCTGGATAGAGGCAACAGTAGGAACAACTACACCCACAGTAGGAAAGGGGCCAAAAACCCTAATTGGTAAAGCAAGGAGCAAGGACAAAGCAACCGCCATCCCACCACAGACGGCATCTACCACACCCCCAGCAACCCCCAAACTAGCACAGGCAGGAACCACTCCCAGCCTGATCGCAGCAGAAATAGAACCAATTTTATCAACAATAGTAAATAGTCGCCCATGGATGGGAATAGTAGACCTAGTAAACCCAGCAGAAGCACCAGACCCATCAAGAGCACCCCCCCACCACAACTGGCACAGCAACATCCCTGACTGAAGAGACCACAGCAATTCCAGACTAAATGATAGGAGTAGTCGTAGTTTGAATTCACCCTTGGGCGAGAGTGTGGGCAGGAGTGGGAGGCAGCATTCAATCCTAATCATTGTTTTGTTACTAATGTCAAACTTGCTATTTATTGGAGAGACAATTTCTTAGTTGATCAAAGTATTATCATTTGTTTGATTGATAAAGAGGATTTGATAAAATGAGGTACCAAAAGCACCTAGAGGAAAGGTTGAGTTATGATATGAAAAATGAGTAGAAAGATCAGTTGAGAGTGAGGATATAGTGGATTGATTATCTACTTAAGGTTGCAAAGGATGGACACACTGATTAAGTTCAGAAGAACAAGTAAAAAAAATTGAGTCTACTAAGCTTAACAATCTACACAATAGGTGTCAAGCAATGTTAGTGTAAGAGGAGTAGAAAATTAGTTGGAGCCAAGCAAAGTTGAATTTTAGTGTATGCCAAGTGAATTGTAAATAGTGTCGAGATAAGTGGAACTTAGTGGAGTCGAGTGAAGTTTAGTTCATGCCGAGCATTAGTAAAGTTTAGTTCATGCCAAGTGATTTGATCGTGAATGTCAAGAAACATAGTATGTGCTAAGCATCGAAAGGAAGTTAATGCCAAGTGACATCTTTATGAGAAAGATCATGGATTTGATGAACCCAAGCCAACAACCTTGATTTCTTGGATTGTGTGAACCATGTGGAAGACAAGCTTGATGAGATGGTGGCAAAAAATTCAAAATGAACCCTTTTGAGACTAATTCAAAGAGGATTCTTAAGGAATTTTCTAGAGGAAGCTAAAATAGAAAGATGGTTAGATTCAATGAACCCTCCCTAACCCTTGAATGGACGATTATGGTTGAGTTGCAAAATATCTTAATTTTCTTTATAAGGGGATAGAAGGCATGAAACAATAATTGGCATGTGTGTGTGAGCCCAAGAAAGGAAAGGAGTCTAGGGCATTGTTTCATATGGTAGCCAAACTATATAGTCTACAATTGGCATGTAAAGTAGGAAGACTTAAGAGGATGAATACTTGAAGGGTGAACAAGCTATCAAAGTTGAAAGTGAGTGAAGCCAAGAAAAATGGAGGACTGGATAAAGATCTTTAATTTGTAAAGTGGGTTGTATTTTTTTATTAGATCAAGCCTTATTGTTACTCTCTAATAATTGTATCAGTTTAGATAAAATCCGTTAGATTAAGGTTGAGCTAACAATCATTTGTACATCCTTTAACCAGGTGGAATTCTAATGGAATGGCCTAAAGTCCTCTAACAAGGCTCACTCCTAACAAGGTGATTGAAATCCTTTAATTGGGTCACATTTAACAGTGTGTATTGTAACCTTTAACAGGATTGGCCTTTCACAGCACATCACTTCAAAAGAGTGTGAATTAGTAGCATATTACTGGTGGTTTTTCCCCAATTGGGTTTCCATGTAAAATCTTTGTGTCATATGTGTGAATGATTTTGTTGTGTCTCTTAGTTTACATTTCTACAAAGTGATTTTGACCTAGGATAGTAACCTACAAATTTATCTTATGAATGATTTAATGGATACATGCAAGGTTTATAGGAAGATGATAAATGCATGAGTTTTGTTAAGCATTGAAAAAATTAATTTAGAGTTTTGGACCTTGGATAACTTATTCACCCCCACCCTCTCACTTATTCTAAATTATTCCAACAATATTAGCTATTTATATCTATACTTTTTAATTAAATTTGTAAAACTTACATTTGTTTCTTTATTATCAATGTTAGTTCTATCATTAAGTTAATCCAAGTTAAATAATATGATAACCTAGTTGATTGGTATAGCTTATGTCATATAGAATTTTGTTCATATATAGTTTAAGATTGTTATAAGACTGTGTATACTTATTTCAGGATTGGACTATGAGGTTATATATTCCTTATTAAAAATTTGATTACTAATTGAAGTTATTTTGTCACTTTTTCTTGTATGATGACCGAAGTTGTTTTACATATGACCAAATTATTGTTTGATTATCTCTTTACAAGATCAAATTCTCCCCTCTCTCTCTATTGATTTAAAAATAGATAAACTAATTTGCTCCAAAAATTAAATTATAGTTAAAAAAATATTAAATAATAAAATTGTGTTATTCAAATGAATTAACTCTCAACTAGTTATCTATTCTTTAAGGGAAAAAAACATAACCATAACTAGTATAACATTCGATTTCTAATTCAAATGATTCTTGGAAATTTAAGGACCCAAATTCTACTTCTAACTATTGTTTTAATATAGATGTATGCTGTAAAAAGAATTAAATTGAACTTAAATACTAGCATTTAGAAGAGAGGGAGGAATCAAAACATATATACAAATAATCACCGTTCACTAAAATAATTATAATACATAATTTAGATAAATAAAACTACAATTAGTACTTACCTAGTTCTAGATTAAATGGTCGTCCTTAACTAGACTAATTAATATATAATCTAATCCAGTACAAGTATGATAAACATTGACGTCACAATTAAGTAAATGGTATGTTATCAACTAAATTGTTTTCAATTAAAATGAATAATGTGAACAACATATCTTTGCCGGTTGGCAAGATAGAGTGATTTTGAAAACAAAAAAATTTAGGTCCTAACAAAAATCTTTTTAAGGGAAACAAACGTATAGCCTAACATTCGGATTCAATGGTACCCTTAATTGACTCATACAAATCATTGCGTCATTCTAAATTTTCCTGTGTCGACCAAAAAACAGACTCTGTTTTTTTAATAAATAAAATAGTAATATTCCTTCGTCTGTGTTGATCATATCTGGCCTTAGCCTGGACAAGTTTTGTCCAATGAATAATGAATAATGAATTCTAAATTTACAAACTTGTCAATTAAATCGCTGAAGGAATATTGAACTTATTATATTTGACGACATAATCAATGGTGTTATTACGAATTTCTCGAGGAGAAGGGCGGAATAATTTATCTATTAAATCTCGTGAAAGGAATATTGAACTTTTAAAAAAAAATAATGATATATTCGATGGTGTTATTCCGAATTCCTCGAGGAGAAGGGCGGAATAATTTAGAAGCGGAGGGCAGATTCGACTCCATAAATTGCATCGGAAGAGCACTTGTTCACAACATAAACAGAAAACAAAAGAAAATGGCAATTAAGGCAATGAATTTGTTTTGCTTGGTGGCCGTACTGACTTGTTTTGTGGGCATGATTAACATGGCAGGTACGGCAGAAGCTGCTGAAGGCGGTCCCTGCGAGCAGTATCGCTGCGAAAATATGGGTGAATGTGAAACAGAATGCTGCGATATAGAGAACAATGAATGTGGTCCGTCAGTGGGATGGTGCTGTTTAGATTTTGATCCTTGTCTTGGTCATCTCTGCACCACAGATGAGGACTGCCAGTCAAATGTGGACCCGACTGGTGCACTTAAATCTCTTTCTTTTGTCGCAATGGGACTTTCTCACTTCCAACTTCTCCAAATAAATCATCTCATGAGCTTTGAACATATGCAGATAATATTATCATAATTTACTCATCTTTATTTTATTTGATTATAAGGTATTTATGTTTTTTCATTCTACTAATTAGTTAGTTATATTCGTAATTTTTTGATGTATATATGTGTATGTATGTATGTATGTTTGTTTATTTTATTTTAAATTTTGTTCAAATATAGAAATCTGTAAACAGAAAGGAGAAGGTCACTTTATTTGCAAGTGTGGTATTTTTTAAGAATACTGGATGATTATCTATTATTCTATATTATTCAGCCCTCTTAAATTGGCTATATATGTAAAAGAAATATGGTTATGGTCTATGTAGTATCTTGTTTTCTAAGAATCGACTTAGATAAAAGGAAGATGTTTGTCCTTTATTAAATAGTCTCTTGTTTTCCTATAATGGAATAATATATAAAAGGGAATTAATTATCTTTTATTTTGGAGCATCATGATTGAAATCATATATAAAAGAGGAGGTGGTTATCTGTTATTGTGTATTATCTTTGTTTGTTGCAATTAAAATAGATAGAGGAAAGACTATAATTTTGATACCACTAAACTCTTTTGGTCAAGATGGAATATGTCTCTTTATATAAAAAGTAATGTCAAATCTTTTTATTAGAAGTGAAAATAAGTTACAAAAATGGACATTAAGTATTATAAGAGGGAGACAAACAATACTATTGGAATGTGAGGCCAATGAAGAAGCTCAAACTGAAGAATTTATGTGGGACCATTTAATGTATTTCATATGACATTGTAATGGTGACTTAAACTTTATCGTAATTCACCTCATGATGTAGAGGTCTTAGCCATGCCACTATAGGTATTACTGTCAGTACATATGTGTAATCTATATAAAAAAGAAAACATATTTGATAATAATATAATGTTGGGCCGGTGACTAAATTACATATTTTTTTTTTAATTTTTGTTTAAATATTGAGTATCTAGAATGTGAATTCTTTCTTGGGGGTGTATTTCAAGTGCGGCTAGATAAATTTTCACCTAATCTCAAAGGAGGTGGCCCTTCACCACTAGGTATTCAGAGGGCTAATATGGACCCTAGAACTAGAGATACATCAAGCAATATGCTTTTCAAGAAATTGATCATATTAGGTTCTTGAAAATTCCATAATTCATATTCATTTGTTCATAGTCTTTTGAATTCAACTATTGTGTGGATTTTACGGTTGTCAATGTTTCGAATCAAACTATATGATAGATCATCAAAATATTTTGTTAAAAATTTTCAAATCTTCACAATGCACAAGTTTTTTTACAACCAAACTTAAATATAAGATCTAGATTATTTAAAGAGTTTATCTGAAATTGTGTTAATGGATAAGATCTAATGGAGAATTAGCTAATCTACATTCAAAATCAAAGTTTAGAATATATTCTTTAAATTAGCTGACTATTATGAAAAGGAATTCTAACCAGTTATACTTAGGAAAGTATCTAAGTGTCAGATAGTTATCTAGTAGAAGAGGAACAATTTTGTTATGTATGGATGGAAGAGTATGTTGACATTAAAGTCATGTTTGTTATTAGTCACATACACTTATTCAAAGTGTAACCATCTACTAAGCATATTGTACAGTTAACAATGTTAACCAAGTATTTCAAACTCTACCGAGTTCTACAGTTGCTACTGAGTCCCTTGGATAGATTTTAGTTTGTGCTGAGCAGTCACTACTATTGTAATGATCAATAGTATAAACTGAGCATCTTAGTGTATGCTAAGTTTATCAGTGCAAACCAAGTTGTGCAGTGCTTACCAAGTTTACAGTTGATGTGATGGGAGTGTAGTGTTAACTAAGTGACTCAGTTTATACCAAGATCATAGTGATAGCATTGACTGAGCTATGCAGCGTGAATCAAGTGATTCAATTTATATGTCAAGTTTCATAGTATTCATCGAGTCACTAGTGTAGATTGAGTTGAAGACTACTTGGAAGTGATTAGTATGGACCGAGCTTCTATGTCTGTCGAGTGCATGATGATGTCAAGCATTGACAGTGGATGCCGAGTATTAGAACCTCACTGAGCTAGTCTTTAGAACCCGAGTTCCTATAGTATGGGCCAACTTTGTGCATTTTGTGTAAACTTGTATTATGGCTAAAGTTGTAATTTGATTAATTGGATTGGTATATATGTAATGTACTATATCACATCCAAAGTGTGTGATAGAGTATCAAAGTAATATAGTAAGTAGAGAAGAGCAAAAAAGAAAAGTACAAGGCCACAAGTAGTATAAGGAGCAGCAAATATTTATCTATCACAACAAGATGGTATTATACTCAAAGGTATCTCATTCAATAAACCAAGTTGCAGATCAGAGATCAACTTACTATTTCATCCTAATAGGTGGATCAATCAAATCCTTTAACAAGGTAGACCTAACAGTATTATGTAAATCTCTTTATCGAGTGCATACTTCATTGTATGTTTGTAAATCTTTTAGCAAGGTGGACCTAGAAGTCCTTATTGCTCTTAATAGGGTAGATCATCAGAAGTGATCATTGTAAGCCTTAACATGCCACCATTATACTATAGTACTAAAGCTTGTGGGTATCATCTCCATCCAAGTTTTACTTTCTATTTGGAAGGTTTCTATGTCAACAAATTGTGTGTTAAAAGTATCATGTATGCTTTAATGTTTTCATTTTCTCATGCATGCAATTAGACCAAAATACACATGAAGGATTAATTATTAATTAAGGATTAAAATTTACAAGTTATTAATTCACCCCTCCCCTCTCAGTAACTTAACCTATCATAATATTTCCAACGGAGTAGTATTTGAAATGTGTACAGTTAAGGACAAGTAGTACAAAGTGTCATGATGATGTGGCTAAGTGTGCATGATAGTACATATCATACAATAATAGTTATGATTTATTTACTAGATAGGCAATGTATAGGAAAGAACAAAGAATGATAGAGAAATGTGAATTAGACATTAAAGATTTATTTTTCTTATGATATAATTATTTAACCAATTAAGGATGACATCTTAGATGTTGACTCTAGGTTACCTTGAATAAAAGTTTAAATGTTGACTACACAAGTTTTGTAAAATGTAATGGTATAAAGGAAAGATCAAATGATGTGAAGTATAAGTGTAAGTTTTTATATGGGAAGTATCATGATAACTATATGATGATAATTATGTTGTATGATCAGAGGTATGCAAAGAACAACAAAAGTAAGATAAGATATTGAAGATATCAGTAAGAGATTTTTGTATCTATTTATTTTTGTATAACAAATATATATTTATAATTACATGTTTGGGTAGTGGGATCATCTTGCATACATATGTAATTGTAATACCAACTCCTAAAAGCATTCAGTCTTTTAACAAGGCCTAGTCCCCTAACAAGGACTGAGACAATATATGTACTTCATAGACTTCTAATAGGGCCAACATCTTTAACAATATACTTTTACTTAGTGGATCATTTTGAGGGTACCATCCCCATTGGTCTTTTCCCTTGGCCACGGTCTCTCTAGTTAGCAAAATACTGTAATGCCCCGCCAAGGGATCCAAAAGAATTAACGTAAAGTTTCGCTAAGTTTGCTAAACATTTTTTTAAAAAAAAGAATGTATAACATACACATCAAACACATAGTAGCGGAAGCAATAACATGTAATCATCGATAACCATACTTTGCAAGTCACATTTCTTAAGGATCCCAAGACGTTGAGTCACGTTTAAAATTTAATTAAACTCTAAGTCTAACAACTATCACATACATATGAAAGAATAATCAGAAGTCCCATGTCCATATTATACATTTGTTCTGAATGCCTCTTGGCAAATTAATTCGGAATGCTCAATCATCCACTGTACAAGTCACAGGGTATGAAACGCTTAAAAGAATATACATATGTAAAGATAAAGATACAACATCCTCAAATCCATGATACAAAGTACAGTAAAAATATATGAAACTAATTCACCATACATGATACATCCATACATCCATGATGATAAAACATCTATCATAAAATCTAACCATCCATCATAATAATCCAAGAACATAGTGAAGGTAAATGCCAATCACGAAAACTCCAGCCACGGTGACCATGAAACGGATCTCAATGGTAAGAGTAAAAGCACTACCACCCGACCGCGTGGAACCTAAATGGTCCACTCCCACCACGCTGAGGAGATAGTCTCAAGTCCCAAATAGGATAACAAAACCTATAATCATAAATACTCTCTAAGTCTAGGAAATCCTATAAGTATGCTAACTCAAGGGTTCCTAAAAAGATCGACATCTAAACCCAGAGGTACCACAAGACACGTAGGAAACCTAATATGCAAGCGGGAAAGTGTCATCGCAAAAGTCACGTAGAAGTTACCCGAGCAATCCCTTAGGAATCTCGGGTCCCTACTGATCCCTGCGGCCACTAGTATCCTCTCGTACTGACGAGGCATACTATGGAATGCAAGGTCGTAACCAAGCGTTCTCTCTACCCCATCCTAGTCTGTACTAGCACTCAAGGCATGGGAGAGAACATACAATTATCTTATTAGGTTCATTTTCCCTCATTTAGTGTAAATGTTTTCACTTATTAAAACAACTTACAATGGGTTACTCCAGGCAGCCTCTTAGGGCCCCGATCCCCATTGCAAGCCACTTCCTGACTCTACACATAGATAACCTACCCTAGGCTCATAAAATCACAAATCAAGAATCATAATAAAATCACCTCAGTCCTATACAAACAACTGAAAAACATCATAAAAGATAAGTCACAAAATTACATCAGTTCTTCATGAGCAACAAATAAGCATCCAATAATAATCATATGATCACGACAGTTCTCTATCAGCAACTAAAGGCATCAATGATAAATCACAAAATCCAATGGTTCTCCAATGAGCAACCGGAAAGTATCCCAATAGTAAATTACAATACTGATCGAAGACTCCAAAATGGTCAAGTCAAAACATGACATCATCAAGAACATAACAAACACTTCAGTCCTCTCAAGCGACCGAAAAGCAATCCAAGTATAACTGATCGAGACTCAAAAATGGTTATCAATATAACTGATCGAGACTCGAAAATGGTTAAGTCAGGTATCTCAAATACATACATCTCAGCTTCACACAAGGAAATTGGAAAGCAATAAAAAATAGTAAGCACAATCATGTCATAGAGCACGTCATCACATTACCATGGTCGGGTTAAGAAAGATCGAGACCAAATCATCATGACATCACATTCACAACCCCGAGCCTCTGGTAACAACCTAAACTGGTCAACGCTAAACCAACCCCAAAACACAGAGAACACATAGAAAACATCAAAGTCTCAGAGATTGGATTTGAAAGTATATTATTATTGAGTTAAGGTAAGGTTTATGTTTCCATTTAATGTCGAATTCAAGTAACTAAGTTTTCACAACTACCCCTTACGATTAACCCATTTCTATAATAACTTCCATTAAATCAATAATCCAAACCTACAATTTCATCAAATAATATCCATTATTAATTAACTTTAATTAAACTAATTTTAATTAAATTAATCAATAATTACTGTTTTAATTTTTTTATTTTTTATTTTTTTTTATTTATTCATTAATTATTAATTTATTAATATTTAACCAAAATTATTAATAAATTAATATTTACAAAAACTATGTTTAATGCATTAATATTTATTTATTAAATATTAATAAAGGTAAAAATATTATTAATTAAAATATATTACAAATTTATTAATTAAAATTTTGAATAATAATAAATTTATTTTGTAAATAATACAAATTTTTAAAAAGCAAATTAAAATATTTAAAAAGAAAGGCACGTATACAAATCTGTCGGCTTAACCAAGCCTGCCGCCTGCCGCAGTCCTGCAGCCGCAGGGCCTGCGGCGGCAGGTACCCTGTACCTGTCGTCGCAATACCTGCGACACAGGTACTGTCGGCAGAGCCGACAGTGGGGGTGGGTACGGGGTAATTCCCTCCCCCCCACTAATCATTTTAATATATATTTTTTTTAAATAAGAATTTTTTTTTTTTTTTTATTTTTTTTTTTTTTTTTAATAATCAATTTCTTTTTGAAATCTAAATTTGTTTGAAGATATATATACATAAATTTATAAACATGTTAAATTAATTCCTCTTAATATATATATATATATATAAAGAAATTGCCTCCTTCTTTATAATGACAGATAAAATATAGTCAATCAACCGAACTTTTAATTTAGAATTTCAATCTTAGGTTCAACCCTTCCGATTTAAATATTATGTATACAGAAGTTTATTGACAAGCATCTGATAATTTCAATATTGTAATGTTTAAACATTCATTGTAGAGAATTCAGATCTACAATCCACAGACACGAAGAAGACAGGAAATAAGAAAATTGCGTAAATGATCAGCGATCAAACACAAGACCCTACCTGATCCTGATGCTAATACGAAATCCTTGAAAAACTATGAGAGAATTAGCTCCCCTTCAATAACTTTCCTCTGGAAATCTTTCTTGGTATCAGCCTTCTGAAATTTGCTTCCAAAAGTTGTCTCCCAAAAATTCCCGTCCAAATTTGTGTGTCCCAAAAATGAACCCCCAAAGTTGTGATAAGAAGTTTTCTCCTCAAATCGGGGCACTAATTGTGCGTTCACCCGAGAAGACTCTTTGCACAACTGAGTTAACTCAAATTAACCTTTACTATCTTTTCTTTTATTTTGCATTCAACTTTCATGCACATTAAGTTAATTTATTAAATAAATTTATTTAATATTCTACTTGACTTCTATTTTAAATTAATTTATTACTTTAATCTCATGTGCACTTTATGAAATTAAAATAACATTATTAATTTCTATTACTTAATCTTTTAATTTATTTCTCATATTTAAACTCATGCTTAGATCATGCAGTCTAGAATTCTTAATAATTTTATATCTTTCAACTTTTAATTTATTTTAGAACTTAATTGATAACATATTTAATTAATTTAAATAACAATAATATTTAGCATTTATTTAAAAATGAACTCCAAATATATTATTATTAAATTAAATAAATATTATCATGTTCTAAATTTATCTTTGAACTTTAACCTCTAAATTTAATTCTTTTATTTAATTAATTTTCAATTAATTAAATATTAAAGACATCATATTAATTCTCCATTAAATTAAATCATTAATTAACCTTTTTAATTAGACTTAATTAATAGAAAATACACCAAGGACTCATAAAGCAACATACGAAAACCCATCATAGAAAAACACATACCAAATCAAACAAAAAGGGTTATAATCACGAAATTACATCATTTGATGCATTCGGAGGGTACTTAACTCAGATACTTGTCCTAATTATCAATTAGGACAATGGGCTAAAGGGTTTAGGATTTGGACTTAAGAGTTTATCTCCTCTCTCTTACCATTGAGATAATGCGATAGGGTACGCTCATCCTGGCAATTCAGAGAAGTCGATACCCGGTACCTGCAACCTACATAAAATTCACGCATGTACAAACAAATATTCTAAGCTAAACAAACAATGGCAGGAAGTGGTGCATCGTGTAGATCCTGTCTAGCAGGTGACTACGACTCCCTTCCTTAACCACATCAGAAACACCATACATAAATAAAACAAACATGCACACCATACACATGCAGTATGGGGTAAGTATCCATAAGAAGCACATGGAATAATAAACCATCTAACTAATCATCATCGATAACTGAAACCATTGAATAATCATCATACATGCATGAAATATAGAGTACCAAGCAATCTCATCATATAATAAACTGAGTGTAAAACAACATCTGATAATCTCTAAAATAATAATACTAATCATCAAACATAAATTGGCCTAAAAGATTTTGGCAATGATAACAGAAATGCGACTTAGGGGCAGGCACTACATCCACCCCCCCTAGACTTAGGCTTACTCCTGGAAGCCTACAACAAAAGAAAAGCTAAGGACTCACTGTGTGGGTCCCATTGGACCCTTTCCCCCCATAGGAGGATAAGACTCCACTGAGTACACTCTCTGGGTTCTATCCATGCCACCAACTGTAGGTTCTAAAGCTGCGGGTCTCTGGCCTGAGAACTGTGGTTTCCCTTGAGGGCAATGAGACGACTTGTGTCCGCGTTGTCCACATGAGAAACACTCTCCATTGAAGCTCCTCTGAACTCTAGGTGCACTAGACTGCTGGAAACTACCCCCACTAGGATAAGACTGAACACTCTGAGATGGTTGGTCATACTGGATGTGCTTGTTGCGCTGAGCGTTGTGATAGTTCTTAGTGTCGAAACCATCGCCACCACTCTGTGCTGGAGGATAAGTACCTTCCTACCGCTAATTACCCCCCAGAAGGAGGTTTCCTATTGCCACTTGCTCCCTGACCACCCTTTGATCCTGATGTTGAAGGTGCTCCTACAAAACCCCCATGTCCTAAGTTCACACTCTGCTCTACAAGGACAGCTCAATGTACCGCATCCTTGAGGGTTTTAGGTTCAAACACCTTAACACCCCCAATTAAACGGTGGTTCAAACCTCTAATGAAATTTTGTGCCAACTGCGTTGGGTTGTCACTGAATCTCAAAAAGGGCATGAGCTCAAAGAACTTGCGCTCATACTCTATAACAGTCATAGTGTACTGTCTCAGGTTATGGAACTCATCTGCTCTATGCTGCTTCCATTCCTCTGGTAGGAATCGCTCACGAAAGCTCTCTAAGAAAATCTCCCCAAGTGACACTACCCATGTTAATGCCCAACTTCTTTTCCTCAATAGTCCACCAGGTGGCCCCAAAGAACTCTAGGTTGGTGATAGCAAACCTCGCTTTGACATTACTGTCAAAGTCCTGCATAGCAAAAATCCTGTCAAGGGCAATAAGCCACTACTCAGCTACATATCCAGAACCCTTCCCATTAAAGGGCTTGACCTTGGACCTTTGAAGGTCCTTCATCTGTGAAGATACAATGGATCTATGTTGATCCCTCAGAGGGCTCCTAGACCTAGGTCTATGCTCATGTCTTGCCCGATGTGCTCTATCCCGATCATGAATAGGAGGTAGGCGATCAATGATGGTTTGCATCATTTGCCTCATGTCAACCTCCTCTGAGTCAGCATGTTCCTCTCTATGGTTCTCTTCCTGATGCTCACTGACATACTCTTCCCTATTTTCTTCCTGAATGGGGCTCTCGTGGATAGACTCATGAACACTAATACCTCTGCCTCATCCACGACCTCTGCCACGGCCAAGGCTATGGCCTCTAATGGAAGATCTCATCCCAGATACCATCCTACAATAATATCCAAGACACAAGATGCTAAAATAACCATGAAACATACTACTGAAACACATAGATAAAAGGCACATGTTTTGCAAACAAGATAGTTTCAATTTTCAGTTTACCTATAATTTCAGCTTAAGTATAATTTTAGTTTTGAAGTCTAAGTGTTGAAGTATGCAAAATATGAAACTAACAATTTAAGTTATGTTTTAGTTCGACTAGTTTCAAGTTTCAGTTTAAGGTTTGCATTTTTGTTCAACTAGTTAACACTAGTGGCATTCCAATATACCCAAAGCTCCCAATGTAGAAACTCGGGCTCTGATACCAGATGTAACGCCCCGCCAAGGGATCCAAAAGAATTAACCTAAAGTTTCGCTAAGTTTGCTAAACATTTTTTTTTTTTAAAGTAAGAATGTATAACATACACATCAAACACATAGTAGCGGAAGCAATAACATGTAATCATCGATAACCATACTTTGCAAGTCACATTTCTTAAGGATCCCAAGACATTGAGTCACGTTTAAAATTTAATTAAACTCTAAGTCTAACAACTATCACATACATATGAAAGAATAATCAGAAGTGCCATGTCCATATTATACATTTGTTCCGAATGCCTCTTGGCAAATTAATTCAGAATGCTCAATCATCCACTGTACAAGTCACAGGGTATGAAACGCTTAAAAGAATATACATATGTAAAGATAAAGATACAACATCCTCAAATCCATGATACAAAGTACAGTAAAAATATATGAAACTAATTCACCATACATGATACATCCATACATCCATAATGATAAAACATCTATCATAAAATCTAACCATCCATCATAATAATCCAAGAACATAGTGAAGGTAAATGCCAATCACGAAAACTCCAGCCACGGTGACCATGAAACGGATCTCAATGGTAAGAGTAAAAGCACTACCACCCGACCGCGTGGAACCTAAATGGTCCACTCCCACCGCGCTGAGGAGATAGTCTCAAGTCCTAAATAGGATAACAAAACCTATAATCATAAATACTCTCTAAGTCCACGAAATCCTATAAGTATGCTAACTCAAGGGTTCCTAAAAAGATCGACATCTAAACCCAGAGGTACCACAAGACACGTAGGAAACCTAATATGCAAGCGGGAAAGTGTCATCGCAAAAGTCACGTAGAAGTTACCCGAGCAATCCCTTAGGAATCTTGGGTCCCTACTGATCCCTGCGGCCACTAGTATCCTCTCGTACTGACGAGGCATACTATGGAATGCAAGGTCATAACCAAGCTCTCTCTCTACCCCATCCTAGTCTGTACTAGCACTCAAGGCATGGGAGAGAACATACAATTATCTTATTAGGTTCATTTTCCCTCATTTAGTGTAAATGTTTTCACTTATTAAAACAACTTACAATGGGTTACTCCAGGCAGCCTCTTAGGGCCCCGATCCCCATTGCAAGCCACTTCCTGACTCTACACATAGATAACCTACCCTAGGCTCATGAAATCACAAATCAAGAATCATAATAAAATCACCTCAGTCCTATACAAACAACTGAAAAACATCATAAAAGATAAGTCACAAAATTACATCAGTTCTTCATGAGCAACAGATAAGCATCCAATAATAATCATATGATCACGACAGTTCTCTATCAGCAATTGAAGGCATCAATGATAAATCACAAAATCCAATAGTTCTCCAATGAGCAACCGGAAAGTATCCCAATAGTAAATTACAATACTGATCGAAGACTCCAAAATGGTCAAGTCAAAACATGACATCATCAAGAACATAACAAACACTTCAGTCCTCTCAAGCGACCGAAAAGCAATCCAAGTATAACTGATCGAGACTCAAAAATGGTTATCAATATAACTGATCGAGACTCGAAAATGGTTAAGTCAGGTATCTCAAATACATACATCTCAGCTTCACACAAGGAAACTGGAAAGCAATAACAAATAGTAAACACAATCATGTCATAGAGCACTTCATCACATTACCATGGTCGGGTTAAGAAAGATCGAGACCAAATCATCATGACATCACATTCACAACCCCGAGCCTCTGGTAACAACCTAAACTGGTCAACGCTAAACCAACCCCAAAACACAGAGAACACATAGAAAACATCAAAGTCTCAGAGACTGGATTTGAAAGTATATTATTATTGAGTTAAGGTAAGGTTTATGTTTCCATTTAATGTCGAATTCAAGTAACTAAGTTTTCACAACTACCCCTTACGATTAACCCATTTCTATAATAACTTCCATTAAATCAATAATCCAAACCTACAATTTCATCAAATAATATCCATTATTAATTAACTTTAATTAAACTAATTTTAATTAAATTAATCAATAATTACTGTTTTAATTTTTTTTATTTTTTTTTAAATTTATTCATTAATTGTTAATTTATTAATATTTAACCAAAATTATTAATAAATTAATATTTACAAAAACTATGTTTAATGCATTAAAATTTATTTATTAAATATTAATAAAGGTAAAAATATTATTAATTAAAATATATTACAAATTTATTAATTAAAATTTTAAATAATAATAATATTGTTTTGTAAATAATACAAATTTTTAAAAAGAAAATTAAAATATTTAAAAAGAAAGGCACGTATACAAAGCCGCCGGCTTAACCAAGCCTGCGGCGGCAGGTACCCTGTACCTGTCATCGCAGTACCTGCGACACAGGTACTATCGACAGAGCCGACAGTGGGGGTGGGTACGGGGTAATTCCCTCCCCCCCACTAATCATTTTAATATTTTTTTTTTTTAAATACGAATTTTTTTTTTTTTTTTTTTTTTTTTTTTTAATAATCAATTTCTTTTTGAAATCTAAATTTGTTTGAAGATATATATACATAAATTTATAAACATGTTAAATTAATTCCTCTTAATATATATATATATATATATATATATATATATATATATTAGAAGAAATTGCCTCCTTCTTTATAATGACAGATAAAATATAGTCAATCAACCGAACTTTTAATTTAGAATTTCAGTCTTAGGTTCAACCCTTCCCATTTAAATATTATGTATACAGAAGTTTATTAACAAGCATCTAATAATTCCAATATTGTAATGTTTAAACATTCATCGTAGAGAATTCAGATCTACAATCCACAGACACGAAGAAGACAGGAAATAAGAAAATTGCGTAAATGATCAGCAATCAAACACAAGACGCTACCTGATCCTGATGCTAATACGAAATCCTTGAAAAACTATGAGAGAATTCGCTCCCCTTCAATAACTTTCCTCTGGAAATCTTTCTTGGTATCATCCTTCTGAAATTCGCTTCCGAAAGTTGTCTCCCAAAAATTCCCGTCCAAATTTGTGTGTCCCAAAAATGAACCCCCAAAGTTGTGATAAGAAGTTTTCTCCTCAAATCGGGGCACTAATTGTGCGTTCACCCGAGAAGACTCTTTGCACAACTGAGTTAACTCAAATTAACCTTTATTATCTTTTCTTTTATTTTGCATTCAACTTTCATGCACATTAAGTTAATTTATTAAATAAATTTATTTAATATTCTACTTGACTTCTATTTTAAATTAATTTATTACTTTAATCTCATGTGCACTTTATGAAATTAAAATAACATTATTAATTTCTATTACTTAATCTTTTAATTTATTTCTCATATTTAAACTCATGCTTAGATCATGCAATCTAGAATTCTTAATAATTTTATATCTTTCAACTTTTAATTTATTTTAGAACTTAATTGATAACATATTTAATTAATTTAAATAACAATAATATTTAGCATTTATTTAAAAATGAACTCCAAATATATTATTATTAAATTAAATTAATATTATCATGTTCTAAATTTATCTTTGAACTTTAACCTCTAAATTTAATCCTTTTATTTAATTAATTTCTCAATTAATTAAATATTAAAGACATCATATTAATTCTCCATTAAATTAAATCATTAATTAACCTTTTTAATTAGACTTAATTAATAGAAAATACACCAAGGACTCATAAAGCAACATACGAAAACCCATCATAGAAAAACACATACCAAATCAAACAAAAAGGGTTATAATCACGAAATTACATCATTTGATGCATTCGGAGGGTACTTAACTTAGATACTTGTCCTAATTATCAATTAGGACAATTGGCTAAAGGGTTTAGGATTTGGACTTAAGAGTTTATCTCCTCTCTCTTATCATTGAGATAATGCGATAGGGTACGCTCATCCTGGCAATTCAGGGAAGTCGATACCCGGTACCTACAACCTGCAAAAAATCCATGCATGTACAAACACAATATTCTAAGCTAAACAGACAATGGTAGGAAGTGGTGCATCGTGTAGATCCCGTCTAGCAGGTGACTACGACTCCCTTCCTTAACCACATCAGAAACACCGTACATAAATAAAACAAACACGCACACCATACACATGCAGTATGGGGTAAGTATACATAAGAAGCACATGGAATAATAAACCATCTAACTAATCATCATCGATAACTGAAACCATTGAATAATCATCATACATGCATGAAATATAGAGTACCAAGCAATCTCATCATATAATAAACTGAGTGTAAAACAACATCTAATAATCTCTAAAATAATAATACTAATCATCAAACATAAATTGGCCTAAAAGAGTTTGGCAATGATAACAGAATGCGACTTAGGGGCAGGCACTACAAATACAACATTATGATTTATCTTTGTGTATGATTATTTTTACTATTTAACATTGTTAGCTTACTTTTATATGCATGTTATAAAGTAATTAACAATATTCAGCTATAGAGAAAAGATTGTAGCATACTAGTTCACCCCCTCCATCTCGGTATTATCTATTTCTAACAATTGCTATTAGAGTATAGTTACTCTAAAGAAGTTTAACAACTTGAGTAAGAACCCTATGAATATGGAACAGTTATATAGAAATCCTAAAGAAACCCTTGAGAAAATTGATCTTCTTACTAAAGAAAGAGACAACCTAAAAGAAAGGTATTAATATCCAAAAGATTACATTGAAAAATTGAAAGATAAGATTGATCATCTCAAATCTAGAAAATAATCTAGAGAGAAAAAAAATAGATAGTGATGAGGTAGAAACCTTAAAGAAAGAAAATGAGATTTTGAAACATGAGTAAGCTACTATTGAAGAAATATGATAGAAAGATTGAATCATAACTAAATCTGAGAATGTAGATCTAAGATCTCATCTTACAAAAGTGACATTTGAACTTGATTCTATCAAAATAGAATATGCATAACTCTAAAATTACAATACTATTGTGAAAGGAGAATTAAACTAGGATAAAAAAAAATTACAAAAGTTGTATTCAAATAGTGAGAAAATTGATGATATACTATATTATCAAAGATGTTCCTATGATAAGACTGGGCTTGGATATTTCATTAGAGAAAAATCAATAAAGAAATATGAAGTAAGTAAGAAACTAGATGTAGTTGTTGAAACCCCCTGAGCCTAAGCAGAATGATTAAAATGAGATTGAAGTAATCTTTGTCTAAAGAAGTACCTAAAGAAATTGAGAATGTAATTCAAACTGAGAAATGTGATGCACCTAAGAAAATAGAGAAAGGTGAACCACCTAAGGATGTATGGTATGAGTTCAAAGGTAGATGCTTTATATGTAATGAAGTTAGTCATATGAAGAGAGACTGTACAAATAATTGACTCAAACCTATTACTAATTTCTATTGTATAATTGTCATGGGTCTATTCATAAAGATGTTGATTGTAGGAAACCTAAGTTTGATAGTAATTATAGCAATAGTATTATGTTTAGGGATACTAACCCTATAGGAAATGAAAGAACTTGTAAAACCACAAATAGATCTAATGAAGGAGAAAGAACTAATCAAACAAGAAGTGGCATTGTGTGTTACAAGTATAATAACTTTAGACACATTCTTGGGAATTACAGAGCACCAGTTAACAAGAATGGACCTAATCATAGAAAGTTTACACCTATATGTTAGTTAAGCAACAATATTGGTCACACTATAAGATTTCATAAAATGGATATGAGGAACATTAACATGAATCCAAATTTCAAAAGGAACTACAATAGAAATGTTGAAAGGAACGATAGAAACAATAATAGTCAGAAATGTGAACTCAAAGAACATGTTGAAGAATTCAAAGGAGTATTTTTCAAAGAAAAAGATCCATCAAGTTCACATGTGGTATTGGAAGACAAAAAAATTGTTGCACCTAATGAAAGAATGAAGTCACAAATTATATGTGATTCATTCTATTTGAATTAATAATTTATCTATTGAAGCTAAAGAACCAGATAGATGGAATAGGAGTTAGAGATTAAGTTTGAAGTTGAGAAGTTAGTCTTTTGTAAAATGATTTATGAGGAAGCTCTAGTTCAAAGGGTAAGTTATTTGGAGATTGCACAAAGATGTACAAATGAAAACAAGTTTACTAGTTAACAAAGATACATTTATATGAACTAAGTGGATGCTCAATCACTGTGAAGTTTATTTGAAAAGATTTAACTAATGTAAACAAGATTGTATGTACCATTAAATCATGTAAAAAGTTAAGGATTTTTTTAGAGCTAAATGACAAAAAGATGAAGGCCAATAGAAGTATTTTCAAGTGCAAATTAAAGGAAGCCCTAATTAAACGTAAACCTTGTATTTTATGAGTTTATCAGTTGAATTTTTGAAGTACTTGAATCTAAGGAATGAGAACCCTATTTTCTATGATATTAGTGAGAGACCTAAGTATAAATTTAATAAACACCCATTTGTATCTTTGGAAGATGATCCTTTGGGAGCATTTTTGCAAGTTTTTCCAAACATTTATGATGTAGAGGATGTAAGGTCATAAATTTACTATAATTTTGAGACTATTGTTTATAGTTACATTCATAAGGACCTAAGTATGGTATGCAATAATGATCCATCTTTGTTCAAGAAAGATTTTCAGCACCTAGAAGGGTTAAACAATACATAGATAGGTTTTCAGCACTTAGAAGGGTTAAACAATCCGCAGATATATTTCATACAGAGTTTGATAATCATGAATGGACTAGAATCATCTTGAGGTTAATCTGCAAGGTAATGTTTTGGGTATGATAGATTTTTGTTATGTTAGACAATGACATGATTCATGGGCTTCCTAGATTAAGAAATGAAGGGAGAAATCCAATTAATGAATAAAATGTAAAGGAAATGGTTGCAATCAACTTGAAGACTAAGTTAGATGGGAGAAGCATGAGAATTGACTTGATAAAGGAGGAGGATGTGGCAATCACCAAAACAATTATAGGGTATAAGATAAATTATAGTTCAAGGATAAATTACATACCTATGGATACATTCATATGGTATATCTGATGATAGTAAAGAAAGAGAAAATCAATATGTGATAAATTGTGATGCAATAGTTGCTCGATAATATTAAGAAATTAAAGAGGACAAAGAATATAGTGTTTACATTTGAATCATAGATAACTCGCGTAGATTCTTTCAAGTTATCAAATAGTTTTTGGGCATGCATGATTATGAATGGAATGGGAATAGATGCACAATGAACTTGATTACTTAACATTACAGAAGTTAGACAAAGGAAACTATTACTGAGGACATAAAAAAATGATGAAGAGTTTCAAATCAAAAATGAAAATGAGATTAATAATTCAACCTTCACTAGTAGAGAAGTATAAAGATGACATATGTTTCTTGGTCAAAATTGATGTCACTTGTATAGAAGAAGGAGAACCTAGAGTTAAGTTCATAGATCCTATGGGCCATGATTGAGAGAAGAACTAATAGAAGGTTATGCGAAGATCATCTTGGAGTGTGAGAGAGATGATGAATGCCCTAGATGGGGTACTTTTGAAGAAAATATGAAATAAGTTCATAGTGAACTATACAAAAAAGACATTAAGATGAATGTAGAAGAGAAAATTGAAGCAATCCTGAAAGAGAATGGTATGACTAGAAAATAATTGGAGGAAGATAATGGAATTTCCTTCTAGATGAAGAAAACTAGAAAAACTAAAGTATTAGAAGCTACACCACTTGCAATAGTAGGACATGCAGAAGGAGTTACAATAGCAAGACATTCTACATAGATACCAACTACTCCTTATACTGTAGTTGTACAAGTACAACCTACTATAGTACAATGAATTCTCAAGAAGAAAAATATAGCATAAGTCAGGATAGTTGAAGAAAATTTAGGCACAAGAAAAACAAAGAGACTAACAAAGGTTAAGAAGGAAACAAAGTCACCTTCCGATATAAGGATAGAGAAATTGCCTTGTGGATTAGGAAAGAGGAGGAAGTCACTACAAATGATTGAGTCTAAATCTGATGAGAAAGAGTTTGGAGAACAATAAGATACAACAATTGAGAGAGATAAGCTAGAGTTAAAGAAGATCTCAGGTAGGAAATCTTGCAAACCTAAGATAGAAAATGTTAACATTTAGACAATTGACAATGATAATTTTGTTCATTTAAATAAGTACTATAACTTGTACAATAATATGGATAGATTACAACTAGAGATTGTACTACTCAAAAACATGATTTTGATAAATAAATGACTTGAAGAAATTCAAAAGAGCATTCCCCAAGATTTTTACAATAGGCTCATAAATAGAAGAAGGAGGGTTATTGATAAGGACAAAGGAACTAGGGAAAAACAAATTAAGAATTTTTGCAAGATAAATGATGATAAAGATATGAGGAGAATAACAAAGGGAATTGAGCCATTGCCAAGGAATAAAAGGTGAACCATTTTATGAATGGGAGGTAACTATGAGGAAGTGAACAAAGAGAGCAATCTATTGTTGCGTACATGACCTCTGTACCCAATTTTTCTAACCAAAGTGCAAAGAAATAGGGATCAATCCCTATGTAACACACCACAAGGGAACCCAAAATAAATTAACCTAGTATGTCACTAAGTTTGCCAATTTTTTATTTTTGAATGGTTAAAAACAATATGAGATAACACAACGGAAGCAATAACTCGTTTACATACAAATAATCCATAAACATATTAAATAAACTAAGGGTCTCATGACATTGAATCATGTATATAATTTTTATTAAGATTAATTCTAATATATAATAAAATCCACCTCATCAAATACCCATAAGTATGAATCAAATGAAATAATATACAATTACATATGATGCCACATGGCATAAATAGAATGCATAATCATCCCATGTACATACTATACGGTATGAAATGCTAAAAGAATATACATCATGAATAAATACAACATCTCATGAGATGCCCATTTTAAAAACTACATTATTTTAGAGGATGACCAAAGAACACAATCGCAAGTTTAGAAGAATAGACTAACTACACAAGTACATCTAGTTGTTGGTTCTCAATGGTATATAAGAAACAATAGAAAGCAACCTCATAGAATGTAAATGGCCCACTACCACCTTTCTAAGGAGATAATCTCAAGTCTCATATTGACAAAAATCCAAAATTGTAACTATAGTGCCTCTGGTGTTTGTAGTCTATACCTTGTTTATTTTGATTCAAGAGATACTTAGTACTCTTATTATATGTACTTTGAGATGACTTAAGGGTTGGATGTTATACTTTGATTTTAGTACCATAGATGCTTTACATAGTTATAGGGTGGCCCTATCCACAGTAGGGCATATAAATACGAGATCTGCCTACTGATCTCAACAATAGAATAGTAGGGATTCGCACGCCAACCTATAGTTTAGTTCCCTCCCACCCGGAAGATTTGGTCACGTAGACCTCCCATTCCGCCATTCAATTTATCATATTTGCATGTGATGCATTTTGAGATGATAGTGGGTCTGTGATGATATATGATTGTCTAGTATTTGGACATATCTTTGATTCTATTATCTGATGTATTTTATGCTATGGTTATATACTTCATTCTTATACTTTGATGCTTTATGTGAATGTAAGTCATGTAAATAGATTATTTAGGCATAATTGAATAAATGGTTAAATTAGTTATTTAATTCATTTATTGCATTGGCTATGTTGTTATATGTAATTGCACTTGATCATGTGTTTTAGTGTGCAGGATTTCTATCCTTGGTAGTGGCATATGGAGTTAGTGATTCAACTATTCATATTTTACCAATATCATCCCTATATGGTTGGTGTATCCTTATTTAATTATTTAAATTAAACCTTTTGGTGATTATTAAATCTGAACTCATTTGCATTATGTGATTAGACCAGTAAGGGTGTTTGTGCATTTAGAGGTTTTCATTACAACAAAACTTGTTAAGTTAATTTCTGTAATTTTGGGTTTTTGAGCTTTAAATTTTATTGAATTTAATTTTTGGCAGCTTTACCTTAGGTGAATTCCTATTACAAGGGATAACCTTTTTTTTTTGGGTCGATTCGATGTTTAACTAGGTTGGCTAGTCATTTTCTTTAATTGATTATTCACTCAAAAAGTGAATAAGTGTTGGAATAAGTAATTGTTTTCTCACTTCTCACTTTTACAAAACACAAATTTGAGAGCATTTTTGAGAATCCTCTTTTGGATGATCACATTTATATTCATTGAGAGAGGAGTGAGCATGGGATCTTTGCAAGGTCAATCTTGTTGGATCCGACTTGGGTAGACCTTGCTTTGTCATATTTTTGGCAATTTCAGAAGGCGATTTATTTTATTGTGTTGTTTTTTGTTTCAACCACTTTTTTTTCAAGTAGGGCTTTTTCATTTTCTTGTTTCTACTTCATTTTAGCTTTTGTTTCTACTAGCAGTTTGTTAGGATAGTGTTACCCTCTATTTATGTTTGCTAGTTTTGCCTGGTTGGTAAGGTATGCACATTTTCCCTATTTTGGGGATGGGGGTTTGGGGTGATGCTCCCTTATGCTGGCCTTTTTGGCATATGGTTTGCAAATCCAAATTTTATTGGATTTTTGAGGTTTTTGTGCCCAAAGACCAAATGGGTTTTAATTTCAAAGTTGTTTAGTTTTTGGGGTTTTTATCTCATATTGTGTACCATCCTATTTTCTTGAGTTTTCTTGGTATGATGTTGGTCATGGAATTGGATCATCTAGTTGGATGTCAGTTAAGCCATTGTTGTACTTTTATGTTGCATTGGGATGTGTGTCACATCTTTCTTCCTGAGTCTATTTTTGGTTGAGTGCATTTTTATATTGTGTTGTCATCCAGTGCTTGTGTTATGATCTTTGTGATAGTGGTGTGCCACACATGAGTACGCTCATGTATAATTGTTGAGTGACTTGCAAGTCTCAATCTTCTATGGTATTTATGGAAGTTATGATCATTGGGGTTGGGTTGGGAATATATATGCCTATGGGCACTCATCGTTGGATGAGCATAGGTAGGGTACAGTAGCATATGGAGGGGGCTTCTATCTCGCAACATGGAGATCATGACACCATAGGTTGGTAGAGGAAGCTTTAATCAAGTGATAACTAAATAAAACATTGGGTGGTAATGAAACTTAAGCTAATAAAAAGATGTGGTGTGCTAGAGCCTTCTATCGAGGAGTTGAATCCACACTATCTAAGCTTGGGATTTTGGATGCCAAGCAAATCTCCATGATGTCAACCCCTACATAGTAGCCCATTAAGTGTCTGACCAGGACGTATAAATTATGCATTGTCTATGTTCTTGGTTTCAGTCATCATACTATCTGACGTGAGTGTTAGACATGGATATTTTCTTTGAGTGTGTTTGTGGTTGGATTGTTATCTCCATCATCACAATAGAAGTGGATCTATAGGTTCTACATGGTAGGGAGGCATAGCTACCTTCACCACTACTGGGGACTGGTGTATAGAAATTGTCTACTATCCCAATGTGACCATTGCTAGATGTTTTCACTTAGCGGTTCAAGTTCTGGAGTATGCTTCCTTGTGATTAATGATTTCATTAGAATGCATGTATATCATGTTCTAAATAATGTTAATATTGACGCATTTCCTTTTTATGATATTTAGCATACATTAGATGATGAGTTGACTTGTAGGATTATCTTATGCTCTACTTATAGCATGTTTTATTTCCTTATTCCTATGTTGTACCACATTTTATTAGTGACATCTTCATAAGATAGCACCAACAATCTGGGATGTTATGAACGGGGGATGGCTAGAACCCATGATGGTCTTGTGATGCTATTATGGTTGGGAGGAACAGCATAATTAAATTTTTTGTCCTATTTATTCTAATGTTTCTTTTAGTTCTTTTCCTCCATTGCTATGTTAGGTGGTTAGATGTAGTTTTAGTCTTATATCTATTGTGTTCTAGTGCCTATACCTTGACTATGGATCCGATACACCTTGGTGTGAAGATTTTTAGTTCTTTTTTTATCCCTCAATTCATACTTAGAGTTTTTCTAATGTTCCCAAGTGACCATGCATCAACATTGGGCAATACTGGAAAGTATCTTATGCTCAAAAGAGTTCTATCATGCAACTCTTGATTGTATTGCATGCCTCTTAGAGTAATGTTGTATGATACTAGAAAGTATCACACACCTATTAAGGAAAGGTTGTACAATACTGGTAAAGTATCACATGCCTTATTGAGAAGTGTCACCCAATCACTGATTGTGTCACACACCTTCATTAGAAAGGTTGTACGATACTGGAAAGTATCATACTATGTTGTTTTAAAGTATCACTTGGGTTTTGCAAAAAACTTGCTTGGGCAAATAGTGCGCACTTTTTGGGTTGTCCAAAAGTTTTTTGGAGGTGTTCTAGTTACCCATTATGGTGTTCTTGAATACCATGAAATTACATTTCAAATATGGTATGTTTTCAAATTCATATTTGTTTGTGTCATTCTATGGTTAGTCATTTTGGTTAGCAATGGCATATGGAGATGTCTTGGTGTTTAGATATGTGTTAAGTCTTATGTTGTGATCTTTGTGATCCTCATATTTTGTACTTTAGGTGTATCCATACTTGTTTTAGAATTTACTTATTTTTTCTTGGCTTATATTTATCCTTATTTCCAAGGATATCCAGGCGAGGCATTATATCTAGTATCAGAGCCCACATTGCAACATTGGGATCTTTGCATTATGCTTCCACTATGGTTTTTTTTCTTTATATGTATTATTAGTTACAAGTTACTATCTTTATTTATTTCTATAACTCTTGTGCTTGTGACCTGTTGTTCTAACCTTTTCTTGTTGCTTCCATAGTGATGCCTCCCGCACATAGACCTAGTGGTCAGGGTGGTAAACATAGCAATAACCGTGAAGAAGAACACCAGAAAGATGAATGTCAAGGTGGAGAAGGAGAAAAGGTAATAACAATCAAGGTGGTATTGAGGTATTGATGTTAGTGCTTCAGGAGATTTTTTCTTGTTTGGTCCCTTGTGTAGAGGAATACCAATAGGATCATAATCAGTAAGAGGGATCTCATCATGGAGATTCCCATCAGTAAGAGCACAGAGAGGAGGAGCATGAATGTAAATGTTCCTATACTAAACCTAGTGGCTGAGGGTACCATCAAGGTGGTAGGGACTATAATAGTGAAGATTGTATCCTTTTGGATATCATGAAGTCTCTTCATCAATCTAAAACACCATTATATGATGGTAAGGGAGGTAGCCTTAAGGAAGAGACTTAGTTGTTGGACATGGATCACTGCTTCACCATGTATCCATATGCAACCAATATGAAGGCCCATTGTGGCATTACACAGTTGATGATCCACACATCTGTATGGTGGAATATTGAGGGGAAGAAGATCTAGTTTAGCATTGTAGATCTCACTTAAGAGATCTTTGAGGAGAGGTTCTATGAGAGATTCCTATCTCCCCGATTCAAAGAGGTCTGTGTTGATGAGTTACGCATAATTTGGTAAGGAAACATGACAGTGGACCAGTATGAAATCAAGTTCTTTGAGCTTAGGCAACACTCATGCTACAAAAATGATGATTTACTCCTAGATCATCATTTCTTTCAAGGCCTTAAGGATGCCCTCATTGGAGAAGTCTATATGCATTAGCCTAGGACTCTTATTCTAGCAATTGAGAAGGCATGTATTACAGAGGAAAATATAGCAAGGGTTCTTAGTAGAAAATATGATTATTAGAACCAAAGCATATGGAATTTAGGATAGTATGCATAGTTTACCCAAACCTCAGGGAAGGACCAAGCCCAATTAGCACCCTCTATGGGTGGTTATCACTATAAGAATAGGAGGAGAATTTGGGGCAAGGGTGGATACTCTTCTAGTACAACCAAGAAGAAAGGAGATAACCAAATTCAAGGAGAAAAATATCAACAGGATTGTCCTTCTCAGAGTAATCAACAAAAATTTAGCAGGGGTAGTGCAACTTATTCTAGCATTACTCAAGGTGGCTATGGAATAAGTTCTAGCTTTGAAAGGAACCATTATTCTTGTGGTCAGACCAACCATAAATATTTTGAGTATTCTATCAAACCATCTAAAGGATATAGTAAGAATGCATCTAGATCCAAGCCTATAGTGGGAGATATTGGAAGGAGTCACCAAGTGTTTGCGGTAGTTGATAACCATTGGGATGAAAACCAAGGTATAGTAGTTGAGGCTATAGGTACCTTGCATGGTATTTTAGCTTCAATTTTGTTTGACTTTGGTGCTTCAAATTCTTTCATTTCACCATCTATTGTTCAACAATGTGGACTAATAGAAGTGTGTCAGGTTGGTAGGTGGAAATTTGAGTTATTCATGGCTTCCAAAGTGGTTGTAGATTATTTGTTCAGTGGTTGTAATTTGAATTGGGAACCTTCACCACCTCACTGGATTTTCATGTCCTACCCATGGGATCATATGAAATTTTGTTGGACATGATTTGGTTAGCTTTCCATCAAACTAATATAGATTATTTTCATAATATGGTTCAGTATGTTGGTGATGTAGGTGGGTAGGTCAAACTTTTGGAAGACCTAAGACCAGTCTCACTTCAGATGATTTCAACTAATCAACTAACATAGAGTGTGTGGACAAGTTGCCACCTATTTCTTATTTCTATCAGTGATCTCAAGGAAGTTGAGAGTTGTATAGTGACACATGATGATCACCCACTCCTCATGAGTATGTAGATGTGTTTCCTAAGGAGATGCCAAGTATGCCACTACAACATGACATTGATCTTCAGATAGATCTTGTAGGAGGAGGAGATCCAATTTTACGAGCTTATTACCACATTACTACTTAAGAGTTGAGTGAACTCAAATTTTAGTTGGAGGAATTGTTGGCCAAGGGCCATATTCATCTTAGTGTATCCTCGTAGGGTGCACCAATCATCTTTGTAAACAAGAAGGATGGATCTCTGTAGTTGTGCATTGACTACTAGCAGTTGAATAAGGTGATGGTGAAAAACCAATGTCCTTTGCCAAGGATAGATGACTTGTTTGATCAAATGAAGGGAGCACAAGTGTTCTCAAAGATTAATCTAAAGTTAGGATACCATCAGCTTCATATCTAAGAGGTTGACATTCATCGAACAACTTTTTGTACATGATATGGGCATTATGAGTCCACGATTGTGCCCTTTGGGTTAACCAATGCTCCATCAATGTTTATGAGTTTGATGAATGGATTATTTCACATGTACCTTGATCAATGCATAATTGTACTCTTGGATGACTGATGCAAGAGCATCCAGAGGTATAAGGGCAATATTGTGTCACCCAAAAAAAGTACTTAGACTTAGTTTTTGTTTCATGTGTTTTCATTTTTGGATACCCATTTGGGTCAAATAAAGGTTCCAACTCTCATAGTTTCACTAGTAGTGTTCTAGGTTAGAGTATTTAAGCACCTTGGGATACGTGTAAATGTCAAAAAAATAGGACTATGTAGTTGAACCATAATTATGGTGGATTAGAAGGTGTAAATTGGAGGGAGGATTAAAATTGTAATTTAGAATATTCCAAAAAAAGAATCAGGTCAAAAGGCTGCACGGTTTGAAAGTTATCGCAATTTTGCAGTTTCTACAGACCTCCTAAGAATGCTTCAAAGTCAGGTTCAAGGCATTAAATGACTTCGTGCAGGGCTGAAAAATGGGGGATGATTAAGCTGGTCCATAGGGCTATAGAGCGCTTCAAGAGCTTTCTGGAAATGTAAATAGTTCGTCAATCAGAGCTACAGTTCAAAAGTTATGCCTCCCGAAAGTTTGGTTACCATTTCTGGATTCTTCTAATTTTGTGCCAACTTCTAACGCGGCTTCTAGAGCCTTCTATTTGGTCGGTGGATGCCAACTAGCACTTTCTAGAATGTATTCCTAATCCTTAACCCTTTGGGGTCTATTTAAGGACATTTATGGGATTGTAAAAGGCAGTTCGGAGTGGAGTTTGAGAGAAGGTACTAGGAGAAGAAATTATCTCCAAATTTATGCTATTGTAAGCCCATAGGGCATGTTTTGGAGTTTGTTTCTCTGCACTAAATGTACTAGCATATTTTCATAGTTAATAAAATTTTCCCTTTCCTGTTGTGTCCATTCTATGTTTGGGTGTTGTCCCTGTCAATGACATATTGATCTATTCAAAGATTGTTGATGAGCATGAAGTCCATTTATGCCAAGTATTGCAATGCATGATAGACCATTAGTTTTATGGAAACTTGAGTAAATGTGGGTTCTTCCAATCAGAGGTGAAGTATTTGGCACACATCATCACTGTTGATGGTATTTCATTAGATCTAGAGAAAATTCATGCTATCATGGATTGGTCGATATCCACTAATGTCTCAAAAGTTCATAGTTTCATGGGATTGGTGGGCTACTACCATCACTTCATGAAGGATTTCTCATGAGTAGCTCATGCCATCACTTCTCTTTAGTGGAAAGGGACTAGTGTGAGGCAACATTTAATGCTCTTAAGGAGTGTTTGACTAGTGCACCAGTCCTTTTTTTCCCTAATCCCATACGTGATTTCATGGTTTGCATAGATTCTTTGTTCGAAGGGGTGGGTGTGGTGTTGATGTTGGATGGTTGAGTAATTACATATGAGTCTAGAAAACTCAAGGACATGATTATATCATGGTGACAATGGACAAGTTGTCCAAAGTAGCACATTTTTCACCCATGAGAGGATCCTAGTAGCTTCTTCTATTGCACATGTTTTCTTGGAGGATATTGTCTATTTTCATGGGATCCCTCATTAGAACATTTCAAATAGAGATCTAGTATTTACTTTATCACTATGGATGTCTCTCCAACATGTGTTGGGTGTGCAACTCAATTTTAGTTTGGCTTATCACTTAGAGATTGATGGTCAGACTAAGAGATTGAATCAAGTTCTAGAGGATATGCTTTGCATGTATGTGATGGATAGGTAAGTGAAGTGCGAGGACTATTTATACTTTGGAATTTGTATACAACAATAGGTATCATATTTCTCTTGGCATGTCACCTTTTCATGCCTTGTATGTAGACTATGTCTTACCCCTTTGAGTTGGGATCATTTAAAGAACCAAATTCTTTTGGGTCTAGAGATGCTTTAGGATATGGAGAAATAGGTTTTTCATATTAGGGAGCATTTGGTTATGCCTTAGGATAGGTAGAACAAGTATGCCTATTCCCATAGGTTGGATTGTCACTTCTTTGTTCATGACAAGGTGTTTTTGAGAGTGCGACCGAGGAAGAGCCCCGTCCATTATGGGAAAGAATCTAAGTTTGCACCACATTTTGTCAAACCATTTGAGATCATTGAAAGGATTTTTCCTATTTCTTATCATCTAGCCACCTAGCCTATTGTGCATCGACGATGTTTCTCATGTTTCTAATTTGAGGTAGTATATTCTTGATGAGATCCATGTTCTTTATTGGGATTCTTTGTACGTAGCATAAGGGAAGCTTATTTTGGAGCCCATTCATATCCTACAATAGTGAGGGTTGACCTTCTGAGATCGGGACATCAAGCAAGTAAGGGTCCAATGAGACATGAGCAATGAGACCTTACTGAATTGGGAAGATGCTACATGATTAAGAGGATTGCACCCCTGTCTTTTTGTCAGCCTGCAGGAGTAAGCCCATGCTAGTAGGGGAGGATGTAGTGTCTCTTGTGTTTGTAGTTTGTACCTTGTTTATTTTGATTCAACAAATACGTGGTACTATTCTTATATGTACTCTTTTTTATTTTGATTATTTCATTTGTAGAGTCCCTTGGAAAGATTTTAGTTTGTGTCAAATAGTCACTACTTATGTAATGATCAACAGTATAAACCAAGCATCTTAGTGTATGCTTAGTTTATCAGTGCAAACCAGGTTGTGTAGTGCTTACCAAGTTTGTAATTGATGTGATGGGAGTGTAGTGTTAACCAAGTGACTCAATTTATATCGAGATCATAGTAATAGCATTGACCAAGCTATGCAATGTGAATCAAGTGATTTAATTTATATGTTGAGTTTCATAGTATTCACTGAGTCACCAGTGTAGATTGAGTTCAAGACTAATTGGAAGTGATCAGTATAGATCAAGCTTCTATGTCTGTTGAGTGCATGACAATGTTGAGCATTAACAGTGGATGTCGAGTATCAGAACCTCACTGAGCCAGTCTTTAGAACTTGACTTCCTATAGTATGGGCTAACTTTGTACATTTTGGGTAAATTTGTATTATGGCTGAAGTTGTAATTTGATTAATGGGATTCATATATATGTAATGTACTATAGCACATCCAAAGTGTGTGATAGAGTATCAAAGTAATATAGTAAGCAGAGAAGAGCAGAAAAGCAAAGTATAAAGCCACAAGTAGTATAAGGAGAAGCAAAGACTTATATATCACAATAAGATGATATTACACTCAAAGGTATCTCATTCAGCAAACCAAGTTGTAGAATAGAGATCAACTTATTGTTTCATCCTAACAAGTGGATCAGTCAAATCCTTTAACAAGGTAGACCTAATAGTATTATGTAAATCATTTTACCGAGTGCATACTTCATTGTATTTTTCTTAATCCTTTAGCAAGGTGGACCTAGAAGTCCTTATTGCTCCTAACAGGAAGATCATCAAAAGTGTTTATTGTAAGCCTTAACATGCCAACTTTATACTATAGTTCTAAAGCTTGTGGGTATCATCTCCACCCCAGTTTTACTTTCTATTTGGAAGGTTTCTAGGTCATCAAATTGTGTGTTAAAAGTGTTATGTATAATTTAATATTTTCATTTTCTCATGCATGCAATTAGATCAGAATACACATGGAGGATTAATTGCTAATTAAGGATTAAAATTTACAAGTTATTGATTCACCCCTCCCCTCTTAGTAACATAGCCTATCATAATATTTTCAACAGAGTAGTATTTGGCACATGCATAGTTAAGAACAAGTAGTACAAAGTGTCATGACAATGTGGCTAAGTGCTTGTGATAGTACATATCATACAATAATAGTTATAATTTATTTACTAGACTATCAATGTATAGGAAAGAACAAAGGATGATAGAGAAATGTGAAATACACTTTAAAGAACTATTTTGTTTATAATATAATTATTTAACCAATTAGGGACGACATCTTAGATGTTGACTCGAAGTTAGCTTGAATGAAAGATTAAATGCTGATCACACAAGTTTTGTAAAATGTAAAGGTATAAAGGAAAGATCAAATGATGTGAAGTATAAGATATGATATTAGAATTATTATGATAACTATATGATGATAATTATGTTGAATTATCATAGGTATGCAAATAAAAATGAAAGTAAGATCAGATATTGAAGATATCAGTAAGAGATTTTTGTATCTATTTATTTTTGTATAACTAACATGTATTTATAATTACATGTTTGGGTAGTGGGCTCATCTTGCATACATATTGTAATTGTAATACCAACTCCTAAAAGCATTGAGTCTTTTAACAAGGCCTAGTCCCCTAACAAGGACCAAGATAATATATGTACTTCATAGACTACTAATAGGGCCAACATCCTTAACAATATACTTTTAATTAGTGGATCATTTTGTGGGTACCATTCCCATTGGTGTTTTCCCTTGGCTAGTGTTTCTCTAGTTAGAAAATTATGGCATTATGATTTCTCTTTATGTATGGTTATCTTTACTATTCAACATGGTTAGCTTACTTTTATATGCATGTTATAAAGTAATTAACAATATTTAGCTGTAGGCAAAAGATTGTAGGATACTAGTTCACCCCATCCCTCTCAGTATTATCTATTTTTAACAATTGGTATTAGAGTACAACTACTCTAAAGAAGTTTAACAATGTGAGTAAGACTCCTATGAATATGGAATAGTTATAGAGGAATCCTAAAGAAACCCTTGAGAAGATTGATCTTCTTACTTAAGAAAGAGACAACCTAAAAGAAATGTATGAATATCCAAAAGATTACATTGAGAAATTGAAAGATAATATTGATCATTTTAAATCTAGAAAATAATCTAGAGAGAGAAAAATAGATAGTGATGAGATAGAAACCTTAAGGAAAGAAAATGAGATTTTGAAACATGAGTTGAAGATTGTTGAATTCAAGCTACTATTGAAGAAAGATGATAGAGAGATTGAATCATACCTAAATTAGAGAATGTAGATCTAAGATCTCAACTTACAAAAGTGACATCTGAACTTGATTCTATCAAAATAGATCATGCATATCTCTGGAAGTACAATACTATTGTAAAAGGAGAATTAAACTAGGATAAACAACAATTACAAAATTTGTATTCCAATAGTGAGAAAATTGATGAGAAACTATATTATCAAAGACCTTCCTGTGATAAGACTACTCTTGGATATTTCATTGGAGAAAAATCAACAAAGAAATCTGAAGTAAGTAAGAAATCAAATGTAGTTGTTGAAACCCCCAAGCATAAGCAGAATGATTAAAATGAGATTGAAGAAATCTTTGTCTAAAGAAGTACCTAAAGAAATTAAGAATGTAATTCAACCTGAGAAATGTGATGAGCCTAAGAAAATAGAGAAAGTTAAACCACCTAAGGAGGTATGGTATGAGTTCAAAGGTAGATACTTCATATGTAATGAAGTTGGTCGTATTAAGAGAGACTATGCAGGTAACTGACTCAAGTCTATTACTAATTTCTATTGTATAATTGTCATGGTTCTATTCATAAAGATTATGATTGTAGGAAACCTAAGTTTGATAGTAATAATAGCAATAGTATTATGTTTAGGGATACTAACCCTACAAGAAATGAAAGAAGTGGGTATGTGCAAGATCATGGTCAACCAAACTATGCTTTTAAGTGGCAATAAAAAATTTAAAAATTAGGGTTATGTCAACTTGACGTGTAGTTTTCTAGTTGTTATTAACTTTATATCAAAAATTTGAGAGAAAAGAATCTATAGGAAATTGAATCTAGTTCCTAAACTACTAGGAATTATCTAAAATAAATAAAAACTAATTGGTCAAACTTTTGAATTTTAATGCAATATTACAAAAATTTTAGAACAAAAAAAAAAGAAGTAGACATATGTCTAACCACCTTAATTAAAATCAAATGATAATTTTTTTTAATAATATTCTAGATATAAGAAGTAGACTCATGCCTGGATGTGACACGTATTTTTTGGGTTTTTTTTTTTGAAATAAATAATTAATAATTAATTTTTTACTTTAGTATTTTTGGAATAAAATGCTATTGTGTCTAACCACCTTAACTAATTCAAAACTCTGTAAAATTTATTTCAAAAATGTTGTACCATTTGAAAGTTATAGTTATTTTCCAAGTAGTGTGTTGGTTAGCACTTTAAGTAAAAATTCTTACTAAACTCATAATTTGACAAATCTTAAATTTATGGAAAGATAAGAACATTCTTAAGAAACCCTTTTTATTTCATCAAGCTTTGGTGAAAAAAAAGTTGTCAGCTACATGTTTGAAGTAAAAATTATATAAAAATAGGCCAAAAACACATTTTTAGGACTTTTTTTTAAGTTGACCAGATAGGGTTGCTATCGAAAGATATAGTAGGCCTGATGAAGATATTAATTATTTTCATTTAGTATCAGGGTGGGTGGGAAAAAGTTAAAATAGATTTTGGTATGCTTTGAGGCATTTCATAACTACGTATTTTTCAAATCGCCACTTTTTGGCACACCATGATCCTACACATACCCAAGTAGACCCACAAATAGATCTAATGAAGGATAAAGAACTAATTGAACAAGAAGTGGCATTGTGTGTTACAAGTTTAATAACTTTGGACACATTCTTGGGAATTCCAAACCACCAATTAACAAGAATGGACCCAATCAAAGAAGGTTTACACCTGTATGTTACAATGGATATGAGGAAGATTAACATGAATCTAAATTTCAAAAGGAACTACAATAGAAATGTTGAAAGGAATGATAGAAACAACAATAGTCAAAAACATGAACTCAAAGAACATGTTGAAGAAATCAAAGGAGTATTTATCAAATAAAAAGATCCATCAAGTTCACATGTGGTATTGGAAGAAAAGCATTTTGATGCACCTAATGAAAGAATGAAGTCACAAATTATATTTGATTCATTCTATTTGAATCAATCATTTATCTATTAAAGCTAAAGAACCAAATAGATGGAACAAGAGATAGAGATCAAGTTTGAAGTTGAGAAGTTAGTCTTTTGTAAAATGATTTATGAGGAAGCTCTAGTTAAAAGGGCATGTTATTTTGAGATGGCATAAAGATGTACAAACGAAAACAAGTTTACTAGTCAATAGAGATACATTTATATGAGCTAAGTAGTTTTTCAATCAATGTGAAGTCTATTTGAAAAGATTTAACTAGTGTAAACAAGATTGTATGTACCATTAAATCATGTAAAAAGTTAAGGAATTTTTTTGAGCTAAATGACAAAAAGATGAAGGCCAATTGAAGTATTTTCAAGTGTAAATTGAAGGAAGCCCTAATTAAACATAAACCAAGTATTTTATGAGTTTATCAGTTGAATTTTTGAAGTACTTGAATCAAAGGAATAGAGAACCCTACTGTCTATGATATTAGTGAGAGACCTTAGTATAAATTTAATAAACACCCATTTGTATCTTTGGAAGATGATCCTTTGGGAGCATTTTTGCAAGTTCTACCAAACATTTATGATGTAGAGGATGTAAGGTCATAAATTCACTACAATTTTGAGAATATTGTTTATAGTGACATTCATAAGAACCTAATTATGGTATGCAATAATGATCCATCTTTGCTAAAGAAAGGTTTTTAGCACCTAGAAGGGTTAAACAATACACACATTTATTTCATAAAGAGTTTGATAGTCATGAATGGACCAGAATGATCTTGAGGTTAATCCACAAGGTAATGTTTTGGGTAAGATAGATTTTTGTTATGTTAGACAATGACATTATTCATGGGCTTACTAGATTAAGAAATGAAGGGATAAATCTAATGAATGAAAAGAATGTGATGAAAATGGTTGCAATCAACTTGAAGACTAAGTCAAATGGAAGAAGCATGAGAATTGACTTGATAAAAGAGGAGGATGTGAGAATAATCAGAAAAAATATAAGGTATAAGATGAATTATAGTTCAAGGATAAATTACATACCTATGGATTCATTCATATGGTATATCTGATTACAATAAAGAAAGAGAAAATAAATATGTGTGAAATTGTGATGCAACAATTGCTCGATAATATTGAGAAATTAAAGAGGACAAAGAATATAGTGTTTAGATTTGAATCATAGATAACTCATGTAGATTCTTTCAAGTTATTAGATAGTTTTTAGGAATGCATGATTACGAATGGAATGAGAATAGATGCACAATGAACTTGATTACTCACCATTACAAAAGATAGCCAATGATGAAGAGTTTCCAATCAAAAATGAAAATGAGATTAATAATTCCACCTTCACTGGCAGAGAAGTATAAAGATGACATATTTTTCATGGTTGAAATTGATGTCACTTGTATAGAATAAGTAGAACCTAGAGTTAAGTTAATAGATCATATGGGCTACAAATGAGAGAAGAATTGATAGAAGGTTACGAGAAGATCATCCTATATTTTGAGAGAGATGATGAATTCCCTAGATGGGGTACTTTTGAAGAAAAAATGAAAGAAGTTCATAGTGAACTATACAAAAAGGACATTAAGATGAATGTAGAAAAGAAAATTGAATGTGAGGCCTCACCCGATCCATCATAGTATAAATGAGATAATTGCATTACGATACATCTAATTCAATATTTTGATACACTTTTGAGACTATAGGGTTATGTCATTTTAATATCTGCATTTTGATGATCGGCACTTACCTCTGCATATAATGACCTAATTGATGTATTTAATGATTCCATTTCATGTTATAAATTATTAACATTGCTTTAATAAGAAATTGAATGGTAGAAATGCTTGTAATGTAAGAATGTAATGTTTAAGTGGAAATTAGAGTAAAAGGACAGATTGTGTTATGCATTGAGACCTAACTCACATACCTAGGGATTCAATAGTTATAGATTCAACATCTTGTCACAATGATAAAAATAGATTATGAAGTTATTTAGAATATTAAATCGCCCATGTTATGTTGATGAGAAAAGTTTGATATTATAGTATTCTGAGAATTTTACGTAAAAATTGTTAGAAAAAGAAAGTTAATTGGAAAGAATGAAGTATGGAACCCAAATGTTGAATGTGATATGCAAGTTTTGATATCTTAATATTTTGAATGCTATATTTGAAATCATTATGAAAGGGAAAGTTAATTTGAGATGATGAAATATATGCAAGCTTATTAATGTTGAATGAGATAATGATTTATTTCGCATATGTACTTATTGCTTACATGAATTTTTGGATTATTGATGCTCGAGTTTAGTGTGCAGGAATTCGACCATGGGTTTAATGGGGAACCAAGGCTCAAACTACCACAAACATGATATAGCCAAGGTTAAATCAATGGAAAAGATTCAAACCTCACTGTAGTGTGTTTTGCTTCATATACGTGCATTGTATGTGTGTGTAGTAGCTTAGTTCATGTATTATTGGAGACAAGTCACTTTTAATGTAATGTGTTGCTTTATGTGGCACTTGACACTTGTGTTGTCCATGTGGAGATGCCATGTCATTTAGGGTTTTGCAAGAAGTAACCTAACCTAAACCTAACCGCAATGTAGTACCCAAGTTAACCTCACATAGAAAAATGCCATGAGGAATCCCCATCAAGGGAAATTCGAATTCCAACTTCCAACTAACTTGTCAGGGTCAAAAAGAGGTCCTAAGGGGTTATTTTGGTGAAAAATAAGTGCTCTCATGATAGTACTATGGGTTGGGGGTCTAAATCTAACCTTTAGTAAGCCTGGGTGACCTTGGGAACCCTCCAAACATGTCATTTTCTTAGAATTTCGAAATTGAAGAGTCACATGTTTTTCTTCCACTTGGTCAAGGTGCAAATTTAGAAAGGGGCAAGGATGTAAGAAAAGGGAGGCTTCTTGTTTGGGCCATTTTTAGCTAAGTGAGAAGTTGGAGGCTTTTTAGAGGGCTTGGGAGTAGATTTGGGGGTTGTCCACCCACTCTCTAACTTTAGACTCTTAGGGTTTGTAAGCTTAGGACGGAGCTCTTCTACAATCATTCATTTCCATTTTACAAAAGGATTCAAGGTTGGTTTCTTCTTGCCCATGCATTATGTTTCTTCAAAACTTGCATAATGGTATTGCATTCATGAGCATGTAGTGGTGTGAGTTCATGTTGTGAGTAGAATTCATGGCATTGTATTGTGATGTAGTATTCATGTGAATGTTTGAATGATGTTCTTCCCATGTAGTTATTTTTTCTTTCATTTTGAAGTTGAATCTTGATATTGCATTCATAAGTTTGTAGGTAGTGAGTATGACATTGTGAAGGAAATGTGTGTTACCATCTTGTGACTCGTTGTGTTGTGTTGTGTGGTGTTGAGCATGAAGTTTGAATTTCCCTTATTTTCTTGCTTTTGGTCCTCCATAATTTTGTGTATGAGTGTTGTTATGGGTGTGAGGGCTTCACTTACCCTTTGGGAAGGGAAGAGAAGTCCAAGGTGAAGGGCCTAAGTTGGGCTTGAAAATGTATTGAGAACCTTGGAGTATGGGCTCCATCGTATGCCATAACCATTCATATCTTGCTAGAGGTGATAAGGAAAGTATGGTGTAGAGAGGAAGTTTATGGAGTATGGGTTTCAAGGAGGCTACAACTAATGGTAGTGGGTTTGGAGGATGTTTTGTGGAGGCCCCGAGAGGGCATTAATTGTTGATTTATGATAGCCCTAAGAGGGCAAGAAATTTGTTGATTTATGATAGCCCCGAGAGGGCATGAAAATTGTTTATTGTAGATATAGTTTGGTATGGAAAGTCTCCATTCTAGAGCATACCTTCACCCCATGTTTATGGTTCCATTTGAGAACCATTGTGAAATATCCTTGGGAGGGAATTGTTTAAATCCTAAAATGTAATGTTTATGCATGTGCAAGTTGTATGTGAATCCTGGTTTGAGCCTTGTTCCCCTAGCGTGGGGGTGGTCTCTTTGGAGGCCTATGGTCAGGTGGAGTGCACCCATGGTCCTTGTTGTTTTGTTGTGATGTATTGCAGATTTTGTGCTCAAGGGAGGAAAAGGAAAAGCTTGGAATGACCATATTGTAAATATTGCTTGAAGGGTAAATCAAGTATGTAAATAGAGACCAATGGTTCATGTCTTCTCAAATGTGTTCTAATATCAAGTCTGCATTGTTACCCATTGTGATGTAAAGGAGAGTTTCTTATCATTGTTCATTGTTTGAAATTGTGAAAGAAAATATTGAGAGATGGTATATTTTTATTTGTAAGAAATTATTCTTTATAAGAGTTGATATATTATGATAAAGTTATGAGTTAAGTTCCTTCTTCTTGTAATATATATAGATCATTTGATAGAAATATCTCATAAACATTGAGTGAATAAATATTATAGATAGAGTTGATCAATTCAAAATATATAGGATTGCATTGTAAGTTTATATTTTAAGTGTTCAATATAATGGAAGGAGATTATCATGTTGATAGTTTGTTTCATTTGTATGGAAATTAGCTATTTTTTGGATTCCTAGTTCTAATAAATTCCTAAGTTAGAAATATCATCACATTATCAAACTTAATCACCAAAATCCCATAGTAGGAATGAAAGAAATTGGTTTGAAATAAGAATAACATAGTCCAAATGCCTAAGTGAGCAAGCCTGTAGGTGGCTTTTAATCCTCTGGAATTTGTATGAGGTTTGGCAAAAAAAATTTACCCCTATTACAGTATAATATTTAATTTAGAAGGAATATTCTTATGGCCTTGTGCATAAAACAATATTGGGACAATATCTTGATTTGACATAACAACAACAATAAAAAAACAAAAATAAAAAATAAAAAAAATTGTAAAGTATCCTATAATAACCACCTAGTCAGAATATTGAGAAGGAAGACTCCCATCAATCAAGTCACTATGTTACAATAAACTAGGACTTATGTCGAATCTAGGAAAGAAAAGAAAACAAGAGACGCAATGCGCCATAGTTCCTGCCTAATGCATAATGGTTGTAGAGGTGTAGATGAGTGAGAATAAGGTTAAATAGTTCTAAGTTAACATTGTGCATGCATTAATTTTTTCCTAGAAATGCACTTGTGATCTAATAGGATGGCTCATATTTAGTTGTTGAATTCTCGTCCTAGAAATGCAATTGTGATCTGAAAGGATGGCTCATATTTTGTTGTTAAGTTCTCGTGTTATATTATTATATGTTTGGGCATTTAAGCCCAATAATAAGAGGCCAAAGTCCCCAACTATGTATTATTCTCATCTTGATTATCAAATGGAAGTCACACTATTTTTAATCATTAGATAGAGATAAATAACAATATAGAACAATAACAACATAAACATATATGCAGAGGAAAAAATTATAGATAATATATAGGAGGAAGACGAAGAGAGATAAAATAGTAAGATAGAGCGATACCAACATAAGTTTTGTGTGTGTGTGTGTGTGTGAGAGAGAGAGAGAGCGAGAGAGTGAGAGAATTAAATATAATTATCTTTCTTAATAAAAATAAATAGTCAAAATAAAATCATGGCTATAATGAAAAATTAAAATATATTATATTTTAATCAGTGAAACTAAGAATTTAATTTTTATATTAAAACTCACATTTGTATAAGAAAAAATGAAATGTATTGAAATATAAAAATATTTTATAAGTAAAAGTAATTGTTTAATTTTACACAGTGAAATAATATCTATATAATTTAATATGTACATTTGTAAATAATAAATAGATGTAATACATTGATGAATAAATAAGAAATAGAATATAACTATTTAAATTTTAATACATAGTTTATAAAACTTAATAATAATTTACATATCTTTTACAATTAAATTATTTCTTTTTTGTGGTTATTTCTTTTAGTATTTTTTTTTATGTAAAATATAATTATTAATTTAATATTAAAATATATATTTAAGTTTTAAATATATTTAAACTAAATGATAAATTATTTAAATATAAAATATTAATAATAATAAATGATATAATTTACAAATTGTAATACTTATCAATTATAAATATTACAAACACTATTATAAAATATAATTAAAAATTAATATTGTTTAATTTAATTTTACAAAAGTAAAATAATACTAATAATTTAACTACTTTTTTGCACAATCCATTAATAATGAAAGCAATGTTTTTGGATTAGATTGTGTGAGCCTTTTTTAGCATCAACCCACCTTCCCGGTTCGCCACCCTTCCTTTTGTCGATGGCATCTCTCAGAAGCTAGCCAAAATCTTGTCTAAAAAGGGTCTTCTTACTACTTTCAAACCCCTTTCATAGTTAAGTCATCAAATCCCTCCCTTTAAAGACACCAAAGACTCTTTCCTTGACTCGGGAGTCTACAAGATTGTGTGCTCTTGTGGGGCCCCTTACATAGGGGAAACAAGCTGTTCTTTTCATACCAAAATTCGTGAACATGGCGCGGACATCAGACATGACAAAGTCCATAAATCAACCCTTGTAGAGCATTCCTCGGCCACTAAGCATCACATTTGTCTGGAGGACGCCCAAATTCTTTCCAAGGAGGATAACTTCTTCAAAAGAAAACTTAAGGAAGCTATTGAAATCAACTATCATTCCATCAACCTCAATCGGGATGATGGATGGTCCATTAGCTTGTCTTGGCAACCTCTTCTAGGCTCGCTTAATACCTAGCGTCAACCTTGATGCTTCCCATGCTTTTTTTGCCCCCCTGGTGTGTCCCCAAGTCTGCCCTCGTCCCTCCCCCATTCTAGCTTTTTCAGTTTTGGGGGGGCCTTCCTTCGTCTTTAGTTTCTTGGCCTCGCCCTTAGTTTTCATTCCAGGCTCCTCCCTCCCCGTATTCTCTGTGCTCTTTTTTCAGTTTGTTTCTTATTGGCTCTCCTCTCTTTATTTTTCATTCTTTTTAGCCCTCTGTGTCGCTCTGACCCTTGAGCTCTTCCTTTGCCTTTGGTTTCAGCCTTGGGTTTTCCTCTTGATTTCGTGTTTTTTATTATTATTATTTTTTATTTTTTATTTTTTATTTTTATTTATTTAATTTTTATTTTTATTTTTTATTTTTTATCTCTTTGTAGTTTGTTTTCTTTATTTGTGGTTAGTATCTAGTTTTGTGTCTTTTTTCGTATATATGACCTATATCCACATTTTCTTTCCTTTTTATTCCTATGCTTGCTTATATATGTATATGTATATGTATATGTATATGTAGTGTATATATATATATAAGCTTTTATATTTTTTAGATTCTATTTATTTATCTAGAGCTTTTTGCTCCTTGGCTTAATTTCCTTTATGATTTACTTTTGTTTTTATCTAGTTCATTTTGGTATTAGTGTCCTTTCCTTTGTTTCTCTTCTTGTTTTTTATGATTGGGGTGTTTTTCCTTTGATTTATTTTTCTGTCATATATATATATATATATATATATATATATATATATATATATATATATATATATATATATATATATATATATATGTATTTTCATAATTGTATGTTCAATCTTTTTTCACGCTGATCTTTTATTTTGTAAAATTCTTCACCTTCTCTATTTTCCAATTGAACATTTTTTACTCTTTAACTTAATTTTTAATGGATTACATTTGCCATTTTCTTTTTGTTTATTATTTTCCTTTTCTCTTTTTGGTTGTGTCTTTATTTTTGGTCTTCTTGGTTTTTGTGCCCTTCCTTCCCCCTCTTTTTAGCACTGCTTGAGGTTTCCTGGGTAGCATATTTCATATTCTGGTAGTTTCTCATCCTGATGATGGATCATGTAGTATGATCTGAAATGTTGATGCTAAAAAAACTCACACAATTTAATCCAAAAACATTGTTTTCATTAACTACTTTTATTAAAAATCAAAGTTTTAAAAGAATTAGAAATTTAAATACAAGCTATTAAGAATTAATATTGATTAGACATGTTGTATGAGGAGGAAGATAAAATAATTTTTAAAAAAAAAAAAAAAACTTATCAACTTGTCACAAAGATAAAGTTGTAATTAATACATTCATTAATGCAAGATGAAGTTGTTAGAAAATATTTATATTTTTGTTAAAGAAAATTAATTTTCTCCCCACCAAAAATAGTATGAACCAATAGAATGAATGAAAAATGTGATTTATAAAATAATGAAAAATTAAAAAAAAATATAAACATTTGAAATTTTATATAATATTTTAAATTCTTTGAATTGATTGGTTAGTGTTAATGTAATATTAGCATGACATGAATGCATAAATATTTCTGCCATGAGCAGGAACTAATAACCACCTATTTTGCATAGACCTAATCATATGAGGATTCCATCCAATCAAAAATAAAATTTTAAATGCATAAAAAAATAAAAGTGAGCAACCATATTTATCTTTTTCAAGGTTATACTTCAAAAAAAAAAACCTTGAGTACGTGAGCACAGGGAGGGTTTAGAGAGGAGGAGATCTGTTGACATAATGTCAGGGTCCTTCCGTAGGTGCTTCCACCTTGGAATGTGGAGGGGTGCGCCTTCTTAAGATCCCTAGGCACCTTGGAAAAAGGTGCCCCAGGATGAAAACGTAAAAACTAGCGCCAAAAATGGAAGGATTATTAAAGTATCATGTTATGAAGATTTGAATTGGAGAAAGGGTCAGTCTTAGGTGGCAAGAAGTCTGAGGGAGCACGTGACCCTAGGTCTGCTAGGAAAATTCGCATGCAAGGAAAGCCACTTTTGGGTGTGGGGTTGTTTATTTAGTGGGTTGGATATCATGTTATAGTATAGAGTATTAGATAATAGTAGTTAGGTGGGGAGTTAGAGTTAGGATATTTATTTTAAGTTTTATGCTAGAAATAAATGTGCCATTATATGGGATAGTATCATGGATTCGTCAGGGTATTGGGTAGAATAAAAATACAAGAGTTAGTGTAGAGTTAATATCAATCAAATCATGGTCTAATATTATTAAACATATACACTTGTATCATGGTTATTTATATTTTGTTCATTGTTTTATGTCAATTAAATAATAAAATAATTATATATTGTAATTATAATATTATGCTTATGTGTAAGAATAATTTATTAAAAAAAATATATAAGTTGTATGAAAATGTAAAGAAGCTAATAATAATTTAACTACTTAATTTATCTTCTTCTAGAAGAAAATAAAATAAAATAATTGCTATCAGTAAAATAGAGTGCCTAAGATGTATGCCATAAGGCATCAAATAAATGGGGAAGCACATACATGGACTTGCATGGCTTCCTCTATGTCTCCAAAAATATATAAAAGTATAAAAGTTTTACAAATATATGTACTGTAGTGCCTGCCCTCGTTCACATTTTTCTGAACACATTGTTGCTATTATTGTCGGACTATGTTAGACTAGATTTATGTTGATGATTAGTAGCATTGTTTCGAGACTATCAGATATTGTGCTATGGTTATCTTTTATGATGATGTATCATGCATGACATGTGATTACCTTTACTTTGTTGCATCATGGATTAGAATAGGATGATGTACTTTATTTTCACAGATGTATATTCTTTTAAGCCTTTCATACCCTGTGGCATGTACAGCGGATGATTGAGCATTCTGATATGTGATGTATGAACATTGGACTTTTCTTTATTATTTTATGTGGATGTAGTATTAGATGGAATCATTAAAAGTTAATTTAGATGTGATTCAACATTAAGGGATCCTTAAAGAATGTAACCTGTTATGTATGTTTATGTTTACTTTCAGTTGGACATTGCTATTGCTTTCGCTACTATGTTATGAATGGTTTTACTTTCATGTTTTAAAATAAAATAAAAAATGCTACCAAATTTAGTGAAACTTTAGGTTAATTCTTTGGATCCCTTGGCAGGGCGTTACATGTACACAGAGAACTGTATATGGAACTTATGCACACCTCCAATAACCATTTAAAACCCCTCCTACAAACATGTATTCAATCAACAACAACAAAAATATGGGAATCATGATGCCATGAGTAAAGGAAAAGAGAGTGCATGCATGGACAAGCATGTCTCTCTCACATTCATACTTTCAACACCATTAATGCTCAATTAAAACCCCACTTTCAACCTGCACCAAAACAAGAAGAACATGCTAAAATAGATGTGAAACATAAGGGAAACCATAATGGTTTAAGACCCTATTCAAAAAAATAAAAATAAAACAAAAGGTTGCCTCTCCATTTCTTAGCATTCTGCAAAATCCGCAACACAAGGCAAACCAAATAAGCAAGAACAAACAAGAAATAAATCAGGCTAGATATTAAATACATAAAACAAAATGAAAAGAGAAAAAAGAAGCTTTCTAAAAGAAATTGAAAATTCTAACTAGGTTGTAGATTTTCTAAATTTTAATAAAAATTATGAAAATAAGATTTCTCCCACACTTTTGTTTTCTTTGAGAATCATTGAGATTACTTTTAGAATATTTCTATCAAGCTTCCCTTCAAAAAGTCACTTAAAATATAGAAACTTTTGAAATATAGTAAGATGGGGTGATATTGAAGGAAATATAAGATTTTAAAATATGGGTTAAAAAGTTGCATTAGATTAGCAAGTAATTGTTAGAATTCTTTAGAATAACTGAGAAGAGGGGGGGGGGGGGGGGGGGGGGGGGGGTGAATCAGTTATTCAAGGTCCAAATGCCCTAATAATACTCTTTCACAACTTATAATGAGTCTATAAACTTTTCATCCATCCAAACTTAAATCAACCATCTTAGCAAGTTACAGCAAATCAACATGCAGGAATAAAACATGCAAGATCAACACATGACACAGTGATTTACGTGGAAACCCAATTTGGAAAAAACCACCAGTAACATGCTACTTGATTTTCACTCTTCTAAAGTGATGCCCTATTAAAAGCCTGCCCTGTTAAAGGCTTACAACACACTGTTAAATGTGACCTTGTTAGAGGATTTCACCATACTGTTAGGAATGGGCCTGATCAAAGGACTTTAGAACATTCACTTAGAATGTCACCTTTGCAGATTTCAGATCACTCTTTAGTTCAATCCTTTCGCTTGGCTTTTAATCACTTGAGTTCTTACAACTTGTCATCTCAAGCTTCGTCTCCTTGAGTCTTCTTACTCATCATACTGGTCAATGCATCCATATCTGTGGTCATCTATTGAAGCAGAGTAACTGTGTTGTCTTCCTCCTTAGCACCTCCTTCAGTACTTTATGCTTTCATGCTTGACCTCTTCTCTATCTCTTCATGACCTTATGATTCCTTAAATAGAAATATGGTTTGCCTTTGCCACTCGATTCTCCCTTTCCAACTTTAGGGTTTCAAATGGATTAGGTAGGATTCAATGTATCTACCCCATATCTTGCTCTTATCTAGAAAACTTTGTCCAGAGTCCAGTTGTATTCTCCAAAAATATTCTACATGGTGTTCTGTTCCACCAGCTCATCATTCTTACCTTCCATTTAATTCACAGATTTCTAGATAACAACCTTGTCAGCTTAGATCTGGCGAATCTTTGATTTTTGAAATAATGCAGAAACTCGGCACTATTGGTTTATTGATGCTCGACATCTCTGTGTTACTTGGCACTTGTATTTGTTCGGCACTTGATTCTGCTCGGCACTTGAAGTTCACTCGACACTTGCTCGACTTCAACTAGGAATCTATTTGGCTATTTGGCTTCAACTTGAAGTTCACTCGACACTTGATATACATGTTGTTGTTATCATTAGTTCTTTCAAATCCTATTTGCACTAGATACTTGCGAAGTCTCTCATACCATGCTTTGGGTGTTTGTTTCAGACCATAGAGTGCTTTATGTAGTTTACAAACCATATCCCTGTTGTTCTCATCAAGAAACCCCTCTAGTTTTTCAATGTAGACTTCTTCTTCCAGTATACTATTTTAAAAAGTAGACTTTACATCCATCTGATAAACTTTGAAATCTTTATATGCAGCATATGCAAGTAAAGTTCTTACTCCTTCCATTCTAGCAACAGGGGCAAATGTTTCCCCATAGTCTAGTCCTTCTTCTTGAGCATAACCCTTGCATACTAGTCTAGCTTTGTTTCTAGTAATCTCACCATTCTCATCTAGCTTGTTTCTGAATACCCACTTGGTGCCAATCACATTCTTATCAACTGGTCTGGGAACCAAACTCCAGGTTTTGTTCTTCTTTATTTGATCAATTTCTTCTTCCATAGCTTTATACCAGTCATCATCTTGTAATGCACCATATACTGTTTTAGGTTCAGATTTTCTGATCAGACATGATCCATGTCTTAGTCTATTCCTTGTTATTGGTCTTGCATCTTTGTCACCAATAATCTATTCAGCAGGGTGATGTCTTTTTACATATTTGGATAATCTTGGTTCTGTCCTTGTTTCCATGTTTGATTTTTCTGATTCAGGGTCACTATGCACTGAGTTGTCAGGTTGTTCTTCATTTATTTCATGTGTACTGACTTTAGTATCAAATTGTGTATTTCCTTCATTCTACAACTCGGCTTCTGAATGTAACTCGACATTTACTGGTTGTGACTCGGCTGAGACTGAAATTTGTTGTTGAGTTTCAATTTGATTGACAGCATGCTCATCAACAGGCATTCCTTCATAAGAATACACAAAGGTTATGTATTCATTCGTTCTCTTTGGTTCTTCAACTTGGACTTCTGTATGCTCATCAAAGTTTACATTTGCATTTTCCACAATTTTGTTAGTATTAGTATTCAAACACTTATATGCTTTACTTCTAGTGGAGTAACCAAGGAATATGCCTTCATCACTTTTTGCATCAAATTTTCCATTTCTAGCATCTTTAAGGATAAATCATTTGCAACCAAATACTTTGAAATATTTTACATTGGGTGAATGACCATACCATAATTCAAAAGGTGTTGTATTTGTACCTCTCTTGACTTGTACACGGTTCAGTGTATGAACAGCTACACTTACGGCTTCTCTCTAGTATTTTAGAGCAACAGTCTTTTCCATCATTGATGTTCTGGCACAGTCAATCACAGATCTATTTCTTCTTTCAGCAATTCCATTCTGTGGGGGAGTTCTAGGAGCTGATGTTTGTCTTTTGATTCCTTTGTCATTACAAAATATCTCGAATTCTTTTGACGTGAATTCACCACCTCTGTCTGATATCAAGCATTCCAAGCTTTTTCCTATTTCCTTTTCAACTCTAGCCACATACCACTTAAACATTTGAAAGGCATCAAATTTTTGTTTTAAGAACATAATAGTCATCATCTTGGAATAGTCATCAACAAATAACATTATGTACTTATCTCCTCTATAGATTGGTACTTCCATTGGACCACATAAGTCAGTATGAACTAACTCAAGTACTTCTTTAGATGTATAGTTTTTGCTTTTGAAACTTGACTTTGTCATCTTTCCTAGCTGACATTGTTTGCACATGATATTATCAAGCTTCTTCAATTTTGGTAAACCTCTGACTTTCTTCATTTTACTAATATTGACCAGATTGTCAAAGTTGACATGACATAGCCTTCTATGCCATAACCATTCATCATCAAATTTTGCAACAAAACAAGAAACATCATCCATATCAAGGTGAAATAGATTACTTCTTGTTTGATCTCCTTTTCCTATCAATTTACCATTGGTACCATAGATTTTTCAATTTTGTTTCCAAATTCTACTTTGCATCCTATATTGCCTAACTGTGAGACATTTAGCAAATTGTAGTTTAATCCTTCAACATAGTATGCATTATCACATGAAATTTGTTCTGTAAGTTTAATGGAACCTTTTCCTTTTATTTGACATGGAGCATCATTACCAATTCTAACACTATTTCCATCATACTGAGTAAAGTTAACAACTTACTTTTGTCTCCTATCATGTGATGTGAGCATCCACTGTCTATGATCCATCTGTCATTTTTGTTCATACATGTTACTAGTGTTGTAGGTTCTTCTTCATCAGATTGGTCCTTCATGGCTACATAAACAACTTCATCATCATTAACATCTATTTGTTGGTTCTCAATGGTATATAAGAAACAATAGAAAGCAACCTCATGGAATGTAAATGGCCCACTTCCACTTTGCTAAGGAGATAATCTCAAGTCCAATATGAACAAAAATCCAAAATTGTAACTATAGTGTCTCTCATGTTTGTAGTATGTAACTTGTTTATTTTGATTCAAGAGATACTTGGTACTCTTATTATATGTACTTTGAGATGACTTCAAGGTTAGATGTTATACTTTGATTTTAGTACTCACTTTATCATATTTTCATGTGATGCATTTTGAGATGATAGTAGGTCTATGATGATATTTGATTATATGGTATTTGTACATATCTTTGATTCTGTTATGTGATGTATTTTGTGTTATGGTTATATACTTCATTCTTGAACTTTGATGCTTTATGTGAGTGTGAGTGATGTAAATGGACTATTTAGGTATAATTGAATAAATGGTTAAATTATTTATTTAATTCATTTATTTCTTTGGCTATGTTGTTATATGTAATTACATTTGATCATGTGTTTTAGTGTGCAGGATTTATATCCCTAGTAGTGGCATATGGAGTTAGTGATTCAACTATTCATATTTTACCAATGTCATCCCTATATGGTCAATGTATCCTTATTTAATTATTTAAGTTAAACCTTTTGGTTATTATTAAATCTAAAATTATTTGCATTATATGGTTAGACCAGTAAGGGCATTTGTGCATTTAGAGGTTTGCATTACGATAAAACTTGTTAAGTTAATTTCTATAATTTTGGGTTTTTGAGCTTTAAATTTTATTGAATTTAATTTCTAGTAGCTTTACCTTAGGTGAATTCCTATCACGAGGGATAACCCCTTTTTTTTTTGGGTTGATTCAGGGTTTAACTAGGTTGGCTAGTCATTTTTCCTAATTGATTATTCACTCAAAAAGTGAATAGGTATTGGAAAAAGTAATTATTTTCTCACTTCTCACTTTTGCAAAACACAAATTTGAGATCCTTTTTGAGAATCCTCTTCTAGATAATCACATTTTTATTCATTGGGAGAGGTGTGAGCATGCAATATTTGCAAGGTCAGTTTAAAAAGCAGTTTGTTAGGATAGTGTTACCCTCTATTTATGTTTGCTAGTTTTACCTGATTGGTCAGGTATTTCCCTATTTTTGGGATGGGGATTTGGGTGTTGCTCCCTTATGCTTGCACTTTTGGCATATGGTGTCCAACCCAAAGTTTATTGGATTTTTGAAGTTTTTGTGCCCAAAGATCAAATGGATTTTAATTTCACAATTTTTTTGGGGTTTTTACCTCATTTTGTGTACCACCCTATTTTCTTAGGTTTTCTTAGTATGATGTTGGTCATGGACTTGGGTCATTTGTTCGATGTTAGTCGAGCCATTGTTGTATTTTTATGTTGCATTGGGATGTGTGTCACATCTTTCTTCTTGAGTCTATTTTTGGTTGATTATATTTTTGGATTATGTTCTCATCCAGTGCTTGTGTTATGATCTTCATGATAGTGGTACGCCACACATGAGTATGTGCATGTATAATTGTCGAGTGACTTGCAAGTCTCAATCTTCTATGGTATTTATGAAAATTATGATCATTGGGGTTGGGTTGGGAATATGCATGCCTATGGGCACTCATTGTTAGATGAGCATGCGTAGGGTAGGGTAGCATATGGAGGGGGCTTCTATCTCATAGCTTGCAGATCATAACACCATAGGTTGGTAGAGGAAGATTTAATCAATTGATAACTAAATAAAACACTATGTGGTGATGAAACTTAAGCTACTAAAAAGATGTGGTGTGATAGAGCCTTCCATTGAGGATTTGAATCTACACTATCTAGAAGCTTGGGATTTTGGATGCCAAGTGACTCTCCATGATGTCAGCCCCTACATAGCAGCCCATTGAGTGTCGAACCAAGACCTGTAAATTATGCATTGTTTATGTTCTTGGTTTCAATCATCATACTATCTGAAGTGAGTGTTAGCCATGGATATTTTCTTTGTGTGTGTTTGTGGTTAGATTTTTACCTCCATCAGCATGACAAAAGTGGATCTATGGGTTCTATGTGGTAGAGAGGCATATGTACCTTCACCACTACTGGGGACAAGTGTATAGAAATTGTCTACTATCCTAGTGTGACCATTGCTAGATGTTTTCACTTAGTAGTTCAAGTTCTGAAGTATGCTTCCTTGTGATTTATGATTTCATTAGAATGCATGTATATCATGTTTAGATGATGTTAGTATTCATGCATTTCCTTATTATGATATTTAACATATATTAGATGATTAGTTGATTTGTAGGATTATCTTATGCTCTACTTATAGCATGTTATATTTTCTTATACCTATGTTGTACCAAATTTTAGAAGTAACATCGTAATAAGATAGCACCAAAGATATGTTCGATAGTTTGGGATGTTATGCACGGGGGATGGCTAGGACCCATGATGATCTTATGATGCTATTATGATTGGGAGGAACCTTGTAATTATTTATTTTTTTCATGTTTATTCTGATGTTTCTTTTAGTTCTTTCCCTCAACTACTATGTTAGGTGGTTAGATGTAGTTTTAGTCTTATATCTATTGTGTTCTAGTGCCTATACCTTGACTATGGATCCCATACTACTTGGTGTGGATATTTTTAGTTTTTGTTTTATCCCTCGATTCATACTTGAGTTTTTCTAGTGTTCCCAAGTGACCATGCATCAGCATTGGGCGATACTGGAAAGTATCTCATGCCCAAAAGAGTTCTATCATGCAACTCTTGATTGTATTGCACACCTCTTAGAGTAATTTCATATGATACTAGAAAGTATCACACACCTATTAAGGAAATTTTGTACAATACTGGTCAAGTATCACATGCCTTATTGAGAAGTGTCACCCAATCAATGATTGTGTTGCACACCTTCACGATACTGGAAAGTATCATACTATGTTGTTTTAAAGTATCACTTGGATTTTGGAAAAACTTGCTTGGGCGAACAATTGGAACTTTTTGGGTTGTCCAAAAGTTTTTAAGAGGTATTGTGGTTACCCATTATGGTGTTCTTGAATAACTTGTAATTACATTTTGAATTCAATATATTTTCAGATTCATATTTGTTTGTGTCCTTCCATGGTTAGTCATTTTGGTGAATCAGTTATTCAAGGTCCAAATGCCCTAATAATACTCTTTCACAACTTATAATGAGTCTATAAACTTTTCATCCATCCAAACTTAAATCAACCATCTTAGCAAGTTACAGCAAATCAACATGCAGGAATAAAACATGCAAGATCAACACATGACACAGTGATTTACGTGGAAACCCAATTTGGAAAAAACCACCAGTAACATGCTACTTGATTTTCACTCTTCTAAAGTGATGCCCTATTAAAAGCCTGCCCTGTTAAAGGCTTACAACACACTGTTAAATGTGACCTTGTTAGAGGATTTCACCATACTGTTAGGAATGGGCCTGATCAAAGGACTTTAGAACATTCACTTAGAATGTCACCTTTGCAGATTTTAGATCACTCTTTAGTTCAATCCTTTCGCTTGGCTTTTAATCACTTGAGTTCTTACAACTTGTCATCTCAAGCTTCGTCTCCTTGAGTCTTCTTACTCATCATACTGGTCAATGCATCCATATCTGTGGTCATCTATTGAAGCAGAGTAACTGTGTTGTCTTCCTCCTTAGCACCTCCTTCAGTACTTTATGCTTTCATGCTTGACCTCTTCTCTATCTCTTCATGACCTTATGATTCCTTAAATAGAAATATGGTTTGCCTTTGCCACTCGATTCTCCCTTTCCAACTTTAGGGTTTCAAATGGATTAGGTAGGATTCAATGTATCTACCCCATATCTTGCTCTTATCTAGAAAACTTTGTCCAGAGTCCAGTTGTATTCTCCAAAAATATTCTACATGGTGTTCTGTTCCACCAGCTCATCATTCTTACCTTCCATTTAATTCACAGATTTCTAGATAACAACCTTGTCAGCTTAGATCTGGCGAATCTTTGATTTTTGAAATAATGCAGAAACTCGGCACTATTGGTTTATTGATGCTCGACATCTCTGTGTTACTTGGCACTTGTATTTGTTCGGCACTTGATTCTGCTCGGCACTTGAAGTTCACTCGACACTTGCTCGACTTCAACTAGGAATCTATTTGGCTATTTGGCTTCAACTTGAAGTTCACTCGACACTTGATATACATGTTGTTGTTATCATTAGTTCTTTCAAATCCTATTTGCACTAGATACTTGTGAAGTCTCTCATACCATGCTTTGGGTGTTTGTTTCAGACCATAGAGTGCTTTATGTAGTTTACAAACCATATCCCTGTTGTTCTCATCAAGAAACCCCTCTAGTTTTTCAATGTAGACTTCTTCTTCCAGTATACTATTTTAAAAAGTAGACTTTACATCCATCTGATAAACTTTGAAATCTTTATATGCAGCATATGCAAGTAAAGTTCTTACTCCTTCCATTCTAGCAACAGGGGCAAATGTTTCCCCATAGTCTAGTCCTTCTTCTTGAGCATAACCCTTGCATACTAGTCTAGCTTTGTTTCTAGTAATCTCACCATTCTCATCTAGCTTGTTTCTGAATACCCACTTGGTGCCAATCACATTCTTATCAACTGGTCTGGGAACCAAACTCCAGGTTTTGTTCTTCTTTATTTGATCAATTTCTTCTTCCATAGCTTTATACCAGTCATCATCTTGTAATGCACCATATACTGTTTTAGGTTCAGATTTTCTGATCAGACATGATCCATGTCTTAGTCTATTCCTTGTTATTGGTCTTGCATCTTTGTCACCAATAATCTATTCAGCAGGGTGATGTCTTTTTACATATTTGGATAATCTTGGTTCTGTCCTTGTTTCCATGTTTGATTTTTCTGATTCAGGGTCACTATGCACTGAGTTGTCAGGTTGTTCTTCATTTATTTCATGTGTACTGACTTTAGTATCAAATTGTGTATTTCCTTCATTCTACAACTCGGCTTCTGAATGTAACTCGACATTTACTGGTTGTGACTCGGCTGAGACTGAAATTTGTTGTTGAGTTTCAATTTGATTGACAGCATGCTCATCAACAGGCATTCCTTCATAAGAATACACAAAGGTTATGTATTCATTCGTTCTCTTTGGTTCTTCAACTTGGACTTCTGTATGCTCATCAAAGTTTACATTTGCATTTTCCACAATTTTGTTAGTATTAGTATTCAAACACTTATATGCTTTACTTCTAGTGGAGTAACCAAGGAATATGCCTTCATCACTTTTTGCATCAAATTTTCCATTTCTAGCATCTTTAAGGATAAATCATTTGCAACCAAATACTTTGAAATATTTTACATTGGGTGAATGACCATACCATAATTCAAAAGGTGTTGTATTTGTACCTCTCTTGACTTGTACTCGGTTCAGTGTATGAACAGCTACACTTACGGCTTCTCTCTAGTATTTTAGAGCAACAGTCTTTTCCATCATTGATGTTCTGGCACAGTCAATCACAGATCTATTTCTTCTTTCAGCAATTCCATTCTGTGGGGGAGTTCTAGGAGCTGATGTTTGTCTTTTGATTCCTTTGTCATTACAAAATATCTCGAATTCTTTTGACGTGAATTCACCACCTCTGTCTGATATCAAGCATTTCAAGTTTTTTCCTATTTCCTTTTCAACTCTAGCCACATACCACTTAAACATTTGAAAGGCATCAAATTTTTGTTTTAAGAACATAATAGTCATCATCTTGGAATAGTCATCAACAAATAACATTATGTACTTATCTCCTCTATAGATTGGTACTTCCATTGGACCACATAAGTCAGTATGAACTAACTCAAGTACTTCTTTAGATGTATAGTTTTTGCTTTTGAAACTTGACTTTGTCATCTTTCCTAGCTGACATTGTTTGCACATGATATTATCAAGCTTCTTCAATTTTGGTAAACCTCTGACTTTCTTCATTTTACTAATATTGACCAGATTGTCAAAGTTGACATGACATAGCCTTCTATGCCATAACCATTCATCATCAAATTTTGCAACAAAACAAGAAACATCATCCATATCAAGGTGAAATAGATTACTTCTTGTTTGATCTCCTTTTCCTATCAATTTACCATTGGTACCATAGATTTTTCAATTTTGTTTCCAAATTCTACTTTGCATCCTATATTGCCTAACTGTGAGACATTTAGCAAATTGTAGTTTAATCCTTCAACATAGTATGCATTATCACATGAAATTTGTTCTGTAAGTTTAATGGAACCTTTTCCTTTTATTTGACATGGAGCATCATTACCAATTCTAACACTATTTCCATCATACTGAGTAAAGTTAACAACTTACTTTTGTCTCCTATCATGTGATGTGAGCATCCACTGTCTATGATCCATCTGTCATTTTTGTTCATACATGTTACTAGTGTTGTAGGTTCTTCTTCATCAGATTGGTCCTTCATGGCTACATAAACAACTTCATCATCATTAACATCTATTTGTTGGTTCTCAATGGTATATAAGAAACAATAGAAAGCAACCTCATGGAATGTAAATGGCCCACTTCCACTTTGCTAAGGAGATAATCTCAAGTCCAATATGAACAAAAATCCAAAATTGTAACTATAGTGTCTCTCATGTTTGTAGTATGTAACTTGTTTATTTTGATTCAAGAGATACTTGGTACTCTTATTATATGTACTTTGAGATGACTTCAAGGTTAGATGTTATACTTTGATTTTAGTACTCACTTTATCATATTTTCATGTGATGCATTTTGAGATGATAGTAGGTCTATGATGATATTTGATTATATGGTATTTGTACATATCTTTGATTCTGTTATGTGATGTATTTTGTGTTATGGTTATATACTTCATTCTTGAACTTTGATGCTTTATGTGAGTGTGAGTGATGTAAATGGACTATTTAGGTATAATTGAATAAATGGTTAAATTATTTATTTAATTCATTTATTTCTTTGGCTATGTTGTTATATGTAATTACATTTGATCATGTGTTTTAGTGTGCAGGATTTATATCCCTAGTAGTGGCATATGGAGTTAGTGATTCAACTATTCATATTTTACCAATGTCATCCCTATATGGTCAATGTATCCTTATTTAATTATTTAAGTTAAACCTTTTGGTTATTATTAAATCTAAAATTATTTGCATTATATGGTTAGACCAGTAAGGGCATTTGTGCATTTAGAGGTTTGCATTACGATAAAACTTGTTAAGTTAATTTCTATAATTTTGGGTTTTTGAGCTTTAAATTTTATTGAATTTAATTTCTAGTAGCTTTACCTTAGGTGAATTCCTATCACGAGGGATAACCCCTTTTTTTTTTGGGTTGATTCAGGGTTTAACTAGGTTGGCTAGTCATTTTTCCTAATTGATTATTCACTCAAAAAGTGAATAGGTATTGGAAAAAGTAATTATTTTCTCACTTCTCACTTTTGCAAAACACAAATTTGAGATCCTTTTTGAGAATCCTCTTCTAGATAATCACATTTTTATTCATTGGGAGAGGTGTGAGCATGCAATATTTGCAAGGTCAGTTTAAAAAGCAGTTTGTTAGGATAGTGTTACCCTCTATTTATGTTTGCTAGTTTTACCTGATTGGTCAGGTATTTCCCTATTTTTGGGATGGGGATTTGGGTGTTGCTCCCTTATGCTTGCACTTTTGGCATATGGTGTCCAACCCAAAGTTTATTGGATTTTTGAAGTTTTTGTGCCCAAAGATCAAATGGATTTTAATTTCACAATTTTTTTGGGGTTTTTACCTCATTTTGTGTACCACCCTATTTTCTTAGGTTTTCTTAGTATGATGTTGGTCATGGACTTGGGTCATTTGTTCGATGTTAGTCGAGCCATTGTTGTATTTTTATGTTGCATTGGGATGTGTGTCACATCTTTCTTCTTGAGTCTATTTTTGGTTGATTATATTTTTGGATTATGTTCTCATCCAGTGCTTGTGTTATGATCTTCATGATAGTGGTACGCCACACATGAGTATGTGCATGTATAATTGTCGAGTGACTTGCAAGTCTCAATCTTCTATGGTATTTATGAAAATTATGATCATTGGGGTTGGGTTGGGAATATGCATGCCTATGGGCACTCATTGTTAGATGAGCATGCGTAGGGTAGGGTAGCATATGGAGGGGGCTTCTATCTCATAGCTTGCAGATCATAACACCATAGGTTGGTAGAGGAAGATTTAATCAATTGATAACTAAATAAAACACTATGTGGTGATGAAACTTAAGCTACTAAAAAGATGTGGTGTGATAGAGCCTTCCATTGAGGATTTGAATCTACACTATCTAGAAGCTTGGGATTTTGGATGCCAAGTGACTCTCCATGATGTCAGCCCCTACATAGCAGCCCATTGAGTGTCGAACCAAGACCTGTAAATTATGCATTGTTTATGTTCTTGGTTTCAATCATCATACTATCTGAAGTGAGTGTTAGCCATGGATATTTTCTTTGTGTGTGTTTGTGGTTAGATTTTTACCTCCATCAGCATGACAAAAGTGGATCTATGGGTTCTATGTGGTAGAGAGGCATATGTACCTTCACCACTACTGGGGACAAGTGTATAGAAATTGTCTACTATCCTAGTGTGACCATTGCTAGATGTTTTCACTTAGTAGTTCAAGTTCTGAAGTATGCTTCCTTGTGATTTATGATTTCATTAGAATGCATGTATATCATGTTTAGATGATGTTAGTATTCATGCATTTCCTTATTATGATATTTAACATATATTAGATGATTAGTTGATTTGTAGGATTATCTTATGCTCTACTTATAGCATGTTATATTTTCTTATACCTATGTTGTACCAAATTTTAGAAGTAACATCGTAATAAGATAGCACCAAAGATATGTTCGATAGTTTGGGATGTTATGCACGGGGGATGGCTAGGACCCATGATGATCTTATGATGCTATTATGATTGGGAGGAACCTTGTAATTATTTATTTTTTTCATGTTTATTCTGATGTTTCTTTTAGTTCTTTCCCTCAACTACTATGTTAGGTGGTTAGATGTAGTTTTAGTCTTATATCTATTGTGTTCTAGTGCCTATACCTTGACTATGGATCCCATACTACTTGGTGTGGATATTTTTAGTTTTTGTTTTATCCCTCGATTCATACTTGAGTTTTTCTAGTGTTCCCAAGTGACCATGCATCAGCATTGGGCGATACTGGAAAGTATCTCATGCCCAAAAGAGTTCTATCATGCAACTCTTGATTGTATTGCACACCTCTTAGAGTAATTTCATATGATACTAGAAAGTATCACACACCTATTAAGGAAATTTTGTACAATACTGGTCAAGTATCACATGCCTTATTGAGAAGTGTCACCCAATCAATGATTGTGTTGCACACCTTCACGATACTGGAAAGTATCATACTATGTTGTTTTAAAGTATCACTTGGATTTTGGAAAAACTTGCTTGGGCGAACAATTGGAACTTTTTGGGTTGTCCAAAAGTTTTTAAGAGGTATTGTGGTTACCCATTATGGTGTTCTTGAATAACTTGTAATTACATTTTGAATTCAATATATTTTCAGATTCATATTTGTTTGTGTCCTTCCATGGTTAGTCATTTTGGTGAGCAATGGCATTTGGAGATCTCTTGGTGTTTGGATGTGTGTTAAGTCTTTTGTTGCGATCTTTGTGATCCTCATGTGTTGTATTTCAGGTGTATCCATACTTGTTTTAAAAATAAAAAAATTATCCTGGCTTATATTTATCCTTGTTTCCAAGGATCTCCTAGTGGGGCATTATATCTGGTATCAGAGCCCACATTGCAACATTGTGATCTCTACATTATGCTTCCACTATGGTTTTGTTTTTTGTATATGTATTATTAATTACTAGTTACTATTTTTATTTCTTTCTATAACTCTTGTGCTTGTGACTTGTTGTTCTAACCTTTCCTTATTGCTTCCATAGTGATGCCTCCCGCACATAGACCTAGTGGTCAAGGTGGTAAACATAGAAATAACAGTGAAGAAGAACACTAGAAAGAGGAATGTCAAGGTGGAGAAGGAGAACAAGGTAATAACAATCAAGGTGGTACTGAGGTATTGATGCTAGTGCTTCAAGAGATTTTTTCTTGTTTGGTCCCTCGTGTAGAGGAATGCCAATAGGATCATAATCAGTAAGAGGGATCTCATAATGGAGATTTGCAACATTCATAGCATATAGAGGAGGAGTGTGAATGTAAACATTCCTATACTCAATCGAGTGGCCGAGGATACCATCAGGGTGGTACGGACTATAATAGTGAAAATTTTATCCTTTTGGATATCAAGAAGTATCTTCATCAATCAAAACCACCATTATATGCTAGTAAGGGAGTTGGCCTCAAGGAAGAAACTTAGTTATTGGACATGGATCACTAATTCACCATGTACCATATGCAACCAATATGAAGGCCCATTATGTGATTACACAATTGACAGACCACACATTTGTATGGTGGAGTATTGAGGGGAAGAAGATCTTGTTTAGCATTGCAAATCTCACCTGAGAGATCTTTGAGGAGAGGTTATGTGAGAGATTCCTATCTCCTCAGTTCAAAGAGGCTTGTGCTAATGAGTTACACACAATTTGGAAAGAAAACGTGACAGTGGACTAGTATGAAATTAAGTTCTTTGAGCTTAGGTAACACTCATGCTACAAACATGATGATTTACTCCTGGATCATCATTTATTTCAAGGCCTTAAGGATGCCCTCATTGGAGAAGTCTATATGCATTAGCTATTCTCGCTATTGAGAAGGCACATATTACAATGGAAAATCTAGATGGAGTTCTCAGTAGCAAATTTGATTCTTAGAAACAAAGAATATGGAATTTAGGATAGGATGCACAGTTTACCCAAACCTCAAGGAAGCACCAAGCCTCATTAGCACCCTCTCAGGGTGGTTATCAGTATATGAATAAGAAGAGATTTTGGGGCAAGAGTGAATAGTCTTTTGGTACCATTGAGAAGAAGGGAGATAACCAAAGTCGATGAGAAAAATATCAATAGGATTGTCCTCCTCAAAGCAATAACCAAAACTTTAGCAGAGGTAGTGTAGCTTATTCTAGCACTACTCAGAGTGGTCAAGGAATAGATTCTAGCTTTGCAAGGAATGATTATTCTTGTTGTCAGCCCAACCATAGATATTTTGAATGTTCTATCAAACCATCTACAAGACCTAGTAAGAGTGCATCTAGATCTGAGCCTATAGTGGGAGATACCGGAAGGAGTCATCGAGTGTTTGTTTTAGTTGATAACCATTAGGAAGAAAACCAATGTATCATAGTTGAGGCTACAGATATGTTGCATGGTATTTTAGCTTCAATTTTGTTTGACATTGGTGCTTTAGATTCTTTCATTTCACCATCTATTGTTCAACAATATGGGCTAGTGGTAGTGTGTCAAGTTGATAGGTGGAAACTTGAGTTATCCATAGGTTCCAAAGTGGTTGTAGATTATTTTTTCAATGGTTGTAGTTTGAATTTGGGAACCTTCACCACCACACTGGATCATCATGTCCTACCCATGGGATCATATGAAATTTTTTTGGGCATGGATTGGTTAGCTACCCATCAAACTAATATAGGTTATTGTCATAATATGGTACAATATGTTGATGACATAGGTGGGTAGGTGGAACTTTTGGGAGACCGAAGACCAGTCTCACTTCAGATGATTTCAGCTAATCAACTAAAGCAAAGTGTGTAGAAGGGTTGCCAGTTATTTCTTATTTCTATTAGTGATCTCAAGGAAGCTGAGAGTTGTACAGTGACACTTGATTATCACCCACTCCTTCATGAGTATGTAGATGTGTTTCTTAAGGGGATGCTAGGTATGCCATTGTAGCATGACATTGATCTTAGGATTGATCTTGTTGGAGGAGCAGAGCTAATTTTACAAGATCATTACTACATTACTACTTAAGATTTGAGTGAACTCAAATTGTAGTTGGAGGAATTGTTGGCCAAGGGACATATTCATCTTAGTGTATATTCGTGGGGTGCACCAATCATCTTTGTAAAGAAGAAGGATGGATCTCTACAATTGTGCACTGACTACTAGTAGTTGAATAAGGTGATGGTGAAAAACCAATATCCTTTGTCAAGGATAGATGACTTGTCCAATCAGGTGAAGGGAGCATGAGTGTTCTCAAAGATTAATATGAAGTTAGGATACCATCAGCTTCATATCTAGGAGGTTGACATTCATCGAAAAACTTATTGTACATGGTATGGGCATTATGAGTTCACAGTTGTGCTCTTTGGGTTAACCAATGCACCATTAATATTTATGAGTTTGATGAATGAAGTATTTTTCATGTACCTTGATCAGTGCATCATTGTACTCTTGGATGACATATTGATCTATTAAGAGATTGTTGATGAGCATGAAATCCATTAATGCCAAGTATTGTAGTGTATGAGAGACCATTAGTTGTATGGAAACTTGAGTAAATGTGGGTTCTTCTAATCAGAGGTGAAGTATTTGGCACACATCATCACTATTGATGGTATTTCATTAGGTCTAGAGAAAATTCATGCTATCATGGATTGGCTAGTATCTGCTAATGTCTCAAAAGTTCATAGTTTCATGGGATTGGTGGGCTACTATTGTCACTTCGTGAAAGATTTCTCTTGAGTATCTCATCCCATCACTTCTCTTTAGTGGAAAGGGAAGAAGCATGTTTGGTCAAACTAGTGTGAGACAACATTTAATGCTCTTAAGCAGTGTTTTACTAGTGCACTAGTCCTTGCAGTGCCTAATCCCATATGTAATTTCATGGTTTGCATAGATTCTTCATTGGAAGGGGTGGGTGTGGTGTTGATGTAGGATGGTTGAGTAATTGCATATGAGTCTAGAAAACTCAAGGACCATGAGCTGAACTACCCAACTCATGATTAGGAATTTGCACCCATTGTGCATGCTCTAGTTCATTGGAGACATTTTCTTTTGGGATACAGGATAAAGTTGCATAGTGATCATAGGAGCTTGTAGTATATCTTTACTTAGGCAAACTTGAATGCATAACAACATCACTAGATGGAGTTCTTCTATGAGTATGACTTTGATGTTCATTACATTAAAGGGAAGGAGAATGTCATTGTAGATGCCTTAAGTAGGAGGTGACATGAGGTATCAGTGATGTCATTGGGAGTAGATTTTTGGAGGTCATATCTTGGAGGCCTTTCCTAGTGAAACTTGGTATCAAGAGGTGAGGGTGGAGATCAAGTCTAGATGTACACTTGAGTAGAGATTTTTAGGTTATATTATTGAGTCTGATGGACTACTGTGACACTTGGAGTGTATCTATGTACCTATGTCAGGTGATCTTCATACCTTGGCTTTGTTGAAAGTGCATCTTGCACCATATTCTGCACATCCCAGTGTTAAGAAGATACATGTTGATCTTAAAGAACTATACTTTTGGCTAGAGATGAGGCACGATGTTGCTGATTTTATTCCTTAATCTCTTGAGTGCCAGAGAGTGAAGGTAGAGCATCAAGATCCGATAGGTCTTTTTAGCTACATACCATTCCAGAGTGGAAGTGGGATACAATATCTATTGATTTTATCACAGGGTTTTCTATTTTATCACAAAGGCATGATTGTATCATGGTGACAATGGACAAGTTGTCCAAGGTAGCACATTTTCACCCATGAAAGCATCCTATAGAGCTTCTTCTATAGCACATGTTTTCTTGGAGGATATTGTCCATTTACATGGGATCCCTTGTCAAATCATTTTAGATAGAGATCCAATATTTACTTTGGCACTATGGATGTCTCTCCAACATGTGTTGGGTGCACAAATCAATTTTAGTTTGGCTTATCACCCAGAGACTGATTTTCAGACTAAGAGAGTGAATCAGTTCAAGAGAATATGCTTCGCATATATTTGATAGATAGGTAAGTGAAGTGCAAGGACTATTTATACTTTTGGAGTTTGTATACAACAATAGGTATCATAGTTCTCTTGGTATGTCACATTGTCATGCCTTGTATGGTAGACCGTGTCTTACCTCTTTGACTTGGGATCATTTAGAGGACCAAATTATTTTGGGTCCAGAGATGCTTTAGTATATGGAGCAACAAGTTTATCATATTAGGGAGCATTTGGTTACGGCTCAGGATAGGAAGAAGAAGTATGCATATTCCCATAGGTTGGATTGTCACTCCTTTGTTGGTGACAAGGTTTTTTTGAGAGTGTGACTGAGGAAGACACCATCCATTATGGGAAAGAATCTAAGTTAGCACCACATTTTGTCAAACCATTTTAGATCCTCGAGATGATTTTTCCTATTGCTTATCATCTAGCATTGCCACCTAGCCTATTGTGCATCCATGATGTTTCTCATGTTTCTGTTTTGAGGTAGTATATTCTATATGAGACCCATGTTCTTTATTGGGATTCTTTGTAGGTAGCATATGGGAAGCTTATTTTGGAGCCCATTCATATCCTACAATAGTGAAGGCTATCCTTCTGATATTAGGACATCAAGCAGGTAGGAGTCCAATGGGACACGAGCAATGAGACCTTAGTGAATTGGGAAGATGCTACATGATTTAGAGGATTGGACTCTTGTCTTTTTGTCAACTTTAAGGAGTAAGCCCATGCTACTAGGGGAGGATGTAGTGCCTCTCGTGTTTGTAGTTTGTACCTTGTTTATTTTGATTTGAGAGATACGTGGTACTCTTCTTATATGTACTTTGAGATGACCTAAGGGTTTGATGTTATACTTTGATTTCAGTACCATAGATGCTTTACTGCTATTCTATTTAGTTTATCATATTTGCATGTGATGTCATTTTCAGATGAAAGTAGGTCTATGATGATATCTGATTATCTGGTATTTGGACATATCTCTGATTCTATTATGTGATGGATTTTTATGCTATTGTTATTTACTTTATTCTTTTATTTGATGGTTTATCCAAATGTGAGTGATGTAAATGAATTATTTAGGTATATTTGAATAAATGGTTAAATTAGTTATTTAATGCATTTATTGCTTTAACTATGTTGCTAAATGTAATTGCACCTGATCATGTGTTTTAGTGTGTAGGATTTATATCCCTTTTAGTGGCACATGGAGTTAGTGATTCTTTTATTCATATTTTACCAATGTCATCCCTTTATTGTGGACATAACTATGAATCTGTGAAATGTGATGCATAAGAAGAAGAAGCATCCCTTATAGTAGAAGAAGCATAGAATGTGATGCATCTTTTGGATTTCAAAACTTTTGTACTATTTGAAAGTTATAGTCATTTTCCAAGCAATGTGTCAGTCAATAGATTATATGTAACTCCATCAAAAAAAAAGTAATAATTACTTACTGAACTCATAATTTGACAAACCTTACATTTATGGGAAGATAAGAACATTATCTTAAAACCCTTTTCATTTCATCAAATTTTGGTGGAAAAAAAGGTCATCAGCTACATGTTTGAAGTAAAAAATATACAAGAACAAGCCAAAAACACATTTTAGGATTTTTTTTAAGTTGACCATATAGGGTTGGTATCAAAAGATATAGTAGGCCTTATAAAGGTTTTGGTTTTTTTTAGTATCAAGATGGGTAGAAAAAAAGTTGGAATAGATTTTGAAATGCTTTGAGGCATTTCAGGACTACATATTTTTCAAATCGTCACTTTTTGGCACATCATAATCCTACACACGCATATTTTGATAGGATTTTTAGTTTCCTAAAGTTTCTAATTAATTGATGTCCTTTTGATATTGCTATCATGATTCAACTATGTAGTTTTTGAGTCAAACTCATTGATCCATTTATCATGAGTAGTGATTCATACATGAATACAACTCTTACTTATCAATTAATGTCCTACTATTGCACTTTGTTCAGAAATCTAGGAATCCATGTTCGACCTTGAATATTTTATGAAACATTCACTATTTTGAATAAATGGTCATGCCACTACATTTTAGTAATGAATGACACCCTGTGTTTCAAGTTTGAAACCTTAAAGAATCCATTTGATATGTTTCCTGGGCCAATTCTATTTGTAAAAACTTAAAACTGTCTAGTTGTTAATTGTGAAATTTATTCACTACCCCTATCTGATGGATTATGTCTTTGACCTAGTTCATCCTATTGAATAATTTATTTTCCTATTACATTTGAGGGGTCAAAGAAATTATATTTTTCAAGTTTGAGCCTATGACAAATCTACTTGATCAGTTTGCAAATGTTATTCTAAATTTAATTTCTAACTCTGTTGTGTAGATCAGTTTCACAAATTGACTAGGAGCCCTATTCAGGATGTTATAACTGTGAATCTGTGAAATGTTTGGTATTTCTATCCCAAAGTTAGAAAGGTCAGGATTGTCATTGCACCAAAAGATCAACCTATCAATGCTCGATACAACCAATAGTCTTATAGAACCATAGGAGGAGATTAATCCATCTCACGAATCCTATGAGAGATGTTGACCCACTACCAACATCTTCACATTTTTTTATTTGACTAGTTTATGATGTCTAATCCAAATGCAATTTTCTATTTTTGACAAGTTTGGGTGCAAGACAATTTTGTTGTGATGTAGAGCCTAATCAAATTCGGGGATTAATTTTTTCCATACTTTATTTGACATGGATTCCCCCCATATTTTACTATGGGCTTTGGGGGCAGCACTCCAAAATGGTGTCAAGGGACAATGCCCCTTTTGGGGTCCAGAGGTAGAGCCCCAGGTGCGCTCCCTATTGTAGTATAGGGTGGGTTCGAGGGGTAATGTCCCTACAAGGGTTTTTGAAGGTAGCATCCCCAAAAGATGGATTGACTTTATTATTGTAAATGACATGACCAACTACTATTTTTTCTATTAGATGACTTATTCTAGCCCTATTTTGTAAGAAGCAAAAAATCTTGTATAAAATGGCTTAGGCTTATGCATTTTATTATGTATGATAAGATTGTAGCTTCTTGTGGCAGTATTGAGCTATAAGGGATTGCAAATTGTAATCAAGTTGTAATCACTAGATAATAAGAATATTGGACTATTTGGTTGACATGTCCCAAGGATTGGGTCAACCATGTTAAATCTTTGTATTTTGTGTTCTCTTATAGAAGAATTATTATTTTATGATATTTAATATATTTGCATGTAATTGTTATTTCTATCCCATTAATCTAAATAATTTTGAAATAGAAACTTTAGTGGTCAATATCTTTTGACATGACTATCATAATAAGGTGAGATTCGATAGAGGAGATCTCTATGGAACAAAGAGTATATATTTTGAAACTCAGCGTCACATCATGTATTTTTGTAAGTTTTTAAGGCCAATTTTAGGACCTTTCAGCACAAGTTTGGCACTTTTCAGGAACGATGAAAAATGACTTTTCAATAGTCAACTAGTGATCAAATGTGATTTCAATTAGTACAAAGAATTTATTAGAGCATTAGTAAGAGGTCAGTTAATTGAAACATGTTTCTTGGGGACTGACTAACTTCATCAAATTGATATGATATAATGGATATGTAAGGTGTCTTAAAAGGTTATGATGGTTTTGGTCACTAAAATAAATGCAAGCGAATCTAAATGGAGAGATTGATGTTTGTAGAGATCAAAAAGAAGTCTAGAAAAATAAATATGATGACTTTTTATTGGGTGAGGTAGTGTTCTAGTGGCAGTTTTATTTGAAGTGACAAATAATTGTGTAGAGAACAACACTTTTAAAATGGATGCTTAACGAGTGTAATGGATAAAGTATATATTTGTGTAAATGACGTGTCTCCGACGGGGCTCGAGTTGACCATGTCTTTTCATGTCGAGATGGTTCCCTTTTCTCATTTCATGGCATTCAGAATACACATATCATCATTTGCTTTCAAATGGTTGTCTTGGATTATACAAACGGTGAACAATAAAGTAGGGAATTGAACATACCAAGGGGGTTTGTCTACTTAAGAAATATTTCTTCATTGAGGAATGTTGTATTAAACCTTTCTCTAGAAATAAATGGTATTAGCTCATCACCAAGCAGGATGGATCCTGGATTTTGAAGGCATGCGCATCACTATATGAAGATCGGATTTGAAGAGAAAGGCAGATGATGGTTTAGAAGAAAGGATATGATGAGATGGGTAATAAGAAAGAAGAGTATACTGAAGGTTATTTCTGTTTCTTATCCTGATGATGATACCAATGGTGATTCCAAATGCAAATTTTGATTGCAGTGTGAATACAACCGAACAAAAAATATTTGAATTAGATTTCCTTGTTTTTGCGTATACGTATGCAATAATAATATTGGTTTGAGTCAAGCTTGGGTTCATGATGGTATTGGAGGTTCTTTTGGTTGTGCAATTAAGTTAGAACCTGCATTTTTTGTAAGAGGATGGTTCTATTTGCATGCAAGCATTGAGAAAGCCTAATCATTCTAGGGTTTTTGATCTAGAAGTGAGCATTGGGAGGAAATAGATGCATGGTAAAGTTACAATTCAAACATAAATACGATGAAATCTATCACGAATTTGACTTGATTCATTTAGCCCAGTATGTTCAACTCTAAGAAAAACATCACCATAGACAAGTCGAGGATATTGCTGGTGTGCTCGGGCCATGTTAAGAAATGTTGCCAAGGGATGAATGTATAGAAAAAAAATTATTACTATTAATGTGGATTGAATGAGCTCAAATGTAATTACTGGTTGGCCTTTGCAAATGTTCATTATTGACCGACGCCTGCAGATTCTAAGAAATAGAGAAGGCTTTGGCAAAAAAAAATTGCGAGTAAAGATTTCCAAACAGTGTGTAATAATAGTTTGAATTTTTTTTTGTAGGCATGACACCATTTTCTTCAAACTACCATAATAGCCCTTCCCGATTTCTAAGATGCACGCTTCGTAATTATCTAAATTTGATCTACGGTTTGTTAGAAATGTCGCGTTGAGTTCCTAAATGGGCTTATTTGTGAACAACAATTCAAGTGTTGTTCATAGAGGACACTATTTAAATGAAAGTTGCAGGCCTTGGCAATCACACTGTCCCACATGCATAAAGAAGTGGATGTTTATTTATTTCTTATATTGAACTCTCACCCCTTGAGAGTCTTAAGGGGCCCGCATTATCACAAGAGATGCAAGTTATGAGTTTGATTTATGGGGCTAGTTAGTTCCAATTTTGACCAACTAGTGTGAAATGTAGAGATGACACGTGGTGACTAGTGTGTAATGTAGAGATGACACATGGTGATTTGTAGAATGATATATGGCACATAAAACAATGTGTGTGTAACTTTGGATGATGAGATTGCACTCAGTGAAGAGGAGTTATGAGGTTACATTGACAATTGAGTGTGTGTTCTATAGTCAAATCACATGGTTGAGGAAATATATCACAAGGTTACGACTAAGTACTTGTGTTTAGTCATAGCTTCATGGTCTGATGACATGTGGTGATTTGGAGAATGACATATGGCACATAAAATAATGTGTGTGTAACTTTGGATCATGAGATTATAGTCAGTGAAAAGGAATCACGAGGTTATGTTGACAATTGAGTGTCTATTCTCTAATCAAATCACATGGTTGAGGAAAAATATCACAAGGTTATGACTAACAACTAGTGGTTATTCATAGCTTCATGGTCTGATGACATGTGGTGATTTGGAGAATGACATATGGCACATAAAACAATGTGCATCTAACTTTAGATGATGAGATTGCAGGCAATGAAAAGGAGTCACGAGGTTACATTGACAATTGAACGTTTGTTCTCTAGTCAAATCACATGGTTGACAAAAAATATCACAAGGTTATGAGTAACTGCTAGTGGTTAAGCATAACTTCATGATCTTTAGTGGCAATTTGAGGTTAATATTTGAGGCTGACGTTCTCGAGCGCACACAGTAGATGGATAAGGCTTGAAGTCATGGGTCACCCCCATGATCTCAGGTTCGAGTCTACCTCTAGGTTTTACCAGTGAGAGAGGCTTAGATGTTGTTGCTCTCACCCATGGAGGACTAGTTTTGCCCTAAGTTGGCATTGTTAGAAGTAATAGTTCACCAATATAACTAAGAGGGGGGGTGAATCAGTTATTAAACAATCTCACATAATTCTTACTTAACTAACCAAAGTAAACAACAAACATAAATGCGTATACACAAATACACTAGATATGTTGGCTAGGGGAAAGCCTTGATCAGAGGGAAAACCCCAGTGGGAATGATGCTCATAGAATAATATTTGTACTAATCTAAATATTCCTTGTTAGAGGATAGACCTTGTTAGGAGATTCCAACCCTATTAGGAGTTGTAGAAGGCAGTTGAACCCACTGTCCAAATAGCTTTAGGATTAGATCAACAAACCCATTGTCCAATTGACCCCAGTACTATTCCTTTTAGTATACTAGATGTGAAACAATCTTCTTCTGCCCTTCTCTATCTAGTATGTCCAACTTCTTCACCTTTAGATCATTTAAATAGATCTGGAACTCATCAGTAACCCTTGAGGTCACTTGCACACATAGTAGATTGCTCTGCTCTTCTCCTTCACAATTTGCAATTCTGCTCTGTTCCTTGATCATATCAAATGATGATCAGAACTTGGAAAGCACATTTCCTTTATACCATACTCAATTATTAACCTTCTGAGTTGGATCCATATACTTAACATTATTTTGAGTTGGCTCCATATTTAATTAAATGAAATACAATACACATTTAATTAATGTTCTCGGCTTTTAGTTGATCACAAACTTCCACACATGTAGCTTTTGTACCTATGCACTTTTTGACATCATCAAATGTTAGTCTACTTCCTCCAATTAACTATGCAACCCTTTATTCCAAATACAAAGTATTATATTAATTAAACAACAAAGACTATTTTCCTGATGCTCTATTTCCCTACTATTCTCTATAAATCACTGATATCTTTCGTACGATGTCAATTTAGGTTCTGTGCACTTGACCACATGTCAAATACATGTTGTAGTACCTTCTATTAATTGCACATGGACAGATATACAATGTGTTATCCCCAATTCAAAAATCTCATTTTGCTACTCTGTCAGTCTTACTATGTTGACATTAATGACAAACCAACACTATAACAATGTTCTGCGAAGTTTTTCCATAGCATCAGCATTCATGCTAACAATCTCCCCCTTTGGCATTGATGGTAAAATAGATGAAAAACATCTAGTTCCAAGAATACCAATCAATCAAATCCTTCAACACTATTCCCATTACAATGTTTTCAATGTCACTCACTCTTCCCCATTGACATCAATGTCAAAGGTAGTACAAAAATCAACCTATTAGCATGACCACAAGTCAATCTATTACTCTATAATTCTTTTATAAACACCATAAGTATCTAAGGATACTATTGTATACCAATTATCTATTTCCAAGAGTCCTTGACTGACTCAGTTCATCATAGATACTTCCCCATTGGAGAAGCATCAGCATTCAGTCTAGTCTAACAATGGTGTTGTGTACCCTGGACTGATGCACTTTTGCATCTTCTACTCTAAGCTAGGTAGGGGCATAACCCTAAGCATACCTCTCAAGTATTCAAATGTATCCTTTGGTAAGGACTTTGTAAAAATATCTACAATATGTTCCTTAGTACTGATGTATTCCAATCTGATTTCATTTTTTGCAACTTTTTTTTCACCAGATGATATTTTATAGCAATGTGCTTAGTCTTAGAATACAAAACAAGATTCTTTGACTTGTTGATTGTACTTGTGTTATCATGGTAAATGATAACAAGTTCTGTGAATGTGATTCCAATATCCTTCATCATCTGCTTCATCCATATGACTTGATTACAGTTGTTTGATGTTGCAACATATTCTGCCTCTGCAGCACTCTGAGAGGTGCAATCTTTCTTCTAATTGAGCCAAGAAACTAATCTTCCTCTAAGAAAAAATGCGTCTCCACTAGTGCTTTTATTGTCATCCCTATATCTTACCCAATCAGCATCTATCTAATTGCAAAGAGTAAAGTCACTATTTCTGTCATACCAAATACCATAATCTAATGTTCCTTTCAGATATCTGAATATTCTTTTTACTATTGCATAGTGATACTCCTTAGGACCAACTTGAAATCTTGCCACAATTCCATCTGCATTAGCTATGTCTGGTCTGCTATGATTCAGATACTGTAATCCACCAACCATAGATCTATACTTCTTTTGTTCAATAGTAGGCATCTCATCTTTGCTTGATAACTTATGACCAGTTATCATAGGAGTTTCAATAGGCTTGCAATTTTCTAAACCAAATCTTCTCAGTAAATCATTTAAGTGCTTGGTTTAAAAATAAAGATACCTTCTTTGTTCTGAACAAATTTTAGTCCCAAGAAAAATTTCATTTCACCTATCATGCTCATTTCAAACTCATTCTTCATGTCTCTAAGAATTTGTTAGTGGCTTCATCATTTCCACCAAAAATGATGTCATCAACAAATACAATGATTATTAACAAACCATCTTCTATTTCTTTCAAGTATAGGTCACTATCTGTTGTTCCTTTAGCAAATCCAACCTTTGCTAGGTATTTGTCCAATCTTTCATACCAAGTTCTTGGTACTTGCTTTGATTCATATAATGCTTTCTTTAATTTGCAAACCATGTCCTTTTCTTTTGTTAAAGGAAAACCCTCTACTTGTTCAATGTAAACCTCTTCTTCAAGTTCTCTATTTAGGAATGTTGATTTGACATCCATCTGATATACCTTAAATTTTTTGTTTGCTGCATATGATAGGAACATTTTGACTACTTCCATCCTTGCTATAGGTGCATATGTCTCTTCATAGTCAATTCCTTCTTCCTGAGAGTATCCCTTGCATACAAGTCTTTCATTGTCTCTTATTACTTCTCCATGTTCATTCATTTTATTTCTGAATACCTATTTAGTGCTAATCACATTTTTGTCCTTTGGTCTAGGAACCAATTCCCATGTGTCATTCTTGATTATCTACTGGAGTTCTTCCTCCATTGCCTTTATCCAATGATCATCTTTGATTGCTTCATCTATGCTTATTGGTTCTACTTGAGATATCAGACATAGTTCTTCATTAATTATGCTCCTTGTCATCACACCTTTTTCTTTACTTCCTATTATCTGATCAGTTGGATGATCTCTTGTCAAGTTTCTATTTGGGGTAGGAGTTATTGCTACAACTCTTATCTCAGGTACTGCATTTTTTTCTTCTCTCACATCTTCAATTTGTGCATTATTTTGTATGTCATTGTTAGTCTTGAAAAATAACTCATTACCTCTATTAGCCATTCTAGAGTAATCATCTCCATCAAAGTTATAGTCCATTATCTTTTCCTTGGTACCAAACATTTCGTCAATTTTAACATTTGCACACTCTACAATGGTTTTTGTTCTATAGTTGAAACATTTGTAAGCTTTACTTTTCAATGAATAACCAAGAAACATACCTTCATTGCTTCTTGGATCAAATTTACCAATATCATCATCTCTTCTGATGTAACATTTGCTTCCAAATATCCTGAAGTATTTGACTGATGGTGAATGACCAAACCATAATTCATAAGGTGTTTTGTCCATACCTTTTTTTATCTATACTTTGTTCAGTGTGTATACTATTGTATTGACTGCTTCTCTCCAAAAGGTATTCGGTACATCATTCTCAAATAGCATGGCTCTTGTTGCTTCAGCAATTGATTTGTTTCTCCTTTCAACAATCCCATTCTACTTAGGTGTATGGGGTGAGGATAATTGTCTCTTGATGCCATGTTCTTCACAATAGATATTGAATTATCTAGAGGTGAATTCTACTCCTCTATCTAATCTTAAACTTTTGACCTTGAGGCCAGATTCATTCTCAACTTTGTTCTTAAATATCTTGAATTTCTCAAATGCTTCTGATTTCTCTTTAGGAAAAGCTACCCACATCATCCTAGTGAAATCATCAAAAAAAATCATAAAGTACCTTTCTCCATAGAATCCTCTTGTTCTTGTAGGACCACTTAGATCTATATGTACTAATTCCATCTTTTGTGTAGTGCAAAACTACTTGCTAGGGAATGAGACCCTTTTCTGCTTGGCCAAAATACATTCCTTGCAAATAGTGTCAGTGGGTTTAGAGATCTTGGGCAAATCTCTTACAACAAGTGTATTACTGGCCTTTACAATGTTATAAAAGTTAATGTGATAGAATCTTCTATGCCATAACCAACTGTTGTCAATTTTTGCTACTAAACATGTTGTTTCAATGGAATTTAACTGAAATACATTACCTCTAGTTTTTTTGCTAGTACCAAGTAGTTTCCCTTGTTCTTGATAATGCATGTATCATTACCAAATTTCTATTGATAGCCTTTGTCTATGAGCTATGCAACACTCAACAAGTTATGTTTCAATCCATCAACAAAATAAACATCATCAATATATGTTTTACCATCAAGTATTATAGATCTAATTCATGTAATGTGATAGGCTACATTATTCCCCACTTTGACAATTCCTCCATCATGGTTTCTGAATTTGAAAAATTTGCTAATATCACCGGTCATGTGATGTGAACAACCACTATTAATGATCCAGTCTTTCTTTTCAACTTGTGAAATCAACACACTTTCTTCCCTAATTTCTCTATCAAGATCATCCTCTTTTATGGCCATAAATCCTAATTCATCTTCACTTCTACTTTGATCATATTCTTCTCCATCTTCTTCTTCATTACCATATAGATAATTTCTAGGTCTTCTAGATTTGAATCTACCCTTAAGCTTCCTTTCTCTTTTAGGACATTCAGATGTATAATGACCATATTCATTAGAAGTCCAACATTTAAAGATATTCTTACCATCTTTTTCTCTTTCCATGAGAAGAGCCACTCCTTCTTGGATCTTTTCTTCAATGGATTGGCTGCTGCTAGCAATGTCTCCTTATGTTTTAGTATTCCTTGCCAAACCAAGCTTGATGTTCAATGCACTGTATGTTGTCTCAACTTTTGCCAATTTCTAGACTGTTTTAGATCAAATTTTACAGCTTCCAATCTAGTAGGATGCATATTCTGGATTTGATTGTGTGTCATGTTTTTGCATCAACATTTTAGATCGCACTCAATGATCCATCATCAAGATGAGAAGAGCTTCCAATCTACCATGCAATGTTTCTTTGGTGAAATTAGTAGTGCAAGGTATCATCAGTTAAATCATTTGTGCTACTGTCTTGAAGGGTGATGTCAACCTTTTCAAGATCTTCCATATCACTTCATCATCAGACTTCTTTCCATCATGAGATGTGATTCTTGCAACAATCTCAAATATTCTCCCAACATAGTTTCTTACAGATTAATCTTTCAACATTCTAGCATATTGAAATGCGTAATATAAATTTTGCAATCTAACTATTTTTGCATGAGTATCTCCTTCATAATTGGCTTCTAAAGTTTTCCAAATTTCATGAGATGTTTTAAGTAGTTTTACCTTATTGTACTCACTTTTAGGTAATGCTGACAATATTGCTTCTCTTTCCCTTATGTTGCACATAAATAGTTCTCCCTATTCGTCAGTGCACATTTCAAGTTGATCTTCTTCTGTAATGGTTTTGGATGTTTTAGTCACAAGCCAATACCCTTGTCCCATGCACAAGAGATGAGTCCTCATTTTATCCTTCCAGTTGTCATAGTTAGTGCCATCAAATCTAGGGCTTTCTTTTCTTAACATATTCATCATGGATCTCCCAAAGTTGTTAAACTTTCTTTCAAGGATTTGTAGCTCTAATACCAATTGTTATAAGTAATAGTTCACCAATATAACTGGGGGAGGTGAATCAATTATTAAATAATCTCATATAATTCTTACTTAACCAACCAAAGTAAAAAACAAATATAAATGCGCATACACAAATAAACCAGATATGTTGACTAGGGAAACCCTTGATCAGAGGGAAAACCCCAGTGGGAATGATGTGCACAGAATAATGTACTAATATAAATATTCCTTGTTAGAGGATAGACTTGTTAGGAGTCTGTTACAATGCTTAGTACAAAGAGTCCCTGTTAGGAAACTTTGAATCCCTATTAGGAGATTCCAACCCTGTTAGGAGTTATAGAAGGCAATTGCACCCACTGTCCAAACAGCTTCAGGGTTAGATTACAGTGGGTTCAAGGATTGTTAGGAGTTATAGAAGGCAATTGAATCCCTATTAGGAGATTCCAACCCTGTTAGGAATTATAGAAGGTAGTTGAACCCATTGTCCTCAATTCACAAATCTTAGTTTGTTGCTTAATCAGTCTTAATATGTTGACATCAATGACAAACAAACACTATAATAATGTTTTGCAAGGTTTTCCCATAGCATCAACATTCATCCTAACATGCATCAGTTGTTGGTCATTGCTGGGCTTAGATTGCGGGGATACCTTCGTGATTCAAAAAAAACCAATTACATACAAATATAACCAATAATAGAAAATAATATATTGTAAAGAAGAGAACACAAGACACCAAGATTTAATATGGTTCACCCAAACCCAAGGCTACGTCCACCAAACAACAACTCTAATATTATTATGATTTAGTGATTATAACCTAATTACAAGAAGCAATTTTTGCATCACACCTTATGAAAACCCCTAACCCTAAGCTCCTTTTATAAAAGATTTTTTACTACTTTAGGGTTAAAATAATAATTACATGTCAGCCCAAAATTCTAATAAATGGGGCCTAAAAAAATTATCAGCCCCAAAGAATTACGAAGTATGTGCAGTACTTCCCTGATCAGTCACTAGAAACTAATAGAAACTTGAAATATAAAATATGAGAAATGATATTTTTCTCTTCTTTTCCAAAGTGGTAACCATCATACAGACTCAAACCAAGGATTGACAAGCTCTAATACCATGTCCAAAATAAAATCCAAAGTGGTAACCATCATACAAACTCAAAACAAGGATTAGCAAGCTTTAATACAATGTCCAAAATAAAATCTAATTAAATAATCAAGGAGCTTGATATAAAGAAGATTTACCATAAACAAAAGAGTCATCTAAGAATCAACAAAAATAGAAACAAGAGATTTTGAAAGGCCAATGAAAAGAAAACCTTTGTGAATTATATGAACTAGGTATATGCCTAAAGAATGAAAAGAGAGAAAAGAAGAGAGGGAAAATGGAGTCATGGGCTCATTACAAGAACTAATAGTGACTGTGTGTTAATTTAGAATAAGAGAGGATAACTATTAAGGAGGGATAACTATTTTCTTTAATAAAGGAATTAAAAAAATAAGTTGACAATAGTACAAGTTCTTCACATTTGGACTAAAGGACATACTACATAAGGGATACCTTATTTATCCTATTTAATAAATAAATACAACCAAGAAAATATTACTACTTCTAACAGATATAATGTATGTTATATATAATTTGGCTCACGTTATAGTTTAAGATTTTTTATTTATACAATAAGACAAAAATTATGTATGCAAATAGTTATTTGAGGGATTGACTATAAGGTATCGATCTAGTAAAAAATAAATTAATTTACTCAAAAAGTCAAATCCTAATAAACAAAATTTAAAAGCTCTTAAATAGTATCATTATGTTATCTAAATGAGCTAACTCTCAACATCTTTTTATTCTTTGAAAAAAAAGATAGCCATAGATACCATGGCATTCTATTTCCACCTCAATTATTTCTCAAGTCTAAGCAACCAAATTCTACTTCTAGATATTTTAATATAGACATATTTCAATAAATTTTAAATTTAATTTAAATACTAATATTAATCAAAAAATAATATGTATAAAAGATCATCCTCACTAAAATAATTATATTCCATAATTTAGACCAATAAAACTACAGTTAGCACTTATCTAATTTTAGATTAAATGATCATCCTACTAATAATGTAACATTGAAGTAACTATATGTATTCAAGTAAATTGTTTTCAATTAAAATAAATAAAGCGAATGATATATTATTGCAAGTAGGCAAGATAGGTGTGATTTTTTTTTTTTTTTGTAAAGATTCAAACCTTTTTTTTTATGAAAGATTCAAACTCTCTTTTTTTGTTTTTTTAAAAGATTCAAACCTAAACAAACAACTGAACAAGACAACTGAACAAGACACAAAGCCTGCAAGCTTCCAATGATTTTGAAAACAAGGAGATTGTAAGTTCCAACGAAAATCTTATGAAGGAAAGCAAACGGACAATGCTTAACATTGGAATTCCATGTTACCTTGACTAACTCATACAATGGACCAGGAGAATTTTGCAGCTCATCACCTCGTTAAGGAAACTTGTCGATCGAAAAAGACATACATCGCTTTTATAAATTAATTAAAAAACTTGTGTTCATCCTCGTCCTCGTCTGTGTTGATCTATGAAATCTCGTGAAAGGAATATTGAACTTAAAAAAATAATTATGATATATTCGATGATGTTATTCCGAATTCCTCGAGGAGAAGGGCGGAATAGTTTAGAAGCGGAGGGCAGATTCGACTCCATAAATTGCATCGGAATAGCACTTGTTCACAACATAAACAGAAAACAAAAGAAAATGGCAATTAAGGCAATGAAATTGTTTTGCTTGGTGGTAGTACTAACTTGTTTTGTGGGCATGATTAACATGGCAGGTAGGGCAGGTATGGTAGAAGCTGCCCAAGGTGATCCCTGCGACGTGGTTCCCTGCGAATTTGATTATAATTGTGCGAGCAATCAATGCTGCGATGTTTTGGACGATGAATGTGGTCCTTCAATGGGATGGTGCTGTTTAGATATTGATCCCTGTCTGAGCGATCTCTGCACCACAGATGAGGAATGTCAGTCCGAGGACTACCCGAATGATACATGCCACAAGATCGGAACTTGTCCCGATGGAAAGGGATGGTGCTCTTAATCTCTTTCTTTTGCTTTCCTTGCAATAGGGCTCACTTCTCAAAATAAATAATCTATTGAGCCTTAGAACATATGCAAATACTATATTATTATCATAACTAAACTCATCTTTGAACATATCCAAACAATATTATAATAATTTAATCATGTTTTATATTATTAAAGTGTAAGGTATTTTTTGTTTTTTTTGTAATTTTCAGTGCATGTCAAATTGTCATATTGTTTTTGATAAAAAATCAGCCAAAAATAGGGGAATGACCTTTTACAATGGTAGAGCAACCATCAAAAACAAATTGCGATGTTGTTATTGATATTCTGATATTGTAATAATTTTGTTGTAATACTTTAGGTTAGTTATACTGTCTAATTTTTACTCGTTTTTATTAGATGGATCATTATTGTATCAATTATTCAAATTGAAAACAAAACAAAACTTTGATAGTTATCAATTTGTAATATCTTATTAGAGCTATTATTAGATGGATCATTATTGTATCAATTATTCAAATTGAAATGAAAACTAAACTTTGATTGTTATCAATTTGTGATATCTTATTAGAACTATATTTTATTCAGTTATTTTAAACATCTATTCTTATATAAATTTAAGGCTTACCCAATTATAGAAACGTCCTAGAGTGGTGTCTTATTTTTTTAAAGAATGGGCATAGATATTAGGTGGATGATTATGTATTATTGTAGACTATTCCATTCTCAAAATTGATTATGTGTAAAGGAAAGATAGTTGTTATTTACATGTAGTATCTTGTTTTCTATGAGTGGACATAGATAAATTGAAGATGTTTGTCTCTTATTAAATAATATCTTTTTTTTAATAATAATTTATAATATAAAAGGGAGATTGTTATCTTTTATTGTGTAGCATTATATTTTATTACAAAGATCATACATAAAAGGGAGTTGGTTATTGTTTATTGTGTATTATCTTTGGTTCATTATAATGAAAATGGATAAAGAAATATTATCAATTTGAGCCCATTAAACCCTTTTGGGTAGAATGGAATGTGTGAGTTCATATAAAAAGAAATGTCAACCCTTTGTGTCAAAAATGGGAATAAGGTTCAAAAATTGACACAAAGTATTATAAGAGGGAGGCCAACATTCCTATTAGAATGTGAGGCCAATGAAGAAGCTTCCATGGAAGAAAAAATGAATGATCATTCAACATCTTCCATATCATCAAAGGACTTTTAAAGAATTCTTGAAAAAAATCTCTAGTTATCCAAGAAGGTGGGAAGAAGTAAGCAACGGCAACTCATACACATGAGTTAACATTGAAATAGCATTGGCAATCCACATAGCTCCAATTTTGTATTAAGGGAGGGGAGGAGGCTGATAGATAAGTAACAAAACTTTTTTTATTTGAATCTTTTTTACACTCTCCTTATGTTTATATCTACATCATTGGTTAATAGTGATGCAGGAGAATCTTGGGTTGCTTTGTAATCCTTCTCATTTGTTCATTTTGGCAGTTTTAACAAAGTCTTTAGTGCTAACCAAGCTATTCAGTGTGGATTGAACTATCTTGTGTTAATTGAATTCTAACAATGCTTTTCGAGTTGTAGCTCTAACCGAGTTCTTTAGTGTTTGTCAAGTTGCAGTTCTAACTACGTTCTATAGTGCTTGTACCGAGTTAAACCTCTAACAAAGTTCCAGTGTTCTGAGTATTCTAGTGCTGACCAAGTGTTCTTTCATGTGTCGAGTTTGAGATGATGTTTATGGAATTATATAGTTGAAGCTAGATTACAGATCTTAAAGTTGTATTTTGTATATGATCATAAGCCAGAAGGCCTATAGCTGGGCATATATTCAATTATTTAAAACATCTATTCTTATCTAAATTTAAGGCTTACCCAATTACAGAAACATCCTAGAGTGGTGTCTTATTTTTTTTAAATAATGGGAATAGATATTAGGTGGATTATTATCTATTATTGTAGACTATTCCATTCTTAAAATTGATTATGTGTAAAGGAAAGATAGTTGTTATTTATTTAGTATCTTGTTTTCTATGAGTGGACATAGATAAATTGAAGATGTTTGTCTTTTATTAATTAATATCTTTTTTTTTAATAATGAATTATAATATAAAAGGGAGGTTGTTATCTTTTATTGTGTAGCATTATATTTTATTAAAAAGATCGTACATAAAAGGGAGTTGGTTATTGTTTATTGTGTATTATCTTTGTTTCATTATAATGAAAATGGATAAAGAAAGATTGTCAATTTGAGCCCATTAAACCCTTTTGGGTAGAATGGAATGTGTGAGTTCATATAAAAAGAAATGTCAACCCTTTGTGTCAAAAATGGGAATAAGGTACAAAAATGGACACAAAGTATTATAAGAGGGAGGCCAACATTTTTATTAGAATGTGAGGCCAATGAAGAAGCTTCCTTGGAAGAAAAATGCATGACTGTTCAACATCTTCCATATCATGGGAAGAAGGGAAGATGGGAAGAAGCAAGCAGAGGCAACTCATACACATGAATTAACATTGAAATAGCATTGGAAATCCACATAGCTCCAATTTTGTATTTAAGGGAGGGGAGGAGGCTGATAGATAAGTAACAAAACTTCTTTTATTTGAATCTGTTTTACACTCTCCTTATGTTTATTTCTACATCATTGGTTAATAGTGATGCAGGAAAATCCTGGGTTGCTTTGTAATCCTTCTCATTTGTTCATTTTGGTAGTTTTAATGAAGTCTTTAGTGCTAACCAATCTATTCAATGTGGATCAAACTATCTTGTGTTAATTGAGTTCTAACAATGCTTTTTGAGTTGTAGCTCTGACCGAGTTCTTCAGTGCTTGCCGAGCTGCAATTTTGACTAAGTTCAATAGTGCTTGTACCGAGCTACAGCTCTAAAAAAGTTCCTGTGTTCTGAGTGTTCTAGTGCTAACAAAGTGTTCTTTCATGTGCCAAGTGAACCTATGTTTGATGATACTTGCGTCCTTATTTGACCGAGATTATTTGTGATTGGTTCTTAGTTTGAGCTGACTCATGTATTTAATTTGGATTGTAAATTTAATAATAGAATCTTGCCTTGGGGTGAATGTAGACCATTTTGAGTTCAGACTTTCTATTTTGTAATGATCTAGAATCTTTTGTAAGTCTTTGCCAATTATAAGTAGATTTATTTGGTTTAATCTAGAGTAAGGACTTAGAGAGTTAGAGAAGGTGTTTATGGAATTGCATAGTTGAAGTTGGATTATAGATCTTAAAGTTGTATTTTGTATATGGTAATAACCCAGAAGGCCTACAATTCCAGCCATATATGTTAATAACTTGATGAATCAATAAAAGTGATTGTTCTCTCTCTCCTTGGTGTTGTTTTAATGAATCAATAAAAGTGATTATTCTCTCTCTCCTTGGTGTTGTTCTTTGTGTGTTTTCTTCCATTGTGTTTACTTAGCAAGGTGGTTTGACAGTTAGGTGTTCCTTTGGCCCTAGCCATTCAATCTCTCATTGCACTAGGTGATATTGGAGCTTGAGTTTCATCCTTACGGAGTGTAATGACCCCTATTCTTCATTTATATTGATAAGATAAATTTGACTAAGTTTAAAATTATATAAATTTGTTATGATTTTCGAATGAATCCTTTGGACCCTCCTATTATATCTAATTAATTGAGATGACACACCCCTTCAAGATTATAAAATAATATATGAGTAATATTAATAAATGATTTGATATCATTATTAAATCTTAAGATTTAATACTATTAGATTATAGTATTTAGTTTATTTAACAATGTTAAATTTATGAGGTAGATTATATATTACAATAGTATTTATTTATTTATTTATCTATATTTACTTAAAATTTATTTTAAAAATTAGTTATTTATAATTATTATATATATTACTTATTGTTGTGTATCTTAATAATTATTAAATATTATTTTAGCAGGGATATTATAGTCCTCCCCTCTCAAATGTACTTGTCCTCAAGCAATTGATTTGATTTTTAATTAATTCATAGTTCAGATTAATTTTCTTCCTTGCATATGTGTAGACACTTGCAAAGTAAACATGTTAGTATATAATAGTGTGATCAAGAACATATGAATGAAGAAACAAGGTAGACATATTGATGCACGAAGACGTGGTGCAAACAAGAGGTAGACACACATGAATGCATGAAGACACAAAGAAGGAATGAAGAAAACATATTAATCCATGAAATCATGATGTAGGCACATCTATATACATGTTATATTTTTGCTTACAACTAGAAATACAAAAAAGGTAAGGAAATGTTTTACCACTTTGATTGTGAATGTCATGCTCCTTTCCCCTATCTCAAAATCAAACTTCTTGACGATGCATACTTTTAACAACTTTTCTATAGCTATTAATATAATAGGGTGTATAATTCCATAGTGGATGGTAGATTTATTGTTGCTCAAGTTTGCACACACTCAGCTTGGGGTTCCCTTATATTTTTATCCATATTGTGATTCTCTTGCCCCAATGTGACTGATTTACTCCTCCCCCTGTGCACACACCCTACCCACTAGGTAGATGTTTAATTCCATTATGAATGGTAGATTTACTACTGCTCGAGTTTGGACATGCTCAGCTTGGGACTCCCTTAGATTTTGATCCATATTGGAGCTTTCTTGCCCTACCGCGACTGATTTACTCCTCCCCCTATGTACACTCCCTATCCTCTAGGAACATGTTTAATTTTGATGTGGATGGTAGTTTTACTACTTCTCAAGTTTGGACATGCTTAGCTTGGTGCTCTGTCAGATATTTGTCCATATTGGGATTCTATTTGCCCCAATACAACCGATTCACTCCTCCCCTTGTGCATACTCCCTATCTACTATACACATATATTTTCCTTCAACATACCTTTTCCAAACTACCATCAATCATAAAATATGTTCATACACCATTCATATGGATATATATTATGGTTTTGTGATAAGTTATCTTTTTCCAATGAAAACATGCATCGTGCTTTTTCCATTATCAACTTGTAATATAATATCTAAAAATTTTATTGCATTGTCTTCCTCTAGGGCTCATGGATACTTTCAACACTTTTCGATATAAACAAGTGGGCATTATCATTTTGGGTTGTCACCAAATTCCTTATCATTTAGCTTGGATAATTCAATATTTGTAGGACTCGATTAGTCGGTGTCTCTGTTCTATTGTCTAAAAATAATTTCCCTAGTTCTCCTTGCCATGGGGATACTTGTGCCTATATCTTCCTAACACAAGAACCCTATCATGGCCAATTCTATGTCAACTTCATACGAAACCCCCCTGTCATATCATGTACAATTTATAGTGTGTAGCATTTGCAAATCCATATATAGCTGATTGTATCTAGCTTGATTCCTCCCATTGAGATGACTTCCTTAGATTGATGTGATTTGAGTGATATTTCATTTTGAATAATTACTATGCTTTACTCAACTGTCAAAAGAGATATTCATGTTTGATGATAAATGAAGTGTGATGGTTCATATCATTCTTTTGATTAGATAGCAATCTTAGCATAACTTAATCATTAATTGTAATTCTATTAACTTATGACCTCTCTCTCTTTTCATGGTTTGCTTGAACACTTCTTACTATTCTTAGTGAGACTATGTCAATTGGATCTATGTATGTGGTTAGCTTTGAACTACTCAAAATATTATAATTCCAATATTATAGGGTCCTATTTAGACAAATACAATCACATGATTATGGTGTTCTATTGTCAAATTTGCTTATTCTGAAATCAAACAATGTCAAAGACTATTAGTGTATGATTGTTTAATCTTAATGTTGTTGATATCCATTGGTTGTGTTGACTAAAAATATATGCCTATGATCTGCTTGAGGAGTTCTAATTTAGATATAAATACTTTTTTTGGGTTTTGTCATCTTTACCATTCTGCACTATGTATTATCTTTTATCTAATTGGCTTATATATCATGTTTTCTCAATGCATTACCAAACATCGTTGAATATCAATTTTCTATATTTTTTTACAAAATTCCACAAGATGACAGGGCCAAGGCTCTAATACCACTTGTAATGACCCTTATTCTTCATCTGTATTGATAAGAAAAAATTGACTAACTAAAATTATATATTTGTTGATGATTTTTGAATGAATCCTTTGGACCCTCCTATTATATCTAACTAAATGAAATGACACACCCCTTCCAGATTAAATAATATATTATTAATATTATGAAATGATTTCATTTCATTATTAAATTTTAAGATTTAATACTATTAGGAAATAATATTAAATTTATGAGGTAGATTAAATATTACAATAGTATTTATTTATTTATTTATTTATTTATCTATCTTTACTTAAAATAAAAATATTATTAGTTATTTATAATTATTATATTTATATATATATATATATATAACTTATTATTTTGTATCTTAATCATTATTAAATATTATTTTAGTGGGGATATCACATGGAGATTGGGTTGTGTAGAACCCTAAGTTGATTTTGGTTTTAGGGTGGAAGATCTGTGGATTTAACCTATAACTTGCAAAGGGTTATGATCTTGTAGGAATCTAGTTATGAAGATGGTGCAAGGTAGAGGAAATATAGACACTGCTATTATAGACATGTTGAGAAAAAATTGCAAAAAAATAAGATGTTGTGGAAATAGCCCAAAGGAGAGGAGCACATCTTGATGATGTGAGTGATGACAAAGCAATGGCACCAAACCCTAATCCAAAACCTGAAGAAGATTAAGATGAGGAAAAATTGTTGAGAGTATTATCTAGGGCACATTCAAAGCCTATTGCAGAGTTTGTTCCTTATGATGGAAAACTAGATGCCAATATTGTGTTTAATTGGATCTCCAATATGGAGAAGTTTTTTCAGCTTGAAAACACTCTTGATAATAGGAAGGCGAAAATTGTAGTCACTAGGCTAAAAGGTCATGCCTCACTGTGGTGAGATCATTTGCAAACTTATAAACAAAGGAGAGGAAAGTAGAAGATCAAGACTTGGTTGAAAATGGTGAACAAAGTGAAGAAGAAATTCCTCCATGTTGATTACCAAGTTAGCTTGTTAAGAAATATGCAAAATTTGAGTCAAAGGGACATGAATCTAAAGGGATATACTAAGGAATTCTATAGATTGGACTTTAAAACTAGACATGTGGATGATGAGGTTCTTAAAGTTGCAAGGTATCTAAATGGATTGAGATTTTGAATCCAAGATGAAATAAGATTTGTGAAATTGGGAAGTGTGGAAGAAGCATACCAATATTCCTTGAAAGATGAGAAGGATCTAGGAGCATCTTTGGTTAGCTAGTAAACTTGCATGATGGTGTGGTTTGACCTTGGACTTGGAGGACTCTGTCAAAGGAAGAGGTGTGGCTTGGTTGATACTAAGTTGTTCATGGTTGTTGTATTAACTGAGGAGTTTGATTAAATATGAAACATGGTAGATACTATAAGCTTGGTTTATACTAGGAGCTTGATAGTAGTGATGATCAAGCAGCTTGGTCAATAAATGGATTTTGTTGATCTTGAGGATTTGTTGATTCTCAGTGGTGATTTTTGACATTCAATCATGTCTTGGTTTCTATGTTGCCTGAGTTTTTTTTGAGCTAACATTTTGCCATTTAATTTGGGTTGTAAGTATTTAATGAGTTTTTAATCGACTTGTGGCTTATGGGTATGTGCAAGATCATGGTCAACCAAACTATGCTCTTAAGTGGCAATAAAAAATTAGAAAATCAGGGTTATGTCAACTTGACTTGCAATTTTCTACTTGTTATTAACTTTATATCAAAAAGTTGAGAGAAAAGAATCACTAGAAAGTTGAATCTAGTTTTTAAACTAATAGGACTTATCTCTAAAATAAAATAAAATTGATTGGTCAAAATTTTGAATTTTAATGCAATATTTAAAAAAATTCAGAACAAAAAAAAGAAGTAGATGTATGTCTGACCACCTTAATCAAAATCAAATGATAATATTTTTAAATAATATTCTAGATATAAGTAGTATAATCATGCCTGGATGTGACACATATTTTTGGGTATTTTAATTCTAAATAAATAATAATTAATTAATTTTTGACTTTAGTATTTTTGGAAATAAAAAAATCTCGTGTCTAACTACCTTAACTAATTCAAAAATCTGCAAAATATATTTTTTCATTTTTTTCCTTATAGTAGAAGAAATATAGAATGTGATGCACCTTTTGGATTTAAAAAATGTTGTACCATTTGAAAGTTATAATTGTTTTTCAAGTAGTGTGTCAGTCAACACTTTATATGTAAATGCATTAGAAAATAAGTAATAATTACTTACTAAAATCATAATTTGAAAAACTTTATATTTATGGAAAGATATGAACAGTCTTAAGAAACCATTTTCATTTCATCAAATTTTGGTGAAAAAAAAATTGTCAGCTACATGTTTGAAGTAAAAATCACATAAAAATAGGCCAAAAATGCATTTTTAGGTTGTTTTTAAAGCTGAGCATATAGGGTTGGTATGAAAAGATGTAGTAGACCTTATAAAGATATTAATTTTTTTCATTTAGTATTAGGGTGGGTGGAAAAAAAGTTGGAATAGATTTTGAAATGGTTTGAGATATTTCAGAATTACATATTTTTCAGATCACCACTTTTTGGCACACCATTATCTTGCACATACCCTTATACATATATTTAATGTAAGGGTTATTTTAATTTTTAATGAGCTAGGCTGACCTATGGCTTAGTTGGGTATAAGTAAGGGGTTTTTGTGGAGTCTTAGGTAATAATCATCCAACTTGGAGAAGAGAATGTGGTAGAAGAGCAAACTTTGAGAAGGGCTAGTAGTTGAGGCTTGGAAAACAAGGAGATTACTTGGTCATCTTGTGAATATAAGTTTTGATCTTCCTTGGAGCTTTCTACCAGAGTGTGAACCTGGACTAGATAGGATTTGAGTCTAATCTTGAGGGATCTTGCAAATTTTTTATGGTAATTTCTATTGTATTTGGCCCTGACTTGGAAGGCCTTATAGCCCGACACATTGCATGTAAATAGTTATTATATGGATAAAGAGTTGTATTTTGGTATGACATTATGTATCTTGCATTGTGTTTTTACTATGTGGTTATTTGTTGGGGGCTAGGACATCTCTTTTGGGGATTTTCCCACCTTGCACTACATTAGATGGTATTGAAGCTTAGTTATTCCTGATTATGTAGACCAAGCATCAATCCAAAGGCAGTTTGCACTAGGACTTGGGTGAAGGTTGGAAGAGAAGTTTGATCTTGTAGAGTTGATTGATCTTTTGGATTTGTGAATTGATTATTTTGGGTTTGCAAAGGATCTTGGAAGATGCCTCTAAGAATATTGGCCCCTAGGAAGATTGATGCTCTCTATGATGTTTTGGAGGCAAGGCTCTTAGAGAAGATGGTGTTGATGAAGACTAACATGATTGTTGAGATTGTGAGTGTTTTGGGTGGTGCACATAGAAATGCAAGTACAGAAGATGGTTATGAAGAGGTTGCTGAAGACTTTGAGATTTTTGGATCAAGTGGTGGGGATAGAGCTAACCAAGTTGAGATGCCTATTGGAACTAGGGCTAGTTAGTATGCTAGATCTAGAACTTAGATGAAGTTGAAGCATAAGATGGAGGTTTCTAATTTCTCAAGTACTTTGATGATGAAGACCTGATTGATTGGATTGGTGAATTGGAAGACTACATTTAGCTTGAGGATATTGAGGATCCACCTAGAATAAGGTTGGCACAAATAAAGTTGGAAGGAAGTGCTACTCTTTGGTGGAAAGAACTATAAAGAGACAGAGAGGAGGAGGTGAAATGAAGATCACTAGATTGAGGCTGATGGTAACTAAGTTGAAGGATAAGTTCATTCCTTTTGATTATGAACTTGAGTTGTTCAAGTGTTTTCAAAATCTAAAACAAAAAGATATGACTATGAAATATTAAATACCAAGGAGTTCTACAAGTTGACTATTTAGTGTAGGCATAGTGAATTATCAAAGGAGAAGGTAGCTTGGTGCATTAATGATTTGAGATTCAATAACCTAGATGAGGTTGGTATATTGAAGATTCATTTAGTTGAGGATGCTTATTATTATGTCATGAAGGTAGAAGATAAGTTGAAGAGGAAAATTCAAGGTAATTCTAGAGGGAAGGAGAAGTAGGACTACTTGGCAAAGGATAAACTGAGTGCAGAAGAAGAACCAAAACCAATTGATCAAAAGAGAAGGACATCTAGAGGTAAGTTTAAGGGTACTTATTTCAAATGTCAAGAAGAGGGACATAGAGCTTATGAGTGTCCACAAAAGTGTGAGGCCTTACCCCAACCCATCATAGTATAGATACTTTATATACAATTTGATATTTGAGATTTGGATATTTTGACATTTATTTGAGACACGATGACTTATATTATCTATTGTTCTGGTAGTTACAGTAGTAATTCCACTTACGATATGTATTAAGAACCAAAATTTTTGTATGGGATGATCAAACAAATATGGATGCAACTTTACACATGGTATGATGGGAATTAGATTATGATGTGATGCAAAATGCTAATTCAATCATGTTGATTTAAGACTAAATGTGATATATGGCTTTTGATATTTTAATGTTTTGAAATGTTTATTTGAAATGATTAAGAAAAGAAATTTAGTTGAATTATGTAATATGGATTTTGTAACATTAGAATTTGTATGCATTTATGATATGTATTTTATGTGACCTTTCTTTGGGTTACTAATGCTTGATTTTAGTGTGTAGGAAGTGGAACCATGGAAATTTATCAAGGAAACAAAGTCCAAACTCATGTGGACACAGTTTAGCCAAGGCAAATCTTTGGAAGATTCAAAAGCCTCATTATGATGTATTTTATTTCATAAATGTAAGCTTTTATGTAAGTGAAAATTTTAATCTCAAAGATGCATTAGGGACATGTCATGATGATGTGTAATGTGCTTTAATGTGTCACTTAACACTTGTAAAGTATTGTGTGTTAATGACATGTCACTTAGGGTTTTGGTCATGGTAACATTTAACCCTTAAACTAATTACCTTTTTAAAGACTAAGTAAACCCACTTGACAAGGAATGGGATGAGTCAATATCAAAAGGAAATTCGAATTCAGACTTGACTAGGGTTTTAAAGGGTCATTAGGTGGTCCCAAAGTATCCTTTTTGTGAAAATAAGCTACCCATATGTTAGTATAACATGTTAGGGGCCTAAATTTGACCATTTTAATGCTTAATTAGCCTGGGGGGGGCCTTTACCAATGCATTCTTCCAAAAATTCGAAAATTGAGTTGTCACATGAGTTCTTCCCCATGTTTTTACTAAGACAAAAAAAGCAAACTTGGGGGGCGGGAAGGTTGTAAGAGGTAGTTGCTTGATGTTTTTGCCAAAATAGATAGTTGGAGTGCCTTCTTAGGGAGACTTGGACAAACTAGTTGGTTGTTCACCCACTCTCTAAGTTTAGAGACCGTTAGGGTTATGGAAGGGAGGCAGAGGAGAAGGGAGCTCTTCATCAACTATCATTGTATTTAGCTTAGACCAAGGTCAGTGCTCAAACCATAACCATTCTTTGCATTTTCATAATGAAGTTGAAATCATGTATTGTTGTTGTGGATGGATGCATTTTTATTGTAAATCTTTGTATTTTGTTGTGATGGTGTGATAGTGATTTGGGTTATATGTATTTCCTTGATTTTTCTTTCTTGATCTCTTTGTTTGGTTTTGGGATGTTGAATTTTTAATGGGTGTGAAGGATTCACTCACCCTTAGGAGGGAAGAGAAGTCTTGGGTGAAGGGGTTAGTTGGGCTAAAAAATGTAGTTGAGAGCCTCTTCTCTTGGAGAGAAGGGGGGGATATTTCATGGAGTATGGGCTCCATTGAAGCCATTGTCTTGATATTATTATTTTGGGGTGATAAGTGGAAATTGTAAAGAGAAACACGTATGGTGCAAGCCTTATGGAGGCATGGTGAAATTTGATGTATGAGAAATTGTATTTGTTGGAGTTCTTTCTGGTAAGGAACATATCAAGTGGATTTAAACCTGATACTAGGAAACAAAGATAGGGACATGCCTAAGGATGAGATGAATCCTATATTCAACAAGGCTAAATCTTAGTTCTGGGCCAACATGAATAGAGTCATCAGGACACACTTCACTTTAGGCTCTACAAGGCCAAGGTGGGAAAACCTAAGGGATTAATCTTGTTGAATTGACACTTTTTCTTTCAAAGATTATTCCCTACAATAGAAATGGTCAATATTCTTCTATAATTTGCTAATAAACTTTTTGAGCACAGTAGCTAACTATAACCACAAAGTAGATGCAAATAAGAGATGACTAGCACTTAGGTTATTGATACATTAAATGGTAAATTGATTTTTTGTTGTGTATGTTTTGCAATTAAGTGAATCATCAGTGTATTCTTGAACTTTTAAATAGACTAGTGTCTTATCAATTGGATATATAGAGAGACAAAGATTAGAAGGTTTGGACCTTTTCAATCAAATTGTGATTAAAATTGTCAACATCAACTCTAAATTTCATTCTGATTCTCATCCTTTTCACAAACCCTAAACCTTATCCATTAAAGAAAGCAATTACCTAATTCTTTAAATTAGCAACAGTCAATAAAGTTATACAACTATGTAAATTGCATTAAACTAAATGAAACTTGTTCATTTAGCCCCAAGATTATGGATTTATAAGAAAGGAGAAAAAACCCAAAGATAATGATAATTAAGGGAAAATCCTTCTTATTCAGATCTTTATACTGTTAATAGAAACTCATGATATAACTCAAAGACTAACCATAGGTACCAATTGTTCGCCTTTTTTGTATTCAAGTGTGCAATCACTGAACTCATTCATATAACTATAGAACACTTGGATAGAATGGAAAATAATACATGACAATTTAAAAATTCTATAGGAAACTGACCTCTACTCTTCATCTTCGAAATTCACATATAGGATTACAACAAGCTACAGATGAGAGGAGGAAACATGTCAAAATGTTAATGGATACAAAAATTTTGGAAGATGGGAACAAAAAGGTATACAGAACATTCTTCCAAAAGATTGATTAGAAAAAGATAAGTAGTTGAGATAGTAAGAGAATATTTATACCAAGCCTTTGATTTTTCTCCTCTTTTTCCTTTACTAACTTGTATGCAAAATATCTCAACTACTTCTTGGCAATAGAGCTTTGATCTCTCGTACTACTTCCCAGACATAAATTTCCCTTTTTGTGGGCCACTCTATAGATTTACCTCTTGCAAATCCTAAGTGGCTTTGGTCCATCTAGCATCCATGACTACTTTTGATTCAACAATAAATTTATTCAAATCTATTTCTACCTTAAATAGGGAATCAATTAACTTATTATATGGAATATCAGAAGTATCTTCAAAAATTGATATTGTAGCCTCCTGAGTCAAACTATTATCAAAAGAATTAGACTATTCTTGCCAATCTATTAGTATGCTAGCAGCATCTAAAACTAATTGTATATAAGGTTGTACTCCCTAAGATAAAACCTTAAAATTTCCTTGTATAATTTGTAATTTCACAATGAAGAAACCAATCAATTATTTTACTATTTCTAGGCCTTCCTTCACTATGATTATTTTATCAGAAAATTTTGGCTTTTCAACCATTAGTATAATTAGCCTCTACAAAAATTGAATATATGGCCCCCAATGACTAAATGTGGGTGATAGCCATGAAAGTCACTCATTGAAAAATTGTTTAGCACTTTGTAAAGAAACATAAAAATTGTAAGCCTATTGTGACATGTTTCTCAAAACTTCAATTCAATGGCTCATTATATTCCTAAGGACAACTATCCTTATATCACATCCCTACTAAGTAGATTGAGCATCAATGCTCATCCTCCTAGGTTATAATGCCTCCTCTGCTCTTAAATCCTCTATTTGTGGTAGGACCTCAACTGTATCAATAACCACCTATTTTGCCTGTACAAGTTGCTCCTTCAGTGATGCAACTTCATTTTCAAGTGCTTGGAGCTTGGCCTCAAGCTCTACAATTCTCTCCTTATTTACATGGTTGCTCTTAAGATCATTTTCATAGAGTTTCCTCACATCTATTTAATCATGAATAGATTTTGATAATCTACTCTCCATCTCCTCTACCTTGGCTTCATTCATAAATGAAAAATGTTTCATGGTTTTAGATATTTCTATTCCAAAGGTTCCCTATGGAGTCCATACAATCATGTTACCCTATTCAGTGCTCTATACATCTATTAATTTTGGCTTGTTGGATGAAGGAGTCATACTCCAGATTATAAGAGATTTGGTATCAATGTTAAAACTAGTTCCTCTCTATAGTCCATTTGCACCAAATGCCTCATATGAAATAACATTTTCCTGCCTCCTTATTTGATCAAGCATAAATGCTTGTTCCAAATCTCATCTAGGCACTAATAGCATACCACTCCTTTATACAAGATCCCTGGCCTCCTCTAGAGTCGTTACTTCACTCTCAAGATCATAGGCTTGCAACTTCTCCACTAGTTCCAGCTTCTACTCATTAGATTCCCTTGGTTTCATCTTTAATACTAGCTCACTATATTTTATCTTGTATAGAAAGCTCTTGAATTTAGTGGACTTGATGAAGTCATCATCTTCCAAGAATTGTTGGGCTTGGATAATCTTATTATCTAGCCTTGTTGTTGCTAATTCCAAGTCTATGAGCATACTCTCCATTGAATTTATTCTATTCTGGAGGTAATTTTGACTTAAGTCAGCCAAATACTAACTATTCCTAGGTAAGATCTATAGTGTCCTCTTTTTCACCTCAGTAGGGATGTGGACAACCTTTTGTCTCTTTTTTTCCTTTTTTCACCCATGATGCTTCAAGGACATCATCTTCTTCTATTTCAAGGGTTACATCAAACTTAGGGCTATCAGGGAATACCCTATCTTCCTCTCCCATTAGTCCCTCAAGCATCTTTATCATGATCTCAAGATGGTTAATGATCATCTTCTTGATCCTCTATGGATAGCGGATATCCATGTAAAATCCCATAAATTGCGGATCTTCTCTTTTGATTTCTCTCTCAGCCTTTAAAACATCATCTAGCTTTACTTGCTTGTCAGCTGCTTCACCCTCTGCAACTATGCTTAGAATGACATCCTCATGGGGCAATTGCTTTGTGCTAGGAAGTACATAATTTCTCATCTCCTTTAGGGTGATCTTCAGTCAATTGTTAAGGTCATAAATTCTATAGGGACCAGTAGATAAATTATAGTGATGGAGATAAGAATGGATCTGATCCAAGTCCTCTTTCCCAATTGTAAAATCCCCAACCCTAAAACATCTGCATAAGAATGTTACCCTATACACTTTAGGTCCTAGGTATTCCCTATCAACCATAAATAATTGTCAAATGAATTCAATTATACCTAATTTAGGAGGGATATACTTTGTAAACTTTCATTAAAGAAAAGGTTGGGAATAAGAAAATGTCTACCTAGTTATGGTCAAGTCTTTTTACCTTATGAAGTAGGGCTAGTCTCAAAAAATATTTTTAATATACCAGGTGCCCTAAAGTATCCTAGATCTAACAACTTCATGATTACAACACTAAAATTATTTTAAAAATGAAACAAAATCAGGAAAATGGTAATTGTTATCACACACCTGTGTCCACAACTAAACTGGTAGGTCTCCATTTGCATCAGAAGTATGGCCAATGAAATCAAAGCTTATATATCTTATATTCTTGTAGAGGATCAAGTGCATTAGCAATGAATAATGATGGAACTTGAAATATTTTAGTTCTCCACTCTAAGCTCTAGCAATATTTTCTTTCATCACTTCTAGAATTTAATTAACATAATCATACTCCCCACCATGGTAGGAGTCTTGAACGTCTTTGGAAATTATGAATTAAGCTCCATAAACCATATCAGTCCCATCCTTGCCAACCACCATTTGGACTCCATATACTATCTTCACAAAATAGATTTTAAACTTGTCTAGTGGCATCATTTTTCTACCTTCTTAGGGTAATCACCCACTTCCTTCAAATCCATGGGAATATGACATAGCATAGATTTCCTAGTATAAGCCTTGGTATTTGCCTCAAATTTCCTCTATATATCCTTTAAATCTACATGCTAGCCCATAGCTCTATCTAGTCCAAAAGCTTCAATGAATGATTCTGAGTCAAGAGTGCAAAGGATGATTCCATCTTTCTTATGAAAGGATTTAGTGGCCAGATTATAGCACCAAAATAGGGCCTTCATCAAATCTACATCTATAAAGACTTTTGGAAATATCAACTTGGCTAAATTCTTCTTCCATGGGTTACACACATGAATTTTCTTTTCCCTATTATAATAGAAGTATTTTAAAAGCTCCAAACCAATAACACCAGGGCACACAACATATTTTCAGAGAGCATGTGGATTGATAAAGGCTTGATCATCTATGACATTGGCATTCGAAGAACTAGGGAAAAATTTTATACATTCTTCAACAAACCTATTTGGTTTCTTCTATTTTGTTTTCCCACCCTTAGAGGTTGAAAGCTCTATAGCTTCCATGTCTGATGGTTGAATTTCTTCCACTTCTTTGTCAAACATATTGACACTATGCTAGTAAATACAATATGGAAATTGGGAATCTATTCTCAAAGCTCTAAAAATAAAAATTTGTATTGCACTAAAAACTCTAAAACTACTCAAATTCTCTCTTTGCAAATGGCAAGCGATAATTGTAAAGTAGGAAAATCTTTACAATTTAATATATGCAAATCAACATTCAATTTTCATTGATTTTAAAATTCTTGAAACATAATGTCAACTCATTTTGTCAACTTAGGGGAGCATCACCATTACTATCCAGCAATGCACCTTTTGTACTGTGCTTAAATCTTATTGGTCGAGAGGTTCATTGTTGCTTCTAGCTCAAAAAAGTGACTTAACACTTTAATGTCAAAATAGGGTCTATGATGCTACCATCATGACTAATGAAAAGATTTTTTCTATTATCTTACCATTGATGAAATAGTCTCCCAATGTTACGAAACCCTTTAATAAACCCTTGTCCACAAGTCCAAAACCATGGCAAAACTCTTCTACAATCTTACAATTCCTTTGTTGTCGAGGCATTAGCACTAAATTTTTCTTTCTTTAGGATCTTATGACAAATAGCTTTATAGCATCTTATCTTAACCTTTTGCACCATACAATCTTTCAATCATGGTGACTTTTGTTATCTTGTAACATCTCTTGTTACCTTTGAAACCTCTATGATACTCCAATAAACTGTTAATTCTTTCTACCATAAGATTACAAATTTTACAATTTCAGTTGCGATCTTATGATTGTGGCTTACTTGTAGCATCAGAACACATCATTTATCACCTTGAGATCTTACAATGAACTATACGTCAAAAAAGTAGAGATTTCCAAATGCTAATCAAAAACTCATTATAAAATCTTTTCTAGTTCCACTGCTCTAACTAAGCATACATTTGGTATTCATACCACAGTTTGGCCAATCAGAAAATGGATACCTGTTTGAGAGCACATCATTACCTTTACTTTTCTTCAATCTCCTTACAATCTTATGATCATAAGTATTCCATATCATCACAACAACCAAATATTTTCCTTATGATCTTAAGATATCTACTACTTCGTAATATCGTAGCACCCCATTTCATTATTCCCAATGCTACGATGACCTCCCTTGTTGTGACTTCATAGAAAGCAAAGGGAAAACCATATAAACTATCATACGATCATACGATACAAAAAAAATGTATGATTCGGAAGAACAAATTTATCTCCCATGAAACCATGACAAAACATTTGTCTTAAGATTAGGACATTCAAAACTCTTCCTCCCAATACTCTGCTCACCCCATTTATCATAACATCATAGAAAATGATGTGAAAGACAAAATAAAAAATTAGTTTTAAAACCTAGGGTAGGGACCTAAGCTCAAATTTTATGAAGATTTTTGCAGTGTGGAATAAAATTAAACCCCTACGACATCAAAAATCATACTTGGGATAATAATGAAAATAATTAGATTAGGGAAAAACATGCTAGGGTTTCCTGTGTAGATGAAAACAATATATACAACCCTAACAATTACAACATTGATTCAATATTTTCACAATTGAAATTTGAAAATTAAGCTTAGTGAAAATAGGAGCTATCAATATTGACATGGCAATCTCCTATTTGAAGAGCCCACCTTCACCACTATTTTAATGATTCCAATGGTAAGTCATTGTGCCAGCCATAGGATGGGTTGTGATGTGTTGCGTTGTGATGTTGCATGCATTAGAAGTTTTTGAGTGTATCCCATTTGGATCTTGTTTTCCCAGCTCGGTGGGTGACCTCTTTGGAGGCCTAGGATGGGAGGTGAGCCTCCATGGTTCCTAGTTTTGTGTTGTTTTATAGGTTTTGTGAGAAAATATCCTATGAAGAGATTAGGGTTCCACCCTTGGCAATGTTGAAGAATCAAGTGTTGTGAAAAGACCAATTTTAACCATGTCATCTTATAATGTGTTGTGATATTGAGATTCCATTGCAATTCTTTGTAACATGATAAGGGATTTCTCTCTATGGTGTATTATTATAAATGTGTAAATTGAGATTTAATGTAGTTGGGAATGTAAACAAAATATTGTGTCATTGTCATAGTTGTGTAGGAAGGAAAGAGATAGTTTCGTGTAAAAGAATACCTATTATTGTGGGAAACCATATTGAAGTTATGTAATTTAGTTTCTTGTCCTTACCTAGATTCTTGTATTTAGTCAATAGCTAAACCTTATGGAATTCTCATGTGAGAAGAATATTTTAATAATTATTCAATGTAGACTTGAGTAATTTCATTTTAAGGTTCTATGTTATGTATCTTGGTGCAATGAAAATATAAAGTTCTTAATAGTTCTTATGTATGCATAGAAAGTGATCGAATATGTTTTCAAAAATAAATAATCTCATTTATGAGTATATTCATCTTTTGGAAACATTTACAGTTGATTTGTGTAAAATAGACAGTGTGTAAATTTTGAGTATCTAGTACCAATAAATCTCTAGACTATATAGATGCATGAAGTCATATAATCTTATCACCAATTAAACTATCTTAAGACCATAGTTGTAGTGGAACAAAATAACTCCACATATGACCTAGTCTAAAATCCATAAGGAAAAGTATGTTGTCGATGCATTTTTACTCTCTAGAAATTGTATGGGAGAAAGAAATAATTCCTCTCCCAATTATAGACAATAAAACAACCATAGGTATATTCCAAGTATCTTGTCATATTAACAAAAGAGATACATCAAATAATGAGTTAGGAAATAAACTTTTATTTATTCATCCCATTTAGCCTTATTATTATTATGTCAATCATGTGAGTGCATGTCATAATCCACAACAAAAATAATAATAATAATAAAACTAATACCTATGAGGCAATATGTATATTAATTATATTAATACATGCAACTACCTAAAATATAATAACCTAAAAACAAGTTACTTAGCCTATGCATCCCTTGGTGAGAAAGTACATACATGTTTAACTTTTAAAGCAAACATATTATATATTCTTGGAAACCTTCACCAAGGCTAATCCCCCTTGGATACACCTCATAGCATCCTCATCTCACATGTGGGAAGGATGTCCCCACTAGAAAACTACTATCATATTCCCCTAAATGCATGGTCATGGGGAGAAATAAAACTAAAATTAAAGTAGAACCTAGGTTGGAGGAAAAAGTAAACCTAGGAAAAAAGCATAAGTTAGATCTCCTTTTGGTGCATGGGAATGGGCACCCAAAAAGGACCTCTTGGAAGGAGGCATCCCATCTCATTTGTCAGATGATAAATTGGGGGTGGGGCACATCTTCGGAAGAATTGGGGTTCATGAGAAAAAAGTGATTAGGGAAGGAAAAGAAAAGACAAGCTAGAATTATAGTTAGGTATTATAGTTGTTAGGGAATGTATAAATATTTTTGGTTAGAGTAGAGTTTTTTTTTTTTTGTTATATAACAAGGATCCTTAGTAATGAAAAAAAATAGATGTTAATAGTGATCACATGAGTGTAAAGGTTGATGCGACAAATTTAGGGAATGGCTAATGGTAGGTTGTAGGTGTAAACCTAGTATGGTATATGGCTTATGTCATAGTTTAGGATAGGTATATAAAATAATTTAGTTGAATGGAATATTATGATTACTACTATTAGTATTGAATATTATATGATATATTTACATGTATCCACTTAATATCATATAATATTAATTAATATTTTTATTAAATGAAATACAAATATTATATTAAATAGTATATTCATAAGATATATGTTGTCAATATAGAATAAGTTTTAACTTGTGATACATCCTCATATTAATTGAACATATAAATTGTATAAGACATATTTTAGTGGAGTATACATTAAATATAAATGTATGTAGATTAGTACATATTTAATTGTTGTTTATTATTCCATCTTTAGTAATCACTTTTATTTAGATGCATGAACCTACCTTCAGAAGAGTGTCTAACTATGGGACATTTGTTAATGCAAATTAATACTTTAAGGGTAATCCCCAACCCAATCTCAACCCATAGAAACCTTGATCATTATACTGCCTCAAGCTTAGTTGACCATGAGAATGTAAACACACCAACATTTAGAAAATTACTAATTGTTTGTAAAACAAATATATATGTTGATACATGGATTTTCAGAGATTTATAGTAGGTGAAGTAATGTAATAGTCATATGAATTTACTAAATTATCTCATAAGGGAACTTTAATTTAACTACATGAAATGAAATCCTTAGTGGAATCAACAAAGTCATAACTTAATTAATTACATCAATAATATAGTTGGGAATAGTTGATAGATGCTTTAAGGACTCATTAACCCGTTTCAATGTTATAACCTAGATCAGGGGTTTCAATCAAGAAACTATGTCTCTACCACCCTTGTCGGAACATACTACCAACATTTTTGAATTCATTGATGTGTTTGACCTAGGAGTAACTTTTAAACTTTCACCAAACTAATAAGGGTCAATTCAATTAAATAATTGAGTGTATATTACAACCTTATTATTATAATCAATAAGCATCTTGAACTTTTAGCCTTCTTTAAACTTATGCCATGTTGTTCAATTCTCTATGTTGTACCCTAAATTTTACATTCCAAAAAAATAACAATTTGTTGGTTGTGTTTTTTTTATAAAATTTAGGCATGACAAGAAGTTTGCTAACAGAAGAGTTGTTGTGAATGAGGTTAAAGATCATGTCAATGAACCTAAGAAAGGAGAGAATTCGCTAGTTTGACAAGTATGGGTTGGTCATAGTACCTTGGAATCTTGTCAAAGGAATACTCAGGTTCCTTCTACCAAGCTCTTCATTCTACAAAGAAATTAGGACATGCTTCCTACCACCTTTCACAATTGTAAACACATTCTTGATATAATCATGCACAACCCTACAATCCTACTACGAAGGTCTACCAAGAAAGAAATGGAAATTTTTCATATCCACAATATCACACAATACTTGATCCTTATATTGCCCAATCTAGGAATCAACAAGGCATTTATTCCTCACTTACAAAGCATGTTCATCTTGCAACTAGCAGATAAGGATGTCCCACTCTCTACAAACTAAGTTTCTAAACCATCTTCTTAGCAACAAGGTTATATGTACTATCGCTATCCACAGTCATATAGCAAACTTTACCAATAAAATCACAATGAGTCTTGAACAAGTAAATCCTTTGACAAGATTCCAATTACCTCTGACCAACCTATACTCAATGAACTAGAAAATTCTCTCTTTGCTTAGGTTCACTACCATGATCTTCATACTCATTCACAATAACAACTCTCCTATCACCAAGCTTCTATGGACAAGCATAAGCTCTATGTCCCTCTTCATGACATCTTTAAAAAGTACCCTTAAACTCACCTCTACTTGTGCTTCTCTTCTGGTCAATAGGTTTTGGTTCATCTTCTACACTAGATTTATCCTTTTTTGGGTAGTCATGCTATTGGAAATATATATGATAGGCTAAGTAACTACGAGGTGAGGGGTGAATCAGTAACTTATAAAACTTAATCTTTATTTACGAATTAATCCTTCATGTGAATTTTGATCTAATCCATGCATAAGAAACTGAAAGCATTAAAACATTCACAACACTTTGAAACACAATATAATGACCCATAAATCTTCCAAATAGAAAGTAAAATTGGGGTGGGGATGATACCCACAAGCTTTAGTACTGTAGTATAATTTTTCCTATTAAGGTTTATAATGATCACTTCTAATGATCTACCCTATTAGGAGCAATAAGGACTACTAGGTCCACCCTGCAAAAGGATTTTCAAACATACAATGAACTATGCACTCGGTAAAGAGATTTACAAAAGACTATTAAGTCTACCTTGTGAAATGATTTAATTGATCCACCTCTTAGGATGAAATAGTGGCTAATCTCTGATTTGCAACTTGGTTTGTTGTATGAGATTCCTCTAAGTGTAATGATCACCTTGTTGTGATAGATAAATCTTTATTGCTCCTTATACTACTATAGCCTTTTTATTTTTCACTTCTGCTCTTCTCTTCTAGTTATATTCCATACGTCCTTCTTATTGAATGTGACACAATACATTACATTTATACCAATCCAATTTACAAATCAAGAAATTTAGCTACAATACAAGTTTACACAAAATACTCAAAGTTGACCCAACTATAGGAACTTAGGTTCTAAAGATTGGCTTGGTGAGGTTCTAATACTTGGCATCTACTATCAATGCTTGAAATCATCATGCACTTGGTAGACATAGAAGCTCAATTGATATTGATCACTTCCAAGTAGCTTGAACTTAGTCTGTACTGGTGAATTGGTGAATATTGCAAAACTCAACATATAAATTGAATCACTTGATTCACACTACATAGCTTGGTCAATGCTACCAAAATGAGCTTGGTATAAACTGAATCACTTGGTTAACACTTAGTGGCTCAGTCAATACTATACTTATATCACTATAATCGTTAACTCGGTAAGCTTTGCACAACTTGGTCTCCACTGAGAAACTCAATAAACACTAATGTTATGTCCCAAATTCAACAGATCAAAACACAACCATTTTTTTTTTTTTAAGATTCGAGATTCAAGTTTGCAAGTGTGAAGTACAAGACCTAGGTTCAAGTGGTCAATGTAATCTTATAGTTTTTGTGAGGTGAAGGTGCTCAAACTAACATTTTAATAATGACATATTTTACCTTTACATATATATATATATATATATATATATATATAGCTTATTATACAATAACACTAGGATGCCACGTTCAATTGATCTTAGTTTGTGGGGAAGATTTTGCACCATGTCTGGACTTGAATATACATTTTACTTAGTAAAGGTATGCAATGATTCTCATTGATTCCAAATAAAATTATGCATGTTATTTTAATTATAATATGAAGATGATGGGTAACCAGGCCTCTAACCTCGATTGATTCATTTCACTACTAGCTATGAGTTACATAATCCCAATAGTGCCCTATATCCATATGTGATTTATAATTACATCCATCCAGTGTATCTTGACCACTTCTCATACATTATGATCCTAACTTTACCTATTTACACTTCCACTTTTCAAAAAAAAGACATTTTAATTATCAATTAATACTAATATTTCCTATAGAGCCATTATTAACTTTCATATCAATAAAATAAATCACAATGAACCATCCACTAATCACCAATCTCTCTAATATCTCTAGCAATACATAGCCCTAAATCCTCAACTTTGATCACATAGATAAATTTCTGACAACATACCACTAACAAGGTCTATAGTTTAATCATTAATTCTTTATTTAGTTCTATTTTTAATTAATTATTTATTTATTTATTAATATTTACTAATATTATTCCTTTATTTCACTAATTACATATAATCAATTATTAAATTAAATAAATAAAATAAAATTTATATTTTATTCCTCAACAATAATATTATCCCTAAACATATTACTACCCAACCCCACACTATATGACACTTAATCCCTTATATTCCACATAAAAATAAATAAATAACAAAATAATAAACTAATATAATACAAACATCACCTAATTAATAATCCCTTAACGTACTTATTAATACTCTAACTCTATCTTTAGACTCTACCTAACATCCTAAGACTTTATCATTATTAAATCCTGCACTTAACTCACCCCAAGCGAATTTATATGAACTTGAGTTCTAGACTCATGTCCCCTCAATCATCCTTCCCAAAACATCAACTTTATCTCTCCTCAATTCTGGCACTAACTTCATCATGACACATCCTAAGACCCTTTAATTACCTTCTCATACCCCCATGTAAAATCTCCCTAGACTCTAGGTCATTTGACCTTACTTTTCTCTTTGAAAGTGATAGGTCCCTTCCCATCTATCTCCATCCTTAGCTGCCAAGGTGAGTGGATCGTCATTGATTCAAGGTACCCAAACTCTGACATGTACCCTTGTTTATCAATTACTCTATCTCTTATTTGAAATGTGGTTGGGTGGGAACCAAGACACAATAACTTGCAAGTTTCTAGTTTGCCAATGCCTGGGGAATAGGTGAGTCCTATGACAAGTCAAGAGGCCAATGATTATTGTTTTATTTACATGTCCCCAAAATGTGACAAGACTAGGCTACCTGGTGGGGAACACAACCTTACCAACTACTTTTTCGCATGATGCAAGTAATACTAATTTATTAGAGTTATACCTAGTTTAATGGGTTTCGAAACACATTTTGTTCAAAAGAACATTGGTCTTTCTTTTAAACGCTATGCCTAGGTGACATTGTTTTATTTTAGGTGGAGGCACCTATCACATCTCCAAGTACTTAAGGTTTTGATGAAGACACAACCAAAGACCAAATATTATTATGAATGTAAAATGCCCTATGCACCTACAACAGTATGATTCTGGAGAAAGAAATCCTCCACATAGTACCTTCTCTCTAACTCCACTAAAAGTTTCCTTTACAATGCCAAAAATGTTCTTAAATAAGCCTCAAATGGTTTAGGGTTAGGGATACATTCTAAAATATGTTATTTGGCATCCACCACCAAAATATAATGTTCTATAAATCATGTTAGAAATCGGTATAGAATTAGAAGAATCCAGGAATGGTAGTCTAACTTCCGAGAGGCACAACTTTTGAACCATAACTCTGATTGATGAATTGTTTACATTTCCAGAAAGCTCTCAAAGTGCTCTATAGTCCTATGGACTAGATTCACTCATTCTCCATCTTTTGGCCCCATACAAGACCATTTAGTGACCCATGTCTAACTTTGAAGTGCTCTTAGGAGGTCTCTAGGAAAATTAAAATTGCAATAACTTTCTAACCGTAAAGCCTTTTGACCTGATTCTTTTATTGGAGTGTTTTAAATTACAAGTACAATAATCCCTCCAAATTACACCCTCTAACTCATCATAATTTTGAATCAATTAAAAAATAACTCATTTTTTACATTTACATGTATCCCATGGTGCTTAAAAACTAATAAAAATCTAACCTAAAAAACTAATAGTGGAATTGTGAGAGCTGGAACCTTTATTTGACCCAAATGGGTATCCAGAAATGAAAACACATTAAACAAAAACTATCTCTAAGCTTACTTTTGGCTGATACAGGATTGCCCTTACACCACTGGATGCTCCTGCATCAGACACCCAGGGTAAATTGAAAAGTGACCCTATCACTTTATGGTAGAGGAAAACCCAAATGGAAAACCTCTACTACTTATATCCAAGTTGAGTCCTCTATTGGTCATCCTTTCCACTTCACCAGGTACTCTTCATACTGCCTATTTCTGGTACTCCTACCCACACAACTATCCAGAATCTCTTTTATCTCCTCCTTAGAAGTAAGAATTGGACATGGCTCCAGAATTAACCCCTTATCTACACCATCATCATGATATTTTGTTAAGTCTACAATGTTGATGATAGGAGAAATGTGAATCCCATCTGGCAACTCCACCTCATGCATTTCTTGAGTCATGTTTCTTCAAAAGTTTGTAGGGGCCAAATTTCTTCATTTTCAACTTGTTGTAAGTACCCACTAGAAACTGTTCCTTTTGTAAGTGTACCATAACTAGGTCCCCTACTTGGAAGTCCTTATGCCTCTTCCTTTGATCTTCCCTAGCTTTATACTATTGATTCATCTTGGTAATGTGTGCATGGACCTCCTCATGTAGGCTCTTAACATGTTCAGCAAATTCTTCTACCTTGGCACTTGTCCTCTCCCCTCGCTCCATCTTCCTTAATCTTGGTGTAGTCCTTAGGCTACTGCCATACACAATTTGGAATAGTGATCTACTAGTACTCTAATTTACAGAATTATTGTAAGCAAATTCTGCCTGTGGTAGAATCAAATCCCATCCCTTTGGCTTATCTCCCACTAAACACCTAAACAAATTTCTCAGACTTCTATTTACCACTTTTGTCTATCCATTAGTCTACGGATGATGCGTAGAGCTGAACTTCAATTATTTCCTCAACTTCCTCCATAAAGTCCTCCAGAAATACCCCACAAATTTAGTATCTCTGTCAGAAACAATATTTTTTGGGAGACCATGTAGTCACACCACCTCTCTGAAAAAAAAATCTGCAATATGTACAACATCATGAGTCTTGTGGCATAGAATGAAATGTGTCATCTTAGAGAACCTATCGACCAATACAAATACTAAGTCATTACCCCTTTGTGTCCTTGGCAATCTAAGAACAAAATCCATACTTATGTCCTCCCAAGGCTTTGATGGAGCAGACAATGGCTAATAAAGTCTAGTATTGTGACTAAATCCTTTGGCTGCTTGACATACTTGATAACTTTGCACCAATTCTTTCACATCTTGTGACATTTGAGGCCAAGACTAATGTTATATAAGAATGGCAATGGTCTTATTGTAATGCCCCACCAAGGGATCCAAAGAATTAACCTAGAATTTGACTAAGTTTGGTAGCATTTTTTTTTTTTTAAACATGAAAGTAAATACCACATATAACTTATAGACAATAATGGAAGCAATAGCAATGTCCATCTAAAAGTAAACATAACATACATAACAAATTTCATTCTTTAAGGATCCCTTAACGTTGAATTACATCTAAATCAACTAACATTATTGAATCCATCTAATGAAATAATAATGATAAGTCCAATGTTTATACATTACATTTCTAAATGCTCAATCATCCACTGTACATGTCACAGGGTATGAAAAGCTTAAAAGAATATACATATGTGAAACAAGGTACATCATCCTATTCTAATCCATGATACATCAAGTAAAGATAATCTCATGTCATACATGATACATCATCATAGAAGATATATACATCCATCATAAAGATCAAACATAATAAACTAAATGCACGGTTCCTCCCAACTGTAAATAGCATCATTAGACCATCGTGGATCCTAGCCATCCCTCCATGCGTAACATTCCAAATCACCAAAGAGATCATCAGTATTAGCATAGTAGGAATGTCACTCCTAACATATACTACATCATATGCAGAAAGTAATCTAACATGCAAATATAAGCATAAGATAACATCATTTAACATATACTAATCATCAATGAAAGGATACATATCCACCATCATGAAGGACGCATCAGCCACGATGTCTCAAACGGATCTCAAATGATAAGAGTGGAAAAACACTACCACCCGACCGCGTGGTACCTAAGTAGTCCACTCCCACCGTGCTGAGGAGATAATATCAAGTCCCAAACAAGCTATCAAAACCACATAGCATAAGAATACTCTCTAAGTCCAAGAACCCTAAAAGTATACTAACTCAAGGCTCCTTCACACAAAATCGATATCTAATTCCCAAAGGCACACAAAGACATGTAGGAACCTACTATGCAAGCAGGAAAGTGTCATCGTATATATCATGTAGAAGTTACCCTGGCAGTTAGTTAAACTCCACGGGTCCCTACTGATCCTCATGCGACCACTAGTATCCTCTCATACTGACAAGGCATACTATGGAATGCAAGGTCGCAACCATGTGTTCTCTCTACTCCCATCCTAGTCTATACAAGCACTCGAGGCATGGGCGAGAACAAAACAATTATCTTTTTAGGTTCATTTAGTTAGTATTAGGTGTGAATGTTTTCACTTATTAAACAACTTACAATGAGTTACCTTGGAAGCCTCTTAGGGCCCTGGCCCCCATTGCAAGCCACTTCTCGACACTACAAGCAGATAACCTACCCTAAGCTCATGGAATCATAAATCTCGAAATCATAAAAGATAATCCATAATAAGAACATCAAATATGCACAATAAAAGCATCAAATCTCCATGAGCAAGCATCCATAGAAAATCATGACCACAACAGCTCTCTATTGGCAACTGAAGCATCACTGATAATCAAAAGTATCCATTGGTTCCCAAAAACCAAAATATATCTCAAATCATACTGATCGAAGACTCCAAAATGGTTGAGTCAAAACATGTCACAACATGACATCATAAAATAACATTTCAGTCCCATCATGGTGACTAGAAAATATCCCAAGGATAACTGATCGATGACTCAAAAATGACTAGGTCAAGTGTCTCATACATAAGAATCTCAACTATACAATCAGTAATTACAAACATTACATAGAGCATTCCATCACATAACCATGGTTGGGTTTATAAAGATCAAAAATAAGACATCATCACGACATCACAATCATAACCCCCTCCAAGCCTCTAGTAGATGTCCTATAACTGGTCAACACTAGTCAACCCAAAACCCAAAACAAATAGCATATAGAAAACGCAATGCAAGCACATGTTTTAGTTTTGCTAAAATTACATACTTGAATAGAGTGTAGAGGTTTCAATTTTCGTTTTGAGTTTTAGATAATGAATGGAGAAACATTTGTACGTTTTTCCCAACCCATGTATTTCTTTAAAAAGTTTCTCTCCCAAAACCATTAGACTCAATTTCCTAATTATATTGTTTATATAAACATTGTTCAAAATTGACTCCTATCGAGTTCCAATAATTAATTCAATAAATTGCATGGTTAAAACTTCAATTTATCCTTAATTAAACTAAGTTTAATTAAGCTAACTTATTAATATCTTTCCTTTTTAAATAATATTTGACAAAATATTTTAAATCATTTATCTTTTAAAAGAATGACCCATTAATTTAACCTTTTAAATATAATAATAATTATTCATAACTATATATACATATATACTTATATACATATACATATATATATATATATATATATATATATAATATCAACATTTATTAAAAAAATTGAAAACGAATCACAAAACACGTATTATCAAAGTCGATATTGCATATGTTAAAAATGCCACCGCAAACAGAGGTACCGTGCGGGCCTACTATCGCAAGCTTGCGACAGTGGTCACAGAGCCGACCACTGCCATAACGCAGAGGTGGGGGTACGGGCTCAGCCCTCCCTGCCCACCTATTATATGCAAATCATTTTTTTTTAATATATAAATTTATAACTTTTTTTTTCAAAAATGTAAATCGCAATGTGATTAGACATTCGGTCCTTCAGTAAAATATATATGTGTATATATATATATAAATGTTTTTATGTATATATATATATATATGTGTGTGTGTGTGTATATTTATATAAATATGTAGAGATTAAGCATATATATATATATATATATATATATATATATATATATATATATATATATATATATATATATATATATATATATATATATATATATATATATATATATATATATATATATGCAGATTTGAATTAGCAAATTAGCATGTTCATATCAATCTAATTTTCTAAAAGTTTTCAATTTAAATGAAACCATGAAATATTTTTCTCTCCAAATTTACTCAATAAGTTTGCTAATAGATTTGACTATAATTTAAACCCTAGCCCCATGTTCTCTTCAGATCTATGCATATAAGGTGCTTTCTCAAATAAATTTTAACTACCCATATTGAGAATGCAAACAACCAAAATATGAAATTCTTCAGAAAACATATGGAAGACACGAAGAAGACAGGAAGTGCAAGATGCAGAAATAGCATAAGCAAAATCACAAGAGTTTACCCAGATTCTGATGCTAATTCGCTCTTCCTCGGAAAACCCACAGAGCAAGCTCCTCCCTTCTCCAAAGTTCTCGAGTCCTCCAATGCTCCAAAACGCTCTCCAACGTTGTGTCTAAGCTTCTAGGAATGCCTAAATATAAAGGCTTCTCAGGAAGCACCTAGAATGTCTCTAGAAATAACTAGAAGGTGTAGATAACTAAGCATGAGTCTATTCCAACCTTCTAGATGAGTCATTAGGTTGTAGACACCATGTGCTTAATTGGTGCACTAATCCCCGTGTTGTTGACATATGAGAAATAAAAAGGTGCATTTACTCCTAGGCAAGCTTATAACTCTTATTTAATTTTTTTATAACTTTCATTTTAATTTTTTTATAACTTTTATTATTATTATTTATTTATTACTTTATTATTATTTTATAATTATTATTAATTTCTAATTTCTAATTTTCTTTTATTTAATTCTTTTTCTCAATTAATTCTCATTTAATTAATTATAATAAAAATATCAAAGATCATGATATTATATTAATTTTCTCCAAATAATTAATTTATTAATTAAATCTATTTATTTAAGACTTAATTAATAGAAAATTCACCATAGACCTCCAAGATAAAATATAAAAATCTATCATAGAACAATTCACACAAAATCAGTCTAAAGGGTTAAAAATCATGAATTATGTCATCCGACACATTCGGTGGGTAAAATATCTAGATACTTGTCCTATCTTACTAGGACAAATGGTTTAAGGGTTTGGGATTTGGACTTGAGAATTTATCTCCCTTCTCTTATCATTGAGATAGTGTAATAGGGTACGCTCATCCTAGCAATTCAGGGAAGTCGATACTCGGTACCTACAACCTGCATAAAAACCATGCATGTACATACAATATATATAATGCTATGCTAAACAGGCAATGGCAGGAAGTGGTGCATTGTGTAGATCTCGACTAGCAGGTGACTACGACTCTCTTCCTTAACCATATCGGAAATGCCATACAATAAGAGCAAACACGCACACCATACACATGCAAGTATGGGGTAAGTATCCATAATAAAACACATGAGATAATAAACCATCTAACTAATCATCATCAATAACTAAAAGCAATGTAATAATCATCATGCATACATGAAATGTAAAGTCGAAATGATCTCATCATATACAACTGAATCCATAACATAATGTCTGATAATATCAAAACAATACCACTAATCCATGATAAAACTAGTCTAGCATAGTCTGATAATAATAACAACAATGTGTCCAGAAAGATGTGAACGAGGGTAGGCACTACACTTATCTCGACCAAAGTGTCTTGCCATTCCCCCACTGTGTTTCTCTTTGATGAAGTTTTCCCTCATGAAACTCCTTGGAATGCATAATTGACTGCCCTTGAACAACATACCATCCTAAATCAAATAATCTAGGCACCTGGTTCTGTCCATAGTAACAAATTCTTTGCAAGCCTTCCATGCTTCAGCAAAATCAGGATCCCCAAGGCACAGATTCTTGAGTTCATCAAACCCAACCACTTCAACTTGCATTACTACCAACAACAACTGTCTCCTACTCAATGCATCTGCAACCCTATTAGACTTTCCACTTCTATGATTCAGCACAAATGTATAGCTCTATAAGAACTCTACCCACTTCAAATGTCTCTGGTTCAATTTACCTTGGCTATTTAGGTACTGCAATGCCTAGTGACTAGTATAGAAGACAAATTCTTTTGGCAATAAATAATGCCTCCATTTCTTTAAGGCCTGAATGATTGCATAGAGCTCCTGATCATAAACATAATAATTCTTCTTTGCATCATTCAATTTTTCACTAAAATATGCAATAGGCTTACCTTCTTGGCTCAATACAACCCCAATAGCACTGCTACTAGCATCATAATCTACCTAGAACACTTTACTAAATTCTGGAAGTGCCAAAACTGGTTGTTCTATCACCTTCTTCTTCAACAATTCAAAACTCCTTACAGCTACTATAATCCACTTGAACTCTTTCCTATCCCCCATTATTGTTTCAATCAGGGGTGCACATATGCCACTAAAATTCTTAATGAACTTTCTGTAAAAACTAACCAGACCATGAAATGATCTCACCTCAGTAGCAGATCTTGGAGTAGGCCATTCCAAGATGGCTTTTACCTTCTTTAGATCCATTTTGAGACCATCAAATGATACAACAAACCCCAAGTGGACTAACTCCTTTTTTTAAAAGGTACACTTCTTCAAATTAATCAACATTTTCTCTTCCCTCAACCTTTCAAGGACTCTATGAATGTGCAATAAATATTCATCCAAAGTCTTGCTGAAATTTAAAATATCATCCAAATAGACAATAACAATTTTTCCCAAGAATTTCTTTAGTACCTCATTCATAAGCCACATGAAGGTGCTTGACACATTGGTCAATCCAAAAGGCATGACTAACCACTCATATAGACCCTCCTTGGTCTTGAATGCAGTCTTCCACTCATCTCCCTCTCATATATGTATTTGGTGATAGCCATTCTTGAGATCTATCTTTGTGAAGTACTAAGATCCACTCAAGCAGTCCATAAGATCATCCATTCTTGGTAAAGGAAATTGATACTTGATGGTTATTCTATTTATAGCATGGGAGTCTGTGCACATTCTCCACTCTTCATCCTTCTTTGGTGCCAATACTATGGGTACTACACATGGACTCAAGCTCTCTCGAATCAAACCCTTCTTCAATAGCTCCTAAACTTGTCTATTTAGCTCCTTAGTTTTAGTAGGAGTCATCTTATTAGCAACCTTGTTAGGCAAACTCACTCTAGGGATTAAATGTATCTAATGACTAATCTGCCTTACTAGTGGCAACCCTTCTAGAACATTATTAGAGATGACATCTCCATACTCACTTAATAAGCTTGAAACTTTAGGTGGAATTTCATTACTACCTTCCTTATCTCTTTTAGGAATCAAAGCATAACACATACACTGATGTTTCATACTATCCAAAAAAATTCTTCCATCAACAAGACATATCCTAGCACTACTACATACATTTTCACCTTCCTTTACCAAGGGCTTCAGTTTGTGGTGAACACCATCCTTTGTCAGAGAGTGTGTATTTGCATGACCATCATGTACATCATGCCTATCAAATTGCCATGGTCTTCCAAATAATAAATGGCAGACATCCATTGGAATAATTTCACAAACAACTTCATCATGGTAACTCCCAATCTTAAACTTCACCAAACACTTTTCACTGACCAAGACCTTATGTTCATCCTTCACCCAAGCAATCTAATAGGGTTGGGGGTGTTTCTCCCTCTTGAGCTTTATCTTAGTGATCATCTCCTCAGACACCAAGTTGTCAGTGCTACCACCATCAACAATCATATCACAACACTTATCCTCGCACATGCACCTAGTACAAAACAAACTCCTCCTTTGTCAAAGTTCAGGCTCACCGCTTAGTAAGACCCTTTCATTTAAAAGAACCTCTCCTCTTTCTACATACTTAGAATGTGATGACTATGCATCCTTATCCACATGAGCAACCCTTGCTTGACCATCAGCTCTCCTATTTGTCCTTCCTTATCGTTGAGGGCATTCAAATGCACGATGACCTTCTTCATTATAATGAAACTAGGTCCTATAGAAGCCTCCTCTTCCTAATCCTTGTCAACATCCTCTACCTCTTCCTCTCTAATATCCAAATTTTTTTATCACGGGAGCAGTTTAAATGCTCATTTCTCTAGTTTTTGCTAGTACCCACATCTTCATTTTTATTTTGGGTCTCATTTCGACCTCCAGATAACCTACTACCACCCTTTCCTCCTTGACCATGCCCTCTTTGCCTTCCTTCAAAATTTTTATTTAGCTTCTCTTTGACTCATAGGGCAAACTGATATGCCTCTTCAATGCTAGTCATTCTAACCAAACTTAACTCCTCCTGAATGCTTGGTCAGAACCCATTGAGATAACAGGCAACCTTCTCCTTATTTTCTTTTGCACACCCTGCCCTAATAAGAAGTCAGTAAAATTCCTCCATATATTCCTAGATAGATTTTTCTGCTTGCTTTAATCCTTGCATTTTCTTGAACAAATCAAGCTTGTGGTCAACAGGAATGAACTGCTTCTTTAGTTTGTCCACCATGCGATCCCATCTTGTGATTTTTTCCTTTCCTCTTCTGTTTCTTTCTAGCTAAATCTCTTGCCACCAGATTTTGGCATGGTATTTCATTTTGGCCTTCGCAAACTTAACCCTATCTAGATCCCTACTATCCTCATACTCAATATACTCCTCTAGTTCATTGATCCAATCGATCAACTCATTCAGGTTTAGATTTCTTGAAAACAGATCCACATCAATTTTAGGTCTTTTTCCAAGCTTAGAAATGACCCTAAAAAGCCTCTCCTCTGCTTGATTTAGGACTTCCCCTTCATCATCCCCTTCTTCGTCTTCATTTTCTTCCTCACTTTCATTGCTTGTGGCAACATTTAGTCCTCTACGAATCTCCTCTTGCAATGCTTGAACTTGTCTCTAGAGGCCTCTAACCTCTAGAGTAACAACGCTAGCCCTTCCACCATGTTCCCTTCATGGAGGTATCTTCTTGTCTCAAACCCACAACCACATAGTCCTGGTGCAAACTACCTCACAGTTGGTGCTCTGTCTACACACTCAGGAAAACTCTCTTTGATACCACTTGATGAAGATAAAACCAAAGACTAGAATGAACATAGAGCAAAAGGGAAATACTACTATCAATTTAAAATGCCCTATGGCCTTACAATAGTATGATTCTAGAGAAAGAAATCCTCCACACAGTACCTTCTCTCTAACTCCACTAAGAGCTACCTTTACAATGCCAAAAATGTTCTTAAATAAGCCCCAAATGGTTTAGGTCTAGGGATACATTCTAGAATATGCCAGTTGGCATCCACCACCAAAACAAAAGGTTCCAGAAATCACATTAAAAGTTGATGTAATATTAGAAGAATCTAGAAATGGTAGTCCAACTTTCGGGAGGCATAAATTTTGAACCTTAACTTTGATTGATGAACTATTTACATTTCCAGAAAGCTCTTGAAGTGCTCTATAGCCCTATGGACCAGCTTTTCTCATCCCCCATTTTTTGGCCCTATAAAAGGCCATTTAGAGCCCCATATCTGACTTTGAAGCACTCTTAGGAGGTCTCTAGGAAAATTAAAACTGCAATAACTTTCTAACCATAAAGCCTTTTGACCTAATTCTTTTTTTGGAGTGTTTTAAATTACAAGTACAATCATCCCTCTAAATTACACCTTCTAACTCATCATAACTTTGGCTCAATTATAATAATAAATTATTTTCTACATTTACATGTATTCCAAGGTGCTTAAAAACTACTAAAACTCTAACCTAGAAAACTAATAGTGGAACTGTTAGAGTTAGAACCTTTATTTGACCCAAATGGGTATCCAAAAAACACATTAAACAAAAACTATCACTGAGCATATTTTTGGGTGATATAGAATTGCCCTTACACCATTGGATGCTCCTGCATCAAGTTTGGAGGAAAGTATGTGCATCTGATCTAGTGGGACCCCAATGTTCCCCTAATAACATAGGCTTCTTAAGTTACTTTATCTTGTCTTGGGGATTGAATGCCTAAGTGCATGGGGAGCTTCAATTTGTGTTTAATTTATGAGGAAAAATTCTAATCAAGTGTGTTAAATTTAAAAGATCTTTTTATTTTATTTATTTAATTATTTATTATTATTATTTTATGTTTTTGGTACTATATTTTGAATTATATATGTTAATATGAGTCACTATCAAATCTTGTGACTTTGACTATGTCTTAAGGAGATACCTAGTGCTAATCCTAATCCATACATCTTAAAGGTCAAACTAGGAGTTTCAAGTACATATCCTTTATTATTATATTAGACTATATTCTTGGGAAGGCATTATTCTTTTCTCCCATACATTTTCCATAGAGGAAATGTACGCCTACAACAAGGTTTTCTTTTTTTCTTCATAGCTTGTATTATGTAGGCATAAATCTAAACATCTCCAAGCTGGATTTACCATTTTTTTCACATTAAGCAGAGAAAACAACTCATTTCCCAAACTATCCAATAGTTACATAGATGTCAGTCCTTTCAATACTTTATATTATAGAATATAGACATACAGATAAGATCATTTGGCCAATTATTACAATAGCTAAATCTCATACAAGCAAGTGTAAGGTACAACCCATAGTTGGAAAACTAAGTTGTTGGATTCGTCCTAGACAGGCTAGATCCAAATTTAGATGTGATCCTTGAGGATCCGAGAAGGGTCCTTGATTCTTCCTATGGATCCGTCAAGATCTACAGAGGTCGTAGATCCTCAAGCTAGATTTAAGCTGCAGCCTAAGGATCCATAGGCAGAATTATGGATCCTACCTGGACCCTCAAGGATCAAAAACACAACCCGAGGATCCTCAATAATCATAATTTCATTTTGTAATTCAGTAATTCAATGTGAATGTGTTGATTTTCTTTATAATCGTGAAAATAAATCAATTATCATGTATACTAGATTCATAGATCCATACTAGAATCATAGATTCATACTATGAAATGATTTAGTTTTAGAATTATGTGTATTTCTCTCATTTTTTAGTGTATATATATATATATATATGCACAAATCCTCCATGAATCATAATTGGAAAAAAAAATGAAGAATCCATGGATCCAATTTACGTGCCCGAATTGAATTCATTTCACAAATCAGCAACTAATCCCAAAATCTATAAATCTTTGTTTATGCATTGTTTCTATTGTTTTGTTATGTATTTTGCTAGAAATTCTATTCACTCATGGAATATTATCATGAATATACATATCAGTCCTATTCTTTCCTTTCATGGTTCAGGGATCAGTATTCCTAAGTTTGCAAATACACATGGTTTCAGTATGTGAAGATGACAATTTGCATAAACTTGTAGTTTTATTATATGTGGTTTGTATTTGGAATTAGTTCAATGTTTATGCATTCTTACCCTAAGCCCAAGCTTCTTGTTAAAGATGAGCTAAATGAAGGAATTTAAGTTTCATAGGCTGTAAATAGTTGCTTTATAATTTATGTGTGTTTTTGAATAAAATATGGGGATCAATTATGGAGCACACCATCATGCCAACAAGAAACTAAAAGTGAAAACGTGTGCAAACACATGGAATAGTGGTTTGTACTTAAAAGTAAATAAAATTCTAAACTAAATGTATTATCATTCTTTCTTATGAGACCTTAGGACTAAATTTCCTTTTGCAAGAAATGTGGACTCTTATGTTCTTCAGATAATATCTTCCTCTTTCTTGAATTTTGATGAAGACATAGATTGGGGCTGATTAATTTTACATAGAAACAAATCAACTAAATTCCATACTTCTGCATAGGATAGATTAGATTACTTAAAAATTTTCCCCACTTCAAATGGATGTAGAACAAGAGTGTGAGCCTCAATAGGTTTAGCCTTTGGGTGAAGTAATCTGAATATTAGATAACATCATATTCACCATTGTCTTTTCTGCAATGAATGATTTTGAGAGAGTAGGGAAATTAGTTATGATGTCATCTCCCGTTCCAAGAATCAACAAGGTTGTAGTTATTGAGCGTAGCCAAGCCAACTTCTAGCATCCACAACCTCCTCTTCTTGCTGAGGTATTTAGCATAAATATTTTTATCAAGACATTTTGCCATATCCAACTTTACCTTGTTTTAAACCATAGATCTATGATCTATACACTAGTTCAAAGGGGAATTCAGAGAGGAGCTCACTGAATCACATAAAGGGTTTGGAATAGGTCGATTAACAGATAAATGTCCAATACATGCTCTTTTCCACCAAGTCAATTTTTTAGGAGAAGATTAAGTACCATTGAAATTCACTACCATATGGCCTATTTGGAAACAACGAACATTGATGTCTGCAGAATGGAATGTTTTCACTATGAAATTTTTCTTTCGTAACAAAACCTCATCTGGTAATCCTTATGATATATCTATTTCCACTTGTTTTCTAGCCACCATTTATAGTGACTAGATCATCTGTTACTTGCTAGATTAAAAAAAATGATCCAGAACCACACCCTTATGGATATTACTAAAATTCTCATTATTAGGTTTACTGCTAGATATCAAAGCTTTATAATCAACACACGGCTACCTTTATGAAATACCAAATATTCTTCTTCCAAAGAAACCTTGGGTACTAGGAAACTTTTCAACTGCACATTTCAAATGCAACTTCCAAGAGCTATAAATCCACACATGCAAGTCAACTAAACTCAACCAAAAGGAGTTAAACTTTAGATTAGAAATTTAGACCATGTTTAAAATACCTTCTTTCTTAAGATAAAACATATTTCCTCGGAGTGTGTCCAGATGTTGTGCACAAAAGGGTGTGATGGAGACCTAATTTTTGAGAATTAAGGCCTCCATTCAAGCATCCTATATAATCCTTCATTATATGACTAATGTTATATTTTACCTTACACATTTGCTGATAAAGTGAGCAATCAGCAATATGCTATCATAAGCATACAATCCAAGAATATTCAAAGAGGCATCAACTATGTATTAAGGAAGACAATGGTAGTATGAATACACCTTTTATTTGGAATTCTGGAAGTGCTTTTTCCCCTAGTCACTAGGTTCTTTTTTCCTTAGTCACAAGGTCTTAATTCATAACCATGCTAGTGGATCATAGCTAAGGGTATTGTTGAGCATTGATAATTTTTTTCTGAATGTTATAGCATATGTTCTTTTGCTTACTTAATTTGCATTACTCAGGTTTACTCTCTTATTGTTGGATTTTTAGTTGTTCGGTCAACTTTCATGCAAAAGATGGCTCTGGTTATGAATTTGTTGGAGATGTTGTATTGTAGTTAGATAAACTTAGTGCATAGGTCAGATTTGATTTTGAGTTAAATCTCTATTGGATATAGTGCAACTTACTAGTTGCATTTTTTTTTAAATTTCTGTCATGAGATTGATAATTATAACATGAACAATCATGTGAGTATATAAATTGTCTTATAATTTCAGGTTGCATCCCATATGGTTTCACCATTCTCAAGGTGGAAGCTGTTTGATGAGGGCAAAGAAGCACTTGCAAAGGTTTGATCTAATTATTGTAGTGAGAAGTCAGCATTTTATGTTTTACAATTTATATTTGGTTGGATTTCTGAAAGTCGAAAGAAACTTGAAAATGGATAGTTGGATTCTTGGATACTTTTATTGTAATGATTGAACTGTGCTAATCATCTGTATACCTTCATATAGTTTCATTATTTTGTAGTCAGTTTCATTAGATTGCCACAATAATGTCCTCAATTAATAACTCTACATCTGTGGCTCTATTTTTGTGTTGTTTATTCTCCACTAAATCAATTGAAAGCTGATTGAGATTTTGTTAACTGTTAAAATATTAAGTGGTTCTAATAGTAAAGAAAACATTTTTTAACATACTTGTTTTTACTATAAATGCTTTTGATTTTTTTCCAATAAACCTGGTAATTTTTATACAAGCTCAACTGGAGCGTATTGTAACCTATAATGGCTTGTCAGAGAATGTGTATGATATTGTATCTAAAAGCTTGGTACCATAATTTTGAGGGAGATGGGTATGTATGACTGGAAACATGATAAAGCAAGAGGCTACGTTTGAAGCATTTTATCTGTCAGTCTTCCTTTGGTCATTTTTGAATAAATTCTTGCATACAATCTCTATCTAGAAGGTGACCACTTCAATGTTTAGAAAAGGATTCAATCTCAAAAATTCTATAGATCACACAACCTATCTCATCCTAAATCTCTGAGATCTCTTGGATCACATCAGTACCACCTTAAACATTATTGATCATAACTTCTAGAATCTTATCAAGCATACCAATATCCTCTATTTCAACATTATTTTCATTGTTTCGATAGGAAGAAATCAAACCACAAATTGGGCATCCCTCATATAACTCACGATATGGAGAATTTTGTACTAATGCAAATAATGAATCTAGTTTCTAAGTATTAGCTTCTGAGAACATAGGATCATTCTTTGTTCTAATATTCTTTTCTTCTTTTATTAATAAATTTTCAAACTTACTTCTCAATTGGAAATCAAATTGAAGAATAAATAACATTTGTAACCTAGGAATCCTTTCTAGTTTTTAGAATTGTATTGTAAAAACAAAGAAGTAAGGTAGAAACCTTTTCCTAGAGGGGATCATCGTCTAATGATTTTAAGTACTAGCTTGGGATATAGTCATCATGTAAGTTAACTTCATTGGATTCCTTCATTAGATTATTTCCCTTCTTCATTGTTGATATAGTTCCAAAAAATATCCTACAATATAGGAGTGTCTACTTGATCAGAGGATTCAAAAAGAGAATTGATTCAAACTTTAAATGTTCCACAAAACACACATTGTGCTTGCATTCAAATAAGGACATTTATCAATACATCTGTAGATTTTATCTCCAAACCATTCAATGATTCCTATATGGTTCTCTGTGTTTCTCATCCCAATGATTCTTCTCCATCAAACTCTTCATGAATTTTTAAATGCTCTTATTCATGTTGCATGTATGATAAGGATTGGATGCTTGATAATTCATATTATTTTCCTAGACCACATCTTTAACTTCTATTTCAACTATACCACTAATTGAAAGTTCATCGATATCCTTGAAGGTAAAGGAATCCAAAGGAAAATAAGATATCTTCCTTTCTATATTAAAAATCAATTGAGCTAACAAATTAGTTTGAGGTAGTAGAATCTAGGTACTTAACTCACTGTTGTCAAGTATATGGTTAAGTAATATGAGATTTTTTAAAAAATGGTATTCTTCTTGACTATGTAATTATAATGGTATTGAGGGAATTCTTCTTTAGAAGAACAACAATCATCTATAGGCTAACAATACACTTTGATGGAAAATTTAATGATACTTACAAACTGCCTTCCAGATATCCCATCTATAATTGAAATTGAGAATTCCTCTTGAAACTTGTTGAACATTTCCACCAAATATTATTAAACTTGTTGAACTTCTATGTTGAATCTTTCCTGTGTGATTAGAATATATTTTTCCACTGCACTAATTCATTTCCACATTAGACACAATGAAACATGAATGCATATTGATTCATCTTAAGTTAAATGAGGATTGTAGTATGGTAGTGACTTAACAAGGAATGATCTCGAACTTGGTTAACTTTAGTAAATTAGGAATCCCATCCTTGTTAGCTAGGATGGAGTTTTTGACATTTTGATATGTTTGATTGTTAACATGTGAACTCTATTGGAATTGAGTGATTTTTTTGTGATAAAGGCAAGAAAAGAATCATATCTAGTCATGTACTTTATGAATATTGACACTAGTTTTGCTCCTACAATACATCTTGATAGATAACATTTGGTCATTGTAAGTAGTGAAAATGGGAAGCACCTAAACCTTATACGGGTACAGTGATGAAGAGCAATGCTCCATGTGAATTGGCAATGATGACATTATTCAATATTTAGTAGCTACCAACACAGGTCATCTAGGAATCTATAAATGCTTGAAATCCAATTCCTAGGGACTGTGAGCTAATTGGGTGATGTAATCTTTTGTTATTTCTCAAGAAACCTACTATGGCTTGTCTCTTCAAATTACATGTACGAATTCATCCCTCAAAGTTTCTAAATAGTAGTTGAGACTAAAATTTTAAAAAGTATATCTAAGCAAGAGTATGCTTGGCAATGCACAAAGAGTTGTGGTATAAATATTAAAAAGGTGCATTCATAAGAAAAGTGACCCGTTCAAACCACTATATTACGCTATGGAAGACTTTAACTTGGAAGCCACGTGCTAAATATAATCCTATTCCATGACAAGCTTGAGCATGGTGATGTTTGTACTTGTAATTAGAGTACAAAGGTGACCATTCCTTGGAATTCATAGTATTAGTTGTTGCACAAATGGGCATCTAAGCTACATGAGTACAAGACACCTACATATATTTAGGTTGTCGATCTTATTTGCATGCTATAAAAAGAGGATACCAAGCCAACATTCTTTGTAGAAAATGCTCTTGCAAACTAAAAGTATTCCTCATCATATAAATGTTAGGAGTCCCTTGTACTAAAAATAAAGAGATGAAGTGCACTAAGATAGGAAATAAATATTCTTAATCATCAACCATACTGAACACATCATTGATAAGAATGTTGCATTCTAGTACACTAAGTGCAATGTAAGGATGAATTGCAGATAGCATATATGAACTGTCAAACTAAAATACCATCAAAATGGAAAGGAGAGGGCTTAGCATTGTTAAAAAAGGGGAGCTCACAAGTTTAAAATAGGCCATCTGGAGCATAGATCGAAAAATCTCACTCGGCAACAACTCCCCAAGCCCCTAAGAGTTTATTCAAAAAAAATAGACCAATTTTTTTTTAAAAAACTTGGGAAAACTTGGAAACCTGGAAAAATCGCTAAAATTTAATTTAAAATACTTATTTTGGCAAATTTCAATGAGAAAATGCATTTAATGAGCTAATTAAAGAGTACAAAAAATAAACAAGAAGAGTTTAGATATATATAAATGCCTCCCAATACAAAAAATTAACTAGCAAACAAAACTATATCATTATCCCATTTATCCTATTGCCTTCTAATGTGGCTGAGTCATTTTCAAAAACTCGTCGATTACTCAGTGACTAAACGACGAGTTTTTACTCTGTGATTAAATCTGCCAAAACCTCACCTGAGTAAAAACCTGACAATTAGTAAAAAATTGTCTATTATTAGACGATTATGCAAACTATGATCTTGAGGATTAGACCGTTCTCATATTTTCATTTTTGAGAGGTTCCATATGGATTTTTTAATTAGTCACCTACCCATAGACTGAATGTCAATAAACTCATAGGTTTGCTTGCATATTTAAATTCAAATAGATGGTAGACTCAAAAATATTAGAATTAATTTCAAATGTATCTTGAAGAAAAATAAATGCCTCAAAACCAATCCAAAGCTTTAGATAAAATTTATTTAACTAGAGTGCAAATAAATAGAGAGATAAATCTAACTGACCAATCTCTAGAAGAGTTCTTCCCTTTCCTTTGCTTCCATCTGACATCTGTGATGCTGAGAGAGATAATTATCTAGAGAAAACATCAAAGAGTCAACTTCTTCTGCTACCTACTCCAACTTTCTGCAGAGACAAGATAACTCATGTAAAAGGTCTCCATGGTCATAAATCTATTTCAAATGTCCTATTCTCATAAAAACTAACTCAACTAGCTCTGCTATCAAAAAAAGACTTGGGTTGTATTCTATACATTGGTATGGAGCATCATGAGCATAAGTAATCACATATGGGTTGTCTAGAATTTGAGTTATTAATATTTTAGGTGCTACCCAACAAGCCAACTGTACTATTTCTTTCACAGATCTAAATGAGATTAATGCTCGAGAACATTTACTCATTTACATATCATGAGAGCATTGACTTATTTTAACTAGTCATACTATTTGATTCCTTAGCTTTAACTTTTATAGTGAAGGGTTCATCTTGTAACTCTCTATCAATATAGCTTAACCTTTAGCAAATGATTTTTTGAAATTATCATAGTTACCTCTACCATTTCATAAGATTCACTTCAATAGTGAGCTTCAATAACTTTGAGAGAGTACTATAATGCAGTTTAGACATAGACTTTCTCACTATCAACTGGAGATTCATCCATCAAAGAACATGGTGCACATATAATACAATCAACCTAATCATTTGTTCAAACCTATATGTCAATCAATAGATCATAACATTTTTTAAACCCGGGATTATATTAAAATATCTTTATCAATGTTATTGATCTTTGAGGACAATTTTTTAAGGTTTTCGTGACTAAACCTCAATAGGCCCTTTCATTGAAAAAAAATATTAACAACAAAATTCAAACCAATAGTTCCATAGATAAGCCCAATCTCTCAGTGAGTCTCTATCAGAAAAGTTTGATTATTTTAAATCTTTAACATAGATAACTCTGATTAAATATTAAGCATTGGGTTTTACATGTAAAAATGGAGGGAATTCGAATGCAGTACCTATGTTACCTTTGGAAAAGCAGCAGCAAAGCCTTAACAAGGAGAAATTTTCCATGGATATCAATGATGACCTCTTTAGTGGATTGAAGGACCCCTGTAGAGAATGGAAATTGCTTAACATGAGTCGACGATGCCCTATTTTAGCCAGCTCGATGACTTACAGACCTGTGTGAATAGCCTTGAATATTCTCTGTCGAGTTAGGAATTTATATTCTATGTGCCTACCTCACCAATTGATCTCCTCTACTTTTCTCGTTGTGTTCCTCTTAATCACTCGCAGATTGAAGAAAAAATTATGGAGCCAAAGGAATTAGGGAGTTTGATCTTCCCGCCATTCATATTTTTTACGTTTTATTAAAATTATAATTTTATTTTCTATTAATTTATGAATTCTAAAAAATTGATAGTTTTAGTGTTTATTTAAAATAATAAAAATAATAATTGAAGTATTTAAAATGAAATGTTTAACAATATTTAGTATTTAAGTATTTTATTTAATAATTTATTTTTTTCATATTGTAACTATTGAATGCAATTTAATGTTAAGAATAAAACTTATAATTAATAGTAATAAGGTACAACACTTGTAAAAGGTTTTCTAAGTGTGTTTAACCTATATGTAATGAATTTGACTCAAAAAACTACAATAAGATGCAATTTTTATATTAGATTTTGTTGAATATTTTTGCATCAACATTTCAAGTAACATTTAATTTTGCATCTAAATTTAATTGTCTTTTTAATTTAATTATTTTTCCTTGAATATATGATGCTTTACACTGATGTCCTCATTCACGATAACTACACATTCTTCAAAATCATTATTATTATTTTTTAAATAGAGTTATTATATTGTCAAATGTTATTATAGAGGAGTAATATTCATTAATTTACTAATGTATTAATGGGTTGTTATAAAAAAAATTGAAGAGCTATATCTAAAAATGACTCCTTTATAATTTATACCTTTCGATAAGGGGAGTAGCCATTTCCTTTTTGTTTTCCTTTGTGAGCTATTACTATATGTTACACGAACATCAAATAAAGAAACATAATTTATTACAATTTATAGTCAATAAATTAAACTTCCTAAAGAGTGAATCTAATGTAGTATCTGCAAAGCTATGGCCTAAGTCCTCAACCAACCTAGTACCATTTTGAAGAGGCCAATAGTGTTAAATTATGACTAAGAATATGTTACTTACAAAAGAAAACATAATCATAACCATTAGTAAATGTAATAGAAATATGCACAAATAAAGCAAAATTGTGCTACTTTCAGAAGGTTGGGTTTATTTGATGACTTTTACTATTGACTAAAAAGGTAAAATGATAGATATGGTGGTTCTATTTTTGTTGGAGGTGTGGAAGCAAAGTCATGATCTTCAAGGCAAGCACAAAAATAAATACTTCACAAAGCTAAGTAGGCATCTTTGAAAAGGCAAAAAAATGATGCTTCATAGAGCTAAGTATCCAAGTTTAGTAGGGTGATGCTTCTGCCAACATGAACATGGGTTTTGCACCTAGTAACAGCTTATTCATACATGTAGAGATCTTATTAAATCCTATATAAAATTTAATGAACTGTATAATATACAAATCAATTTCAAGCCTTCAATATTGATTCAAATTGACAAACACAGTCTAAAGAATGCCAAAAAAGGTGAACATCAAAGCAATAAGTGATCAATCTAAACGAAAAATTGTCAAGGAAAAAAAAACTAAACATTTATGTTCCAACAAAGCCATAGAATTGATGTTGTTATGATATTTCTATCAAGATTTAATTGTGTAGTTTTTTGAGTCAGACTCATTGACAAATGTTTCATGAGTAGCTAGTTCACAATTATAACCCATCTCTCATGAGAAAGAATGGAACACATAACACTCATTGGATCTAGCTGATGTTGAAAGAGGTGAAGCACCAAGACTTCTTGGGAGGTCACCCATCTTAGTACTACTCCATCTCAAGCACACATAATTAACTACAAAGTTTCCTCCATGGTTAAACCCACCCTTCTTGCAACCCCATTTGCAAAACCTTTACCAATTGTTATGCCTTATGAATGTACAATTATTTGAAATATGAAAAGTGGAATAAAATATTGAGAATCCAAATGAGTAATATAACTAGAAGAGAGCTAGAATTTAATAAAAAATTATTAATCTATCTATTTATTGATATACCTCTTAGAAGAAAACTAAATCAGTTTGTAATATTGATTGAAGAGCCCAAAATGGTGAATAAAATAGTTTAAGTCATTTAACAAAGTATCATGTATCTAGGAAGATGCAAAGTGATACCATGATTAGTATGAGAAATAGAAGGTCAAAGGGCCATGAATGAGTTATGGAAAATAAAATTAACATAATCCATTAATAAATAAATCTTAGAGAAAAGGAAGAGAGAAAGTAAAAATGACTAATTACTATAGTCTAATTATCTAGTCACTTATTTTGTCATTTATTTGATAGTTTATTTAGTCACTTATGTTTTGGTGACTAATTATTAGTGTCTAATTATCCAATCACTTATTTAGTCATTTATTTGGTAGTTTATTTAGTAATCTCTATTTGGTTGATCTTGTAATTTTACTCGGTGACCAAATTAGTCTAGTCACCTATACCTATAAATTGTAAATAAATAATAGAATGTGATCAATTTTAGTCACATGACTAACATTTTTAATGGTGTGACTAAAAGTTTTAGTCACATAGTCACATATTTTTCAAAAATGTACTAGTGATAAGCTCTCAGATGTAGTGCATGTAAACCTCAATGTGCTTTGTTTGCTGATGTTAAATTGGATGCTTAGAGATATCAATGGCACTCTGATTGTCACAATGAATAACTGTAGACTTAGGTAGATCAAATCCAAACTCCTCCAGGATATGTTGTAACCAAAGAGCCTCTGTAGCTGCATTGACAACTCCTCGATACTCAGCCTCTGTGGAAGAAAGAGCAACATTATTTTTCTTCTTACTTTGCAACAAATAGGGCTAGAACCAAGGTGAAATACATACCCTGAAGTGGACTTGCGAGAATCTAAGTCCCCTACATAGTTTGAGTCTATGTATCCAACCAGCTAAAGTCTTGTACCTACTACATAATGTATCCCATGTGTGTGTACCATGTATGTAGTGAAAAATGCACTTGGTAGCCTTCCAATGAAGCTCATGTGGTTCTTGCATAAAGTGTGAAACCATACCAATTGCAAAAGCAATATCAGGGCATGTATGTGTCAGGTAGATAAGGCTCCCAACTAACTATCTGTATAAAGTAGCATCAACAAGTGGAGTGGTACACTTAGCCTCTAGCTTGACACCTGATAGAAAGGGAGTAAGAGCAGGCTTGTAGTCACTCATGTGAAATTGAGAAAGCAAGTCAAGAGCATACTTGGGTTGTGAAAGTGATATCCCTACTGAAGACTATGTTATCTCAATGCCAAGGAAGTAATGTAGCAAACCCAAGTCTATCATGGAAAATTTGTCCTATAGAGAGGTCTTGACACTAGTAATGATGGATGAAGTGCTACCTATAATGATCAAGTCATCTAGATAAATCTCTAGTATCAAGTGTGAGTCATCTTTCTAAAGAATGTAGACATTCAAATTAGAATGACATATGGTGAAACCTACTGAGAGGAGGAAGGAATCCATTTTGACATACCAAGCCCGAGGAGCCTACTTAAGGCCATAAATAGACTTCTTCAATCTATAAACCATAGTAGAATCTTATACAAACCCATGTGGTTGCTCCATATAAATTTCCTCATGAAGATCGCCATTCAAAAAAGTGCTCTTAACATCCATCTGGTGTACAACCCATCCATGAGTTATAGCAATAGCTAGTGTCAGACGAATGGAGTTCATCATGGCAATTGGTGCAAAAGTCTCTATATAGTCAATACCTAGAACCTACGAGAAACCTTTAGCAACTAGTCTGGCCTTATGTTTATCCACACTTCTATCTGCTGCAAATTTGGTTCGATAGATCCACTTACATCAAACCACTTTTCTTCCATTAGGAAGGGGAACTAAGTCCCAAATTTTATTTTTCATCAAGGAGTTATACTCTTCCTCCATAGCCTTGTCCCATTCTAGAATCCCTGATGTTTCCTTAAATGATTGTGGATCTAAAGCAATGGCTATATATGCATGTGGAAATGACTTGTGTTGTGACCTAGTCCTCCAAGTGTTTGAAGGATTTCCCACCAATGAGCCTGTTGCATCAAGGGTTTGTTGTGCCCAATGAGGTTTAGTGGAAGAAGAAGAAGGAATGGCCTCAACTATTTGTTGACCCTGTGAAGGTAGTGTCCAGTGAGTCAAAGTTGGAGGAATCTCATCTTCTGAGTCACTTTCATCACTGTGATCACTATCCACAGAGGAGGAGGGAGGAATTGAAGAAGCCAAACTTGGATGTGTTTCTTCAAAGTGAACACTCCTCTCATAAAATATTTCATGTGTCTCTGGATCCATTAGTTTGTATGCCTTGAGATGGTCAAAATATCCAACAAATATACATGGTTTTCTTTGTGGTTCTAATGCCTTTCGCTTTTGTGGAGGTATCCTTACCCATTTTGGACAACCAAAAACTTTGAAGTGTTTGACACTTGGTTTTCTTCCACACCATGCCTCAAAAGGTGTTATTCCATATAAGGCCTTATGTGAACTTCTATTTTGGATGTAGTTGGCACAACACATGGCTTCAACCCAAAACACTTAATCTAGAGACTTGTGTTGAAGCATACAAGTGGTCAATTCCTTAAGGGTTCTATTCTTTCTTTCAGCTACACCATTCTATTTTGGCATGTATGCAACTGAATATTGAAGATCTATACCCTCATGTGTGCAAAAGTCTATAAGCCTAGAGTTGACATATTCTCTGTTGTTATCTGTTCCTAGGATCTTGATGGCTTTCCCTGATTTTTTCTCAACTTGAGCTTTGAAGGTGATAAAGTTATCAAATACTTCACTCTTATGAGCTAGGAAAAAGACCCAAGTGTACCTTGAAAAGTTATCAATAAAGTTTAGAACACAGCGGGCCTTACCGAATGATGGTACTAGAAATGGGCTAGCTACATCACTATGAACCAATTCTAGAACAATAGTTGGCTTCCAAGACTTCCCTTTGTCATATTTTTCTTTGGGATGCTTGCTTGCTTCACAAGCTGGACATACACCCTCTGAAAACTTGACTTGAGATAGAACAATGACCATTTCCTTGTTACTGAGTTGCTAAAGGTAGTGATAATTAAGATGTCCAAATCTCTTGTGCCATAGTTTACTTTGTGTGTTTGAATGAGTCAACAAGTCAAGAGAAGTGGACTTAGGCATAAAATGTGAGAAAGAATAAAGTCTTGTCTCATGATTTGCCTTTCCAACTGCCACCATTGAATCATCTTTGAGATTTTTCACCACAACTATATCGGGGAGGAACTCTACTTTGTTGCCACATCCATAGTGAGTTATTTGATAGATGGAGAGAAGGTTGGTGCTAAGGTTAGGAACATGTAGAACACCTTTGAAGACACCATTTTCCAACTCAACATTACCTTTACCTTCTACTTCCACTTGAGTATCATTTCCCACATAGACATAAGGTACATTTGATGGTTTCAAAAAGGAAAATTGCTCCCTTGAAGCACCCATATGATGTGTTGCTACTGAATCAAGAACCCATTCCTCAACATTATTTATACTAGCTACCAAAGCTTGTCCCTTACCCTTTGAAGTGGATGAAGATCCCTTATCCTTATATGCATTTGGTACATCAATTTTGTGTTTCCTCATTATGTTTGACTGATTCATCAATCTATTTATCCTTGCACTTATGTTCATCATGACCATTCCTCTTACAATAAGAACAAGTTTTCTTCTTCTTTTTGTTGGAATTGTTCCCCTTTCGATTATTTTTGGATGAAGTCCTTCCTTGTTGTGAAGAAGAATGTTGAGTGGAAGAAGATTGATTTGAGGAAAATTGTTGTTTTGAAGAGGACTGTTGTGTGTCATCTTGTGGCTTACCCTTCCACTGCTTCTGCTTCTTGTTGGAGCTTTTACCACTTGAACTACCTTAATTTGATACCAAGGCTTTGGTCTTGGAAGACTTGAGAATTCCCATACCCACTAGATTGTCATGTTCTAAGATCAACATTTCTAAGAGTTTCTCGAATGAAGGCTTAACATAGGCACTATGTTGGAAATATTCAGGATAAGACAGGTTACTAAGAGGGGACGGGTGAATCAGTAACTTGTAAAACTTTCAAACAATTTAGCATTTTAACCATTCACCATTCATTCTTCTAATCTACTACATAACTGAAAGAACAAACATTCATTGCACATGTACACAGAGATTTGGTGACCCAAAACCCTTCCAAATAGAAAGTAAAACTGGGGTGGGGATGATGCCCACAAAACTTCAATACTGTAGTATAAAGTTGGCCTATTAAGGCTTACAATGATCACTTCTGGTGATCTTCCCTATTAGGAGCAAGTAGGACTGCTAGATCCACCTTGTTAGAGGATTTACAAACATATAGTAAAGTATGCACTCTGTTAGGAGATTTACAGAAAGACTGTTAAGTCTACCCTGTTAAAGGATTTATAAACTGATTCACCTGTTAGGATGAAGTTGTGGATCTGCTTACAACTATTTGTTGATAAGATCCTTTTTGCATTGATCACCTGATGTGATAGATATAATTTTTCTGCTCCTATGTTGACCTTGCTGAATCCCTTTTAATTTGCTGCTGATGCGAACATCAATCTCTTCCTTTATATCTTTTTCACACCCCTCATCTGTATCATACTACAAATGATATCATACATTGCATATATACCATTTCATTATTTACAACTGCAAGGTCAGCCAAAACATAAGTGAACAAAACATTACTGAGTCGGCTAGATAGTAGAAAACTCGGGTTTCTCAAGTTGACTCGGTGACCTTTTGATACTCGACATCAACTAAATTACTCAGTATCGTCATGCACTCAATAGAAGTAGAGGCTCAGTTCATACTAGCCACACAACACTGCTTGGAACTCGGTAACCATTGGTGACTCAGTAGATATAGTGCCACTCGGTAGAAACTAACTTCTCCATTTACCTTGCTTTGCTTGGTGAACACTGAGTTCTTCATTTACCTTGCTTTGCTCGGTGAACACTGAGTTCTTCATTTACCTTGCTTTGCTCGGTGAACATTGAGTTCTTCATTTACCTTGCTTTGCTCGATGAACACTGAGTTTTTCATTTACCTTGCTTTGCTCGGTGAGCACTAAGTTCTTCATTTACCTTGCTTTGCTCGGTGAACACTACTGAACTTCTCATTCACTCGGTATCCTCTGAAATGCTCGGTGAGAACTGTTTACCTGCTGAACTTATAAGGTAACCATTGAATGCTCGGTATACACTGTAGACTAAGTAATGATCTAGATAAGCATTTAGAATTGAATAATTGTTTGCACTAATGACAAATATACCATAATTCCAACACACTACCCATTGTTAATTTGTGTGTATTAAAGCTAGAAAGAAAAGGAACATATTCAAGTGGAAGATGAGTCATGATGTGTTTGATCATCTTTTCATCCTTGATGTGTTCACCACAATCCTTAAGCTATGCCCTATACATTTCTATTTGGGTAAGATAGTCTTTGATGGTGTCAAAATTTCCAGGATCCAACTTGAGAAGTTTATCCTCTATGGTGTAAGCCATGTCTTCATCTACTATCCCATACAAAGCTTCAAGTTTAGCCCAAACCTCTATTGAATCAGTAAGCTTCTTAATGTGAAATTTGACAAGATCAGAGATATTTTTCGACAAGCTTCCTATGCCCATCTCTTGTTTGGATTCCCATTCTTCTTTCTAAGCTTCATCAGCATCCTCAGGAGGTTTCTTTGCTGAACCAGTTACATAACACAATAAACCTTTTTCTACCAATGCTTCCTTAATATTTTCTTTCCAAGTAGCATAATTATGTGGAGTTAACTTTGAAAAAGAACCCATAATGCAAGAACACAAGATCAAGGAGACATAG